>JALMQS010000621.1:1825209-2144941 GCA_024734495.1 Forficula auricularia | reverse complement strand
AAATTGTTTAAAAATTTATGTTACCTTCCAATTTGTAAAAATATAAATTGTTTGAGCTAATAATTTTCCAAGTAGAGTTGGTGAATGTATTTTTTTAATATTTGTTGTTTTGGTTTTCATTAACGGATTAGTAGATCCCCATATAAATCCAACAAAGACAAGGCCCCAAAATTTCCCTAAATTTAGAAAAAAATACATAAATTATAATAATATAGTAAAATTTATGAAAAAATGAAGTATTTTATTTCTAATCTTAAAAACTAAAATTATATAGTATGTATGAATATAATTTGTATAAATTGTTATATTGGTACTTGACCAGGCCTGGGCAGTAACTAGTTACAAGTACTTTTAATTATTATTGAGTCCAGGGATGCTTTCCTACTTGTTTTTGCGAACAGTTTGGAATAAATCTTATGGTTCGTGGGAACGGGCTATTAATTAATGAGTAGAGATAAAATAAATTTGCTTTTGCAATATTTTTTGTGAATATTTATATAGAAATTTTGAAATTAGTTTTCTTTTTTTGATTTTTTTTTTAGAATTCTAGCAAATATATTCAAAAGCAGTTATATAGGATTGGATTTACTTATTATATAAATGTTTTAGTTAATAGAAAAATTTGAAAACTCCGGGTACTTTTTGAGCAAATGGTAATTTCACTCCGAACCATAAGATAAAATTTCGAGAAAGCATTTATGCTTGAGTCTGTTACTTTTTGTAACTTTTAACTGTACCTAGTTCCTCAAAATGAAAGGAACTAATACTTGTACTCAGTATATTACACTCAAACACACACACAAAAGACATAAATAAAAAGTACCACACAACATATGATGTTTTACATACATTTT
This sequence comes from Forficula auricularia, assembly GCA_024734495.1. NCBI lineage: Eukaryota > Metazoa > Arthropoda > Insecta > Dermaptera > Forficulidae > Forficula > Forficula auricularia. The sequence goes on along the minus strand of JALMQS010000621.1, from coordinate 2,144,087 downwards.
TTTTAAACAGTAAGGGGCGCTCCAAAAAGACACATCCACTGGTTTCAATATATTTTAATGGCTGTTTCTTTGGTGATGGAAAATACCAATTAAATACTTAATAAAAATTTTAGAATTTAAATATGTAAGAGTGTGGCTAATAGATAAAATAATATTCTTAATTATATTAATCGAGTCTTTGGCATATCTAAAGCCTCTCCAAGGGATCTCCTAATTTAAGAAACACATGGCGAGGGTTGTTCTGAGATGCGTAACCTATTCAGGTACTATGTGGTTTATATATTATGTTCATATTTATATCAGTGAAGGAACAAGTGAAACAACAAGGTAGTAGAAAATACGTCTGATTGAGTTCAATAGGTTGGATTTGGCTCGAACTAGAAGTTAGGCCGAGTATCTTGAAAGACTCTTGAATAAACAAAGAGAAGGAGAAAGTGATCTAAAAAAAGGACAGACATATAGGTGTCTGTGCGTTCAGGTCTTAAAGGTTTAAAGATTATAAGTTACTGGAAAGGGCCGGGTAGGAATTCCAGTTTCTTGAAGTCATGGGGAGAAACTTATTGGCGAATGAAATTGGTTGAGATCTTTTCCAATTTAACAGCGAAAGGGTGTTGAGAGTCAACGAATCGATTGCTTCGCGCATAGAAGGCTTTATGGGTAATTAGTGATTTTAAATCATTAGGGCAGTGTTTTTCAACCTTTTTCATGACGCGAGCCCCAAAAGCGAGGATAAAAAATTCCCGACCCCCTACTCCCTGTTTGAGAGGACCGGCTCGTGACTTTGTGTACAATTTTTCATTTTTTTACCATATAATAAAAAACACATAAAAACAGTAAAAAAGTAGTGATTTATTAGTTATTTTTATAAATCCTGATATAAATTAATAAAAAAAATATAATTATTGAAAAATGTATTATAAACTAATAAACCTTACACAAAGTCACGAGCCGGGTCTGCCAGGACCACCGACCCTGAGAGGACCGGCTCGTGACTTTGTGCACAATTTTTCATTTTTACTTTATTTTTTTACCATATAGTAAAAAACACATAAAAACAGTAAAAAAGTATTGATTTATTACTGAGGCTTTGTGACCCCCTTATAGAGCCTTCGCGACCCACAGGTTGAATGATACTGCATTAGAAGATATGCCTCGATTGTATTTATAAAATAACAAAAGCGCGGAAATACTTCTTCGATGAAACAGTGAGTCGAGGGGGGTGTTAAGATTCGGATTAGCCTGAAAACTTGTTTCTGAATTGCATCCAAGGAGGCATGAGAATGTTTGGAGTCCCTACTCCACTGATGTTATCTGTATTCGAGACAGAGGCAGATTTTGGTCTTGTAAAGTTTGAGGATTTTTTGGGTCACAGATTTTGAGGGTGATTCTTCCAAAGGATGCCAGGGTAATCTTTACTCTCTCGCTTGGAAGCTAGAAAACATTGCATCTTGTTAGCATTAAATCTAAGTGCATTTTGAGAGCTACTATTATCTGAGACTAAAAACGAAAAATTACAACCGTTTTGCCGATGACATTGCCCTTCTAGAAAGCAACAAAAAAGAATTAGAGGACGTCTGAATAGAATTAACCAAATCCTAATAGAAGAAATCAAAATGAAAATAAACAAGAATAAAACCAAGGTCCTAGTTTATACAAAAAAAAAACTAACGAAACAGGAATGCATCAAAATTAACCAAGAAAACGGGTAAGGAATTCCACTACCTAGGAAGTAAAATAACATGGGATGGGAGGAGCGAAAACGAAATTAAAAAAGAATTGCCCAAGCAAAAATGGGGTTTAATTCAAAACAAAAACTACTATGCTCCTCCTCAATCAGCTTAGGAAACAGGAAGATGGTATTGAAGACATATGTATGGAGCATAGCCATTTACGGGTGTGAAACCTGAACAATTAGAGAAGCGGAGAGAAAGAGATTAGAGGCTTTCGAAATGTAGTGCTACAGAAGAATGATCAATATCAAATGGATGGATAAAATTACAAATGAAGAAGTTCTTGGAAGAATCGGAGAAAGAAGAACCTTATGGAAGAGGTCAGATGATGGGGCACACACTGAGACATGGGGGCTTGGAGGGGGAAAGAAAAGGGGAAGGCCCAGATTAGAATATTTCAGCCAAATAATTGGGGATATGGGATGCGAGACATTTAGGGCCGGTTGTATGTCGCAAAGTAAATGCTTTTAAAAGTAACAAAGGGTAGATGGTAAATGGAGGGACTGGGATGGCCAATCAGATGAAAGTGCCTGTCAGGCCTGTCATAATTGGGGATATGGGATGCGAGACATTTAGGGCCGGTTGTATGTCGCAAAGTAAATGCTTTTTAAAAGTAACAAAGGGTAGATGGTAAATGGAGGGACTGGGATGGCCAATCAGATGAAAGTGCCTGTCAGGCCTGTCATAATCTTTCAGGCACTTTCATCCCAGTCCCTCCATTTAACATCTATCAGGCCTGTCAAGTAATCCTTCAGGCACTTTCATCTGATTGGCCATCCCAGTCCCTCCATTTACCATCTACCCTTTGTTACTTTTAAAAAGCATTTACTTTGCGACATACAACCGGCCCTAAGAGAGGTCAAACAGCTGGCGGGAGACAGAGCCGAGTGGAGACGGGTAGTTGTGTCAAACCAGTCTTAGGACTGTATACTCAATGATGATGACAACCGTTCAATAGACCTTTGTGAGACAATTCAATTTTGTTCCAATTTTCAGTATTTCTCAAACGAGAGTTTTCAAACTGTCATGTTAGGTACCTATCTCAATGCAAATAGAAAGAAAAAAGACATTCAAATTTAAGACATTTTAACAGATAATAAGCAACAAAATAATTGGAAATTTTCGAATGAATTCAAACCTGCCCGGCATGCATGAAAGTTATCCATTTTTAGCAAGTTTCCAATTTTCTAAAATCTTTTTTATATAGAGTAAAAGATCTATTTTTAGTTATATACTTACACATAAAGTCACTTAACATTTTGGATTATATATCTAGTTATTATAAACTATAAATTTGTCAAATATTTTGATATTTCGAGTTATTAAATGTCATTTTGACATAATTATTTTATATTGTGAAATTAGCCTTGAAATAGAAATAATCTCATGATTAAATTTTTATATATTATAATTAAAGTAATTCTTTTAAAATATTATTTTCTAATTTATTTAATCTCTAATCTACTTATTAAAAAATAGTTTTATGGTTTTAATAATTTACTTTTCAAAATAATTATTACATGATCGGTAGATAGAAATGATTTGTTATTTTCAAAATGGCAACCAAATGTCAATGAATGAAGAAATATACAAAGTGAACAGATATTCCTCTCATTATCTAAAATTTTTTTAAAGATATATATTTAAAAAAATATACAATTTATTGTTATAATAAAGTTCGTGTCTTTCAATTTAGAAGTAATTTATTTTTTTAGTATTATTTTAAAAGTAAGTCTATCTAAAATTGTATTTTTCTTTAAATTTGATATTTAATTTTTTTAGAATTGCTTAAAAATGACACCAGATAAACCAGTTTCCTCAAGTAATCCTCTTGAGCAATTTGTACTTCTTGCAAAATCAGCCAAAGGAGCGGCTGCTATTGAATTAATTAAACAAGTTTTAGAAGCACCTGGTGTACATGTTTTTGGGGAACTTCTTGATATGCCTAATATAATTGAAGTAATTCTTAAATATTTATTTATTTTGCTAATATCTTACTACATGGGGCGCTTAGACGAAAAAAGGAAAACCATGCATTTAATCCAGTCCATTAACTTAATTAAAATTGGAGCATAAAGTTCAACTTCCAAGACTTCCTTGGCACTTCGCAAATTTTGGTGATTCGGCCATTTTTTTTATCAGCAAAAAGTTTGATCTAGAAAGCTGAAATTTGTCAGAAAGAAGCAGCTTATTAATACAAACCTGTGTGCCAAATTTCAGCTCATTAAGGTAGTTGTTTCGCGACAATACTAGCAAAAAGTTAATACTAGAGTATATAGAACAGACTATAAGGATTCATAATTCAAAAGCCCAAAACTTTTTGCTGTTTATGTACCACTACTAGCCAATCCCGTGCTCGTTTGACAAATCTGGCAACATTGTTCGAGCTTGTATATTGAAGGAGACAATAAAAGAGTTCGTTATAAATAAATAAAATTTATAATTCCAGCAGAAGACAGACTCTTTTATTGTCTCCTTCAAAATATAAAAAATTCTGCTACTCTCGGCAAAAACTTTCAATTTAATTTGAGCTTGTATATATTTTATCATAGAAATGTCAGATAAATTACATTATAAAGGAATATTTATAATACAAAAAGTTCTTAATAAGCGATTGATAGCTGTTGCGGCAATGGCTGAAGCGAAAAAACATCAAAAAAATTACTAAAGTTAACAAACACACTTTTTAGGATAAATAAATGCGTTGTTGCCAGCTTGTTTTTAGTGTAAATTTTTCATTATTATCTCAGAAACTTTGTTGTAACCATGAATTAAAATTTTCTTAAAAAATGTATTAGTTATTGTTTAATGTTGGTTTAGTTTTTTATATCAATGGTAAGAGGAGTTTCTTAATTATAATTATATATTTATGTAAACCATAGAGTGGAAGGCTACAGTATATCGAAAAAGGGCTCTCTAGCGACTGCAGAGCGAAAACTTAGTTCTTAAGAGCTATCCAAAGATCATAGAACATTCAAAGCCTTTGTCATGGATAAAAGTTACATACCCTTTGTGTTATATATATACTAGCTGCAAGGCCCGCCTTCGGCGGCCCACTTGCTAGCCAGTGGGCTCGCCCCCTGGACCCCCCTCGAACCCCCACCCCCATCACCATCCCAATGTACAGACAAAACCTTAATTTTATATATATATACATAATTTCATTTAAATTGGTAACCATGACGACTATTTTTGTTGGGGGATGGACATAGATCCATAGATACATACATAGACAACAGGCACAAATGCGCTTTAGTAGCCTCCTGGATATAGGTACAGACACAGAAAGAAATTCCCTTTAGAACCTCCCAACCCCACCCCTGGATCCCCCCTGGACCCCATCTCCCACCCCCTGGGGGGGGGGGGGTCGGATTTAGGTAGGTACAGAGGCAGCCACAAATTCCCTTTAGTAGTATGTGATAAGGGCATTTTTTACTCTTGATAATCTCACCAAAATTTGCCCCGAAGAGAGCGATTTCCTCCATTTTATTGCCCAATGGTTTTGCCCTGGTCTCGCCAGAGAGCTCTGTAGCTCGTATACGTTAAAATACATTGGCTCCTTATGGAGCCTTCCACTCTATATTACTCTCTGATGTAAACTTTCCGATATCCCATATAGTGCAATGTATAAGAGTCTGAAAAACTCTATTTTTGGAATTTAATATCTCCGGAATTATATTGTTCATAAATTTAGTTTTGCCATTAATCGATGCAGAAGTATTTAAATAATAATCTATCTAAATTTCAAAAAAATCCTAAGAAAACCCATATGGTGAAACAATTACCTTAACTACAAGGAGTTTCCCTTGATTAATTTTAACGATTAGACTTTTTTTCTGTATTTTTAACTCGAAATTCTTGAACTAGAACTCCCAAAATCTAATTTTCTCTTCGATTTGAAAACGCAAACATTTTGGTTATTTGAAAAAACATTTTTTGATCCTTGGGCGTACTGAGTAAACAATAATTAAAATTGCTGCTCAATTTGTTTAGGTTGTATTCAATTCGGCTTGATTATTCAGTTGGGGTAGATGGGTTCGCGGCCGTCCATGGACACAATGAACTATATTAGGTACGGAAACCTCAGTATACAAGTTCCATGGCCGCATGTTTTTTGTTATAGAATAATAATTAACAACCAAGTAGATTTAACTATAGGAATTATTAAATATTATATTAAATTAAAATGTTCTTTTTGCCGAGAGTAGCAGAATTTTTATAAATTGTCTCTTCTGCAGGAAAAATACATTTTTTATTTATTTATAAAGAGACTATAGTTTCGAGGACTTCGCTCTCTTCATCAGTCTATTACAATTGATGAACAGGAATTGAAGTGAGCTTTGCATGTGCTCTAACTTAAATTTATTTATTTTTCCAACAGAAGATACTCTTTTATTGTCTCCTTTAATTTATAAAAAAAATTGTAAAATATTATTTATTTATTTATTTTATATGATACTCTGAGGCGATTCTCCTCATAGAGCAGATAACAAAAGTTTACTTATTAAGGACGTTCCCTAAAATAGCTCAGATGCAGTTCGCTCTTTCCCCTACTCTCACATGCGCAGAAAGGCAAAAATATTTTAACTGCGTTGTTTCTTGGATCTGACAACATTGCATTACCTACGCTAAAAGACAAAGAATATAAAAAAACACTTCATGAAACAGCTCAATGCGAAATTCCAGATGAGAACACTATTGCTAGGTTGAGAGAATTAGCTAAAAATCTCAAATGCACCAACTGCAGAAGTTTTTTAGATATGGAAAAATGGAGTGATTTTAATGCGACTTTACCAAGTCTCACTTGCCATGAGAGAAAAAATGAAAACCATCAAAAGTACCTAACTTTTAACATTTTTCATACAAAACGAATACCGCTTGATACAATTATTTTAACAGAAAAATATTTGTTATATCTTCAGTTAATGATTCACAGTTTTTCAAAATAATTTCAAGAAAATTACAATTGTTATTTAATGAAACAGTCGCTTTAACATCAATAGGGATAGGGTTCGCATGTTAAATATGCAAATTTCAATGGTCAATATTTACAAATTTAGTGCCGCAAGGTCTATTGAAAAAATTTCTACTTATAAAGGACACTTATAAATATGTGTATTCAAAGTTTTAAAAGGATTATAAGAAAATCGATTTATTAGGGAACGTCCTTATGATATATTTAGAGTACAACTTGAAATATAACCCTGACAAATTTGGAGTAAAACTTAGAATAAAATAAATCATATAATACACATAGTAATATAAGGAAAAACAAACTATGTTCAATTGACAGTCTCCCATTATATACTATATTCAATAGTGAAAAGTGTTGATTTTCTACATACGAAATTTTGATATAACAGCAACGATATTTGAATTGAATCAAATTCTAATCGTCAAATTTCTTAATGTATTATGTTCTAATGATTTTTTTATTTTTCAGCTCGACAACAGTCCTCATATTAATTACTATAACACATTAAAACTGTTTGCTTATGGCACATATAGACAATACTTAGATGAAAAAGAGAGATTCATAGAATTATCACCTATAATGAAAAAAAAATTACAACATCTTACAATAGTTACTCTTGCAACGAAAACCAAAGTTAGTCATAAATTATATATTTGTTATTATTTATTTATTTTAATTTACTATAAATTTAGGAAATTTCAGTAATATGCCATGCATAAATCGAATAAATAAATTTACATACTGTATATGCAGGGTTTGTCAGCATTTAATACCATTAAAAGTAAAAATATTAAAAACACATGCTTTTTCATTAAATTTTCCATGGATCGAAAAGTATATATAAGTGCTTATCTATATTGTTAATTTTTATTTTTAAATGTGAATTAAAAAAAAGGTCATCATTGTAAAATTGAAGAAAATTGTTTAAGTATGATCTAAAAAAAAGGTAATGACATTTTTTGGCTTTTTTGGGTGGCGACATGAATATATTTCTCAAATTTTTGTTGCAGCTTAAAAACCATTGATCTAGATCAGTGCTTCCCAACCTTTTCCATGTCCCCTAAATCGGAAAAAATAATCTACGAACCCCCGAAAAAAAACAACATATTTTAGTCGTCAAAATTTTTATTTCACATGTTTATATTTTATCTCAAACAATAGCAACTTACTTACAAACAGTTTTTAAAAATAGAATAAAAAAGACCATACATATGAAGCTCACAAAACAATAATGAGATGTTTCATGTTTTTACATAACCAATCAATATCTGGTTGATTCATACAAATTACACACACAGACCTCTCTTCATTATTTAGTAGTGAGGAAATGAAACCATATTTCAAATAATCAGCAAGTATTTTCAATAAATAAATATTTGTACTTTCTACTGAAAATTTTCGCGGACCCCAGGTTGGGAAGCACTGATCAATTTTTTTTTTAATGATATTGATGTGAGAAGGAGATACACCAAAAAGGTTAGTTAGGGACGGGTCTCCTATTAGGCCTGGATTGGATCCTCCATCGTGAAAAGAAGAAGAGGGGATTTTATGGATAGTTGAAGATATCTGTGGATGCGGGTCTTGAACAGATGAAGGTTGTAAGTTCCGGGGAAGACGGTGGTTGGAAGTGAGTTCCAGCCTCTGGAGGTCATAGGGATAAACGAGTTGGCGAAAGCGTTGGTTCGGCTTTTATCCAATTTGACAGCGAAGGGGTGATGAGCTTTCGAAAACTGCGTGTTTCTAGCAAAGGGGGCTCTAGGGGGGATAATTGATTTCAGCTCTACTGAACAGATAGTATCTGTAGTACAGGGAAAGGGCAGAAACGGTTCTTCGGTGAGGCAGGGAGTCGAGTGAGTTAGGGCCGGGTCTCCTATTAGTTGCTCTTTTCTTAATTGCATCCAGTGTGGCAAGAGAATGCTTGGAGGCCCCTCTCCACAGATGAGAGCCATATTCGAGACAGGGGCGAATTTGATCCTTATACAGTGTAAGAAGTTGACTGGGAGTAAAATAGCGTCTAGGCCTAAATAGGAGACCAAGCTTGCGCGCTGCGATCTAGATAACAGAGTTAGTTTTTAAGGAATTTGGTGTTGGTACTTGGTGAAACATTTTTTAAAATTATTGGATAAAAATACTTGGTAGGTTTCACATTAAGATATAAAAAAATAAAACGAAATCCTCATTTCTCAAAAGGCCACTCAAAATTAAACAAAAGTAGACTCCCTACCTTTTCTCCCTCCACTAATTTTAAATATTTACCCTTTTGTTATCTTTAAAAAATAAATTTTACCATTGACTTGTATTCAATTTCGACTTATCCAGGTCAGTTACTTTCTGTTTCTCCTGAAGATGGATTAGTCACCCGAAATATATAAATCGAGATTAAAGATTCTCCAAAAATAAATTCGTTTTATTTTTTTATATCTTAATGTGAAACCTACCAAGTATTTTTATCCAATAATTAGATAACAGAGTGCTAAACGAAACATTATTAAACGAAGTTTGTAATGCTCTCACCATTAACTTGCAGTAACTCTTCAATAACGTTCTCATCTACATCTCCTAGTCCTGCTTTATCGACTAGGATGACAATTTGACCATTAATAAGCTCTTTTTGTTGAAAATACCTTCTTTCACACACCATTTAGCATTTACTTCTTGCCAAATTTAGAGAATTTTTAGGCTTCGAGCAGACCGCCTTATATCTATCTAATCGAGGAGGCAATAAACAGACTTACTGTATATAAACTATCCACCCTGAAGATGATAATGTATATAATTGTCGAAACTAGTCGACGTTGAGTGGATAAATATTATTAAATTTTAATTTATTTCCTTAGTTCTGCACATCGTTCAAAATATCACCACATATTACTGAAATTTTCTGTACTACTATATAACACTGTATGTAAACTTATATTTTATAAATGTTTTAGTGTATTCCTTATTCGGTATTATTGCAAGAATTAGACATGCGAAATGTAAGAGACCTAGAAGATCTTATTATTGAAGCTATTTATGCAGGTAATAATTTTTTTATCTATTTATATAATTTAAAGAAAATATCACACACTATTTGAATTTCGAGATGTTAGTATCTTAAATACCTACTTTGTTGAGGCTATCATTGGTTTAACTTAAATGTTCTTTTCTATTCAATTCTATCCCAGGCCCCAGGCCAATACTTTTACCTCTCTAAATTACCATCATCCTATATTCTTTCTTCTTCTCATTACTTGTCGACCTGTCCTATAATTATTTACAAAAATACTTTGCCGAAAAAAATAAGTTTAATATATAAAAAATTAAGATCAATGAACATCTTTCATTCTTCCCTGAGAAGTAAATGGAATTTTTAATAAAATTTTATTATCAATAGAATTTTAGCTAAAACTCCCAAATTAGACATTTTTAAGGTTTGAATATGTACTAGTAAAAAACAATACTAGCCGATATTGGCCTTAAAATTTCTATACAAAATCTCGGATTTAGTAGTTGTCTATTTCCATTGCAGGATTTACATATAAGTTTTAAATTAGGGCCCCCACTTTCTTGGGGACCCACCAAAAAAATTGTCCAGGTGAGCAATTGTCATATATACTTCAGAATTATTTGTTCCAATGCCGCACGCCCGGAACGCCCCATAGTCATCACCTAATTTAGATAAAAGCCTTTGTAAATTGTGCCTTTTAAAAGAACTTATGTTTCTTTTTACCAGAGTTTGCATTTTTAAGTTTGTTATGAATAAAAATGAAATAATTTTCATTCGTGCGCCCCCCAAACCCCCTTCTGGGGTCAAAATATCAAAACGTTATATAGCTAAAAACGTAAGTTAGAAGACATCTGATGTTAATATGAAATTTCATAATAATCCCTTCAGCCGTTTTTACAGACAGACAGACAGGAATTTTGTTGAGGGTGTTTTCGTTCATAACTTTGCTTGAAACGTGTGCAACCAAAATTTGGCGTGATTTGGAGCAATGTACAGAAAAAACCTTAATTTTATATATATATAGATAATACTCTAAATTATTCCTTATTCTAACCCCCCCCCCCCCCCCCACACACACACACACAAAAAAAAAAAACATATCAGTCTCATGCATTCTCAAGCATATTGGGATTTGTATTTTGATAAATAGTACATTGAGTTAATTATTAAGTCCCATATTATATACATATATTTTGCAATATACTTTTTTTTGCTCATTTTAGATATAATCCAGGGGAAACTCGAACAGAAATCTTCTCAAGTAGGCGTCGAACAAGCTATTGGTAGAGATGTTCGTCGATCGGATCTCTCTGCAATCGTTGCTACCCTTGGAGATTGGTGCGAAAGCTGCGAAACCGTATTGCAATGTATTGAACAGCAAATGTTTAGGGCAAACTCCGAAAAAGCTAGAAGATTAAGACATAAAGAGCAAATTGATCAAGAGGTAAGTGCATGATTTTATTTAACTTACTTTCTCTGTCCCTCTGTTTCTTTGCCTGGTAGAATCTTGTAATCGAATTTTGACCTCTTCTACCGGGACTATTTAATTGAAATTTTGCACACATTATAATTCTCATGACAATACAACATTAAATATTTCATCAATTACAGGAATATAATAATAATTTAAACTTTAAAAAATGAAATGTAAACATGACGAAATTTCAAAATTTAAACGGTATTTACTATTGAAAAGTTTTTATTTTGCCGAGAGTAGCAGAGTTGTTGATTCATAGAGAGAAACAAAGTGGTTGTCCTCTGATGCAAATAAACATACACACACATATATATATATTATTTATTTGAGTGGATATTGATGAGGCAGTCCAAAAAAAACGACGAAGATAATTTACACTATCTTTTTATTCATAAAATGGACGTTTCGGAGGCTGTTCCCCCCTTCTTCAGGGTTTTGAAAGGTCAGTGAAGGAAATCCAATGCGACATTCCCCTCTGTCTCCTCTTTCAGTGGCAGTAACAATAATATATTGTATTTCATTCTCAGCAGAATTATAATGTAGTACTACATTATAATTCTTATTCTTATTCCCTTCTTCTTCAGGGTTTTGAAAAGTCAGTGAAGGAAATCTATTACTATTTCTAAATTACTACATTATAATTCTGCTGAGAATGAAATACAATATATTATTGTTACTACCACTGAAAGAGGAGACAGAGGGAATGTCGCATTGGATTTCCTTCACTAACTTTTCAAAACCCTGAAGAAGGAGGGAATAGCCTCCGAAACCTCGGTTTTATGAATAAAAAGATACTGTAAATTATCTTCTTTTTATTTGGACTGCCTCATCGATATCTACTTAATTCACTTATCAGTCCGTCTCCAAAAATTACTCCAATCTTATTATTTATTTGTATTGAGACTATAGTTTCGAAGGCTTGGCCCTCATCATCAGTCTTTTTAAGGAGGTTCTTTCGCGACAATCCACACAAAAAGTTTTAGCCTCCTCGTAACCACTGTATAAATATGAACAGTGATAAAATTTTAGGTTGTGTTTTTTAACGTGACTGTACTTTTTACACTACTATATTCTCTTTATGAATGGATCGTTTCCAAGCCATTGATTTTTTATCCCGTCCACTAAAAATAATCGCCCAAATATGTTCATCAATATGGTGAAAGTCCTTCAATGAAAAATAAATAAAATAATGATCATTTTCCCACCCTTTCCCAATCTACCATATGTAAAAAAATCCATTTTTAATTGCTATTATTTCATGTTTGGTGGGGTAAATCGTCTTCAAATTTCAACAGTCTGTTTATTATGCTTTTAATGACTTATATTCCAAGTTTCGAAGACTTCTTGAATTTTTGCATTTGGGAAAGAACTACCTTAATTATAAATATTATTTTTCATGGGATCAGTATCAGTTTGGATATTGAAATTTTTTTATCTTCTTTCCCAGCTTGAGAGCCAGACAGAATTAAAAAACATATTTTTGTTTTAAATTCTGTGTGGCTCTCAAGCTGAGAAAGAAGGAAAAAAATTTCAATATCCATACTGATACTGATCCCATGAAAAATAATATTTATAATTAAAAAGACTGAGGGCCAATCCTTCGAAACTATAGTCTCGGAACAAATAAATAATATATATAAATATATATATTTTATATATATGTGTCTATGTTTATTTGCATCAAGCAGAGGACAACCTCATTGTTTCTCTCTATGAAGTATTTACTATCTGTGAATTGATCTCTCACCCAACATCAAATGAAAATTTCTTTAGACAATTAGAATCTTGCAAACGAATTTTGACCCGTTTCTACCGAGCTAATATTCTTAAAATTTTGTACACATATCTTTTTGTAATAACAAAACAATATTTAATAAATTTCAGTAACTAATAGAGAAAATTTTATTTTAAAGAGTATTTTTTGTATCTTATACTCTTAAGTGCTGCAAATTTCAAAAACTAAATCGTAAAAAATAAAAATATATTTAAAAAAATATACTTGAAAAACATGCTTTTTTTCTCAAAAGTTTATTAACTCGCAGGACTAGAAATAAAGCATGGGCATTTTTTTTTTAATAAAATTTCGAATTAAAATCGTCCTAGCTTTTATTTATAGTCATGTCTGTATGGAAATTGTTCAAATATTGAAGAACATCTCATTTTTCTCCTTTTTAATTTGAGTAGTTACGATAATATTTTTTTTTTTATTTATTTATTGTCATCGGGAACAAAGCCATTTAGACAGCACATCAGTAAAGTGTTAGTAGGGTTAGTGAGGGAGTCGAGTTTTAGCCGGTCGAAATTTTATATGCTAGCCAGGCTTGAACCCGGGTCTCCCGCTTGAACATCGTCATCAACGATGCTGAAGCGGGGTCAGCGCCTTAACCCGACTCCCCGATAATAAATTAAATAATTTAAAAAATATTCTAATACACGTTTTCAAGAATTCACTACTAGCGTTTTCTGTTGAACTCCAGTGCTGCACTGAACGAGGTTGTTGATATCATCGCTTTCATAGCTTTAGTATTATGTTTATTTAGGTTTCCAAGGCAAGCCTTACACTGAGTGCAGCCAAGTGTGAACCGATTCGCTCAAAGGGAAAAGCTACTATTAATTAGTTCTATTTAATTTAAAACATATTCTAATGCATGTTTTCAAAATTTCACTTGGTAGGTATTAATTTTTCATATTTTTCCAGTACTATGTTGTTACACTAACACTGAGTGAATAAAAAATAAATGTTTTTTTTTAAGATATATTAGACTAACAATAAATAAATTGGAACCTCAGTTGTCGAACCCAAACATAATTTTCTAACAAAATACCCACCAGTTTCTGAACATATAGTATATGTCGTTAGAGAGCTATTAAGGTAGTTGTTTCGCGACAATACTAGCAAAAAGTTAATGCTAGGGTATATAGAACAGACAATAAGGATTAATAATTCATAAGCCCAAAACTTTTTGCTGTTTATGTACCGATTCTAGCCAATCCGGTGCTCGTTTGACAAATCTGGCACCATTGTAAGAGATTGAATATTTTTATATTAAAATGACAGATAAAATACATTATAAAGATCGATTTATTTCTATAAAAATCGTTTTGTTATTTTATAACAAATGTAATCAACGCCTACGTTACACTTTATGAAAATTATAATTTTGAAAAAATCTGCCCTTTATACATCTTTCGCTGGTTAAATAAATGCGCTGTTGCCAAATTGTTATTAGGGTAAATTTTTTTTAATACATTTTTCATTGTTTATTCATTATTATCTCAGAAACTGTGTTGTAACTATGAATCAAAATTGTCTTAAAATATGTATTGGTTATTGTTTAATGTTTGTTTAGTTTTTTATAAAAATGGTAAGAAGGGTTTCTTAATTATAATTATATATGTATGTAAATTTTCCGATATCCCGTATAGTGCAATAATGTATAAGAATAATTAGTAGAGATTTTGGTGTTGGTGCAAGGTGAAACATCTTTAATAAAGATAAGAGTAAATAAATATTATATTTAATATTCATTTACTATGAGTTAAGGATTCTTGGTCACTTGTTTCACATTAAAATTAAAAAAGATGTAAATTTTTTTCAATATATATATATATACTTTTGGCTATCAACCCATCTTCAGGAAGTACAGAAAATAACTTATTTATTTTCCAGGAAGTACAGAAAATAACTTATTTATTTTCTGTACTTCCTGAAGATGGGTTGATAGCCCGAAATATATATATTGAAAAAATTTACATCTTTTAATTTTTTAATTTTAATGTGAAACAAGTGACCAAGAATCCTTTACTCATAGTAAATGAATATTAAATATAATATTTATTTACTCTTATCTTTAACAATGTATAAGAGTCTGAAAAATTCTATTTTTGAAATTTAATATCTCCGGAACTATTTGTTCATAAATTTCGTTTTGCCACCAATCGATGCAAAAGTATTTAAATAATAATCTCTCTAAATTTCAAAAAAATCCTAAGAAAACCCATTTGGCAGAACAACTACCTTAAGCAGGGTTTCTACCAAATGGAGAGTTTTAAAAACAGTTCTGTTTTTTATAAACATACTCTCCCAGAGTTTCTTTATAAACTTGTGTTGCTGGTGTTTTGACCAAAATGTCTTTCAACGACGATGATTTTATATTTAGTTGTGGTTTGTTTATAATTAATGATTCCTAAAACAGAAAAAACCGAGATATTGGTTTAGTTATCTATTAAAAAGGAGAGTTAATTCTGGAACAGACAAATTATTGCATGATTTAATTACTGACGACGTTAAATGGAGAATTGAGTTCTTCCTTCCACAATTTTACAAGAATGTCAAGTACCGATTTCGAATTATTGTTTTGCTAGCCCCGAATGTTTTTTGAACAATAGGACGTGTACCAACAAACCGGACAAAAAACAAGAACAAACTTGTTTTCCTTTGATCTACCGACTCAAGATGGGAAAGTGTTTTGTTTACGAAAACACTGTTTTCAAACAAAAATGTATTAAGAACTGTTCAGTTTTTACAAAACATTGGTTGTTTTTGTGGAGAAAAACAGTTTTTGTTTGTGTTTCTTGTTTTGTCTGTTTGGTTGAAACCCGCCTTTAGACTAGATCAGGGGTCCCCAAAATTATTATACCCACGGACCCTTCTCATAGCAAAAACATGACCATGAAATTACAAGTGAAATAATTCTACACAACTGCATAATAGCAAAATTACAAATTTATCTTAATGTCTTGAATGGTTAATGGGACATAAAAATAAAATATAAATAAAACATTTTGATATTTAAAGTAATATTTATTGGAATGATAACCTAAATTTTAAAATTAAAAATACAAAAACATATTATTTTTCAATATTTCTAATGAGATGAGTGAGCCTGATAGGAGAACAGCCAATTTATTTATTACTATTTATTATTTATTAACTTTCATAATAATCAAAATGGGTCACAATTATTTTACTTTTTATTAAACCTTTTGCATACCCTTGACGTTTTCTAACCACTACAAATTAATTTTAATTTGTTACCCCCAGGGGTTCGTATGAACCACTTTGGGAAACATTGGGCAACCTGCGGGCTTCTGGCCATGTTGTAAAAAATGCTAAATTTTGTAAGGAATATAAAATATACTAGAACTATAATTCTTAAGTTACATATCAGATCACAGATGAGCACTTTGAAGTTCAAATGAAGCACAAAACATTCAATGAACCCAATTTTCCGATACTATCTCGACAAAAGCAATCTCAGAGAAGTCATTAGGTGAGCAAAAAGTAAATGAATGATAAATTTTCTTTAATATGTTATATTGTTATATATTTTCATCTAATTTTGAATGTAACTATATAACTAATAACTATATAATAACTTCAAAAATCAGGTCTATTCAAAACTGTTATATGTGGCCTTCTTAGGAAATGGGCATTCTCAATGTGGCCTATAAAATAAATAAGCTGACGTGTTCTGATGTGGCCATCCACTTGACTTTACCATACAACCTGGCCACTAAAATTATTTATAATCATGTAGGGGGGTTGGTTTTTGCATTTTTATAGTTATGGGGTCCCACTGATTATGTATACAAAATTTGGTCAAGTTTGGTAAATGGCCAAGCTTTTCATTTTTTGACCCCCCATGTTTTGGGCGGTTAGTTTTTGCATTTTTAGACTTCTGGGGGTCCACTGATTATGTATACAAAATTTGGTTGAGTTTGCTGAAACCGCCTAGATTTTCAATTTTTAACCCCCCTTAATTTTGGATCGATTTGCACCAAAATCTAATCAGCTCTTAATCTCAATTGACCAAAACTATGTGTAAAATTTGGTTTCGATATTCACACTAGTTTTTGAGCTAGCTCGTCCACAAAAATTTGGTAACGCACAGACTAACTAACAGACAACCAGACTAACAGACATTTTGACAAAACAATTATTATCTCGAAAAATATAATTTTTTCGATGTTCACTTATTAGAGCTTTTTTGTAGAGCGAAATGCCATGGTTTCGCTCTTTTTTAATCAAAATAGTTTCAGCCGTTTAAAAGAAGGAAAAAACACTTTTTTCATGCACCATTACAATACTTGACTATACCCTGTATGGTAAAGTAAAAAGGTTCCCCATCCCTGGACTAGACAATTTCTATTTTCTATTAATTCTTATAGAAAAATGGTTTCAGCTTCCAAACAAATAGGTTTCCGAACAACTTTTAGGAACGAATTATATTCGAAAACTGAGGTTCCACTATTTATAATAATTTATATAAAATCTCCCTATCATAAAAAATAACTTCTTTTTCTATTTACCACTTTAGTTAAAATAAAAATAATATAAAAATTCTTAACCCTAATGAAAATTGCCAAATTTTATCAGATCCTTCGGACAAATTATAAAATGAAATCGGACCCAATGAAGATCTCGATGGAGTACTTATGTGAAAGAATGACAATTGAAGGTTAATTTTTTTTTTTTTTTTTTTTTACTTATTATGATCCCAGAAAGTGCAACATCTATAAATCATGATAGCATTCCCGAAAAGAACAGTGTTTTGTCATCTGGGTCTTGAAAGGCCACGCTTATTTTGATGTTTATAATTTAAGTTATAAATTCATTAATTAATAATATTTTTATAAGTTATTTATTAAGGTAGTTCTTTCACAAATGCAAAAATTCAAGAAGTTTTTGAAACTTGGAATATAAGTTATTAAAAGCATAATACACACACAGTTAAAATTTGAAGACGATTTACCACACCAAACATGAAATAATTACAATTAAAAATGACATTCTTTACATAAGGTAGATAGGGAAAGGGTGGGGATATGATCACTATTTTATTTTTTTCATTGAAGGACTTTAACCATCTTGATGAAAAACTAATATTTGTTAGAATAATATATTCGGAGTAAATTAAAAAAAAAAATTGAAATTATTTACCAAGTAGTTTTGATAAAAAAAAACATTTTTGGGCGATTATTTTTAGTGGAGTGGATATAAGCACAATGGCCTGGAAACGATCCGGCAAGTATGTGTGTATTCATATAGAGATTTCGTAGTGTGAATCCTACAGTCACGTTAAAAAAACAACCTAAAATTTTAGTTCCGTTTATATTTAAAGAATGGTTACGAGGCTAAAACTTTTTGTGTGAATTGTCACGAAAGAACCTCCTTAATATATAATATTTTAAAAATTAACATGTAAAAAATAATCCATATATTTGATCTTATTTTATTTTTAAATTCAACTAAAGTATGAATTGTGGGGAAAAATAAAAAAAATCTGAAGACTTGTCCGCCTCCTTCGAACGTACCGAATAAAATGTGCTGTTGAGGATGGAGGGTGTCTGAAATGTCCAAATAATCAATTAAAAAATAAATAAACTTCTAGATTTTATCCATAGTCATTTGAAATAATAATATGTTTATTCCTTTATTATTAATCAGATAAACCGGCCATATAAATTTTAAAGAATTTAAAAAGGGACAATCTTACTGTAGAATAAAGTACTTTAAAATGTAATTTTTCTAAAAACTTTATATAACCTTTTTTCTCGAGATACTTATATAATTAAATTTGATTAAAATTGATTTAGCCATTTTCAAAATATATAGAAAAAAACTAAAAACGTACTAGAATAAAGTACTAATGATTACCGATTCGGACCAAATTAAAAAATCGCACTTTTTGACCCCATGTAATTTTTGGCAAAACCGTTAGGTCCTAAAATTTAACCCGAATGAATACTACAATTTGTGACCATAGACTTTACTCGAGGGCTCTTTGAAGTAGCGCTTGTCGCATGTATAAAGTACAATGGACAAAAAATATAGTTAATTTAATTTCTTAGAAATCCCTATAAAAATTTAAAAAAATCCAATCTTTGTTTAAAACTAAGGGAATATACAAATAAGTTCATTTATTTATGTAATCTGGTATGTATATACTAATATATATTTTTTTTTTTTATGATATTGATGTGAAAAGGAGATACACCAAAAATGTACATCCCCTAAAGACCTGGGTTGGCCCCTCCACCGTGAAAAGAAGAAGAAGAGGGGATTTTATGGGCTGGGTAAGAGTTGAAGGTATCTGTAGATGCGGGTCTTAAACAGCTGAAGGTTATAAGTTGCAGTGAAGACGATGACTGGAAGTGAGTTCCAGTCTCTGGAGGTCATAGGGATAAAAGAGTTGGCGAAAGCCTTAGTTCGGCTTTTTTCCAATTTGACAGCGAAGGGGTGCTGAGCTTTCGAAAACCACGTGTTTCTAGCAAAGAGGGCTCTAGGGGGGATAATTGATTTCAGCTCTACTGAACAGACACCATGATAGTATCTGTAGTACAGGGAAAGAACAGAAACGGTTCTTCGGTGAGCCAGGGAGTCGAGTGGGTTTGTTAGGGCCGGATCTCCTATTAGTTTAATTGCTCGTTTCTGAATTGCATCCAGTGTGGCAAGGGAATGCTTGGAGGCCCCTCTACACAGATGAGAGCCATATTCGAGGCAGGGACGAATTTGAGCCTTATACAGTGCAAGAAGTTGACTGGGAGTATAATAGCGTTTAGACCTAAATAGGAGACCAAGCTTGCGCGCTGCAGCTTTAGCAGTGGTTGAAATATGGTCATTCCAAGAAAGGTCAGACGTGACTAGAGTGACGCCTAGCATTAAGATTTTATCACTGAATTTCAGTGAGTTTGAATCGAATATGTTTGGGGGACTTCTATCGATACGCCTAGAAATAAGGCAACATTGAGTTTTCACTGAATTGAAGTTAACTAAGTTTTGGGATCCCCAGTTTTTAATTTTGCATAAGTCTAAGTTAATTGAGGAGGCAATATCTGCACGGTTTTTTAATATATTCTGAAGCCACGTTTCTATAAAAAAAATATATAGACCCTTACCGTTGTTGATCCAAAACGTCGCCAGAAGGCTAAATAAATTTATATTACATCGAGATATCGGCCATAGTTTTATTTTAACATCTATAAAAAATAACAAATAAAAAAAATGGTTCTCTCTATCTTCACATTTAATATAATGAGGATGTATCCGGGTAGAGGCTAAATCAATCAAAACACTCAAATCGCTCTTATAACTTTCGGCCTGATTTTAATGCCTTCATCAGTAAGTACGTTTTTAAAGTCTATAATTTAATTTTACCAAAGGACATGGTAGAGAATGTAATATTCCTTTAGTGGGAGAAAGAGAGAAGTTATTATTTTTTGTGATTATTCGGGTAAACTCCTTCGTATACAAATGATAAAACAAATTAATTAATTCACAAAGAGAAACAGAGGTTGTCCTCTGCTTGATGCAAATAAACATACACACATATATATCGAAATTATATATCTGTATATATATATATATATATATATATATATATATATATATATATATATATATATATATATATATATATATATATATATATATATATATATATATATATATATAATTTATTTGTTTGAGACTATAGTTTCGAAGACTTGGTCTTCATCATCAGTCTTTTTTAATTATAAATATTGTTTTCCATGGTGTCATACAGTATGGATATTGAAATTTTTTTTATCTTTACTTAGCTGGGAGCCAGTTAGAACAAATAAATGATATATATATATATATACAGATATATAATTTCGATATATATGTGTGTATGTTTATTTGCATCAAGCAGAGGACAACCTCTTTGTTTCTCTTTGTGAATCAACAACTCTGCTACTTTCGGCAAAACAAAAAATTTTTAATTAAATTAATTAATGTTCAAAACATTTTTATTCAAATTTAAAAGGCCAAATGACTAGTTTCGCCAAAGTTTGGCTCATCAGATATTTTTTATTTACAAAAGATTTATTGAAGGAGACAATAAAAGAGTGTGTCTTCTGCTGGAATTATAAATTTTATTTATTTATAACGAGACTATAGTTTCGAGGGCTTTGCCCTCTTCATCAGTCATCAAAAGATTTAATTTAAAAACATAGCAATGGAAAAGGAACAATAACTTGTTGAAAAAACTATACAGCTATCTACATATTAATAAATTATTCACGGTAAACGACAGTCATGACTATCGTTTATCATGAATAATTTATTAATATGTAGATAGCTGTATAGTTTTTTCAACAAGTTATTGTTCCTTTTCCATTTTTATGTTTTTAAATTAAATCTTTTGTAATTAAAAAATATCTGATGATACCAAACTTTGGCGAAACTAGTCATTTGACCTTTTAAATTTGAATAAAAATTTTCTTGCAACGAAATTTTCTCTGGAGAGAGACGGACTGGTAGAAATTTTAATTGAATGTAATGGAAGGCAGCCCAGGGGTATAATTACAATAAATTACACCTTATTTTATATGTGTTGAATTTTTTCTTTCCTCACTACCTCTGGGCTGCCTTCCATTACATTCAATTTGAATAAAAATGTTTTGAACATTAATTAATTTGTTTTATCATTTGTTTACGAAAGAGTTTACCCGAAAAATCACAAAAAATAATAATTTCTCACTCCTAAAAATTTAAAAAAAGAGAGAAGTGTTAGAATAAAATGTTCACTCTTAAGAGTTCATTTAGTGAACTTTAAAAAATTATTATCTCGAAAATCTCCAAACCCAGGTATAATGATCAAGTTTCAGTTTTGAAGTCATGGTTCACAAAGCTTTTTATCAGTTTCTCATTTTCTCTTGGATATAATCAACCCAAACAAAGTTAAAAATTAGGCATAAGTTTTCAGGCCTAATGTCACAAGTTTGATTATATTGCATAGGAGTTTTTAAAAGGTTATAGTGATATTTCACAGGTAAAAATTAAATTGTGAAACACCACTATAACCTTTTAAAAACTCCTGTGTTTAAGATAGTTCTTTCACAAATGCAAAAACAAGAAGTCTTCGAAACGTGGAATATTAGTCATTAAAAGCATAATACACACTGTTAAAATTTGAAGACGATTTACCGCACCAAACATGGAATAATTGCGATTAAAAATGAAATTTTTTACATATGGTAGATTGGGAAAGGGTGGGGAAATTATCAATATTTTATTTTTTTTCATTGAAGGACTTTCACCATCTTGAAGAAAAACTAATATTTGTTAGAATATAATATGTATATTCGGAGTAACTTAAAAAAAAAATTGAAATTTACCACGTAGTTTTGATAAAAAACAAAAACAAACATTTGGGCGATTATTTTTAGTGGAGGGGATAAAATATCAATGGCTTGGAAACGATCCATTCATAAATAGAATATAGTAGCATAAAAAGTACAGTCACATTAAAAAAAACATAACCTAAAATTTTAACACTGTTCATATTTATAGAGTTGTTACGAGGCTAAAACTTTTTGTGTGGATTGTCGCGAAAGAACCTCCTTAATATGTTTAACTATTATTATAAACCAACACCGCTTTCCCTAAATGTTATTGATTATAATGGTTTGAGTATTTTGATTGATTTGCTCTCAACCTCCCTCATTATATACAAGAAAAGGGCCGAAACATTTATGAATTAATCACAACTAATATTTTAGTATTTTTTTTATAATTTATAGACAACTCTTAACATAATTTATCATGAAAAAGAGTAACAGAACAAAAAACATTTTATTTTTACTCGAGTCACGTAGATATAGATAATTTTTCAATAGCTCAATGAAATCCAATCCATTATTCAGACTGCCGCACGGACAACACGTCTTCCGACAACATGAGATGACTATGACTATAATTTTATCAATTTTTTGCAGCTCTAGGAAATTTTTAATTTGTTTTTGAATAACATATTTTATTTTTTACTAATCCTACTAAAAAAATTTAAATTTAAGATTGAATTTAAAAATTAATAATTAATGTAAAGATTTAAGCATCTTTCTTAAGTTTCTTTTGATAATTCATAAATAGAATATAGTCTCGTAAAAGTACAGTCACGTTAAAAAAACATAACCTAAAATTTTAACTCTGTTCATATTTACAGAGCGGTTACGAGGCTAAAACTTTTTATATATCTCCTAATATATCTACTAAAATCTTTGATTCGTTCCTAAATAAATTAAATTCATTTCTTAATCTTATTATCAGGTTGATTTTTGAAAAAAAATTCCATCTTTTTTTCAAAAAAGAAACTTAAGAAAGATGCTTAAATCTTTACATTAATTACACTGATCAACATAAATTTTTCCCCTTAAACATAAAAATGGATTCCATTGGAGTTTTATACGCTGATTGTCATGCAATTTCTCGATTTTTTACAACAAGTCAGAGTTTTGAGATATCGCTCAAATCGACAAAAAATCCCATTTTGACCTATTTTCGAGTCCAATTAGATATTAAACAGGAATATTTGCAATCAAAATATTTGGTTAACCTAATAGAAAACAACTTCCTCTTTGATTTTCAAATTACCACTTGTTTGTAGCTCAATTAGAACTCAAGGTATAACTAAAAAACTAAAACTACGAGATTATAAAGGATAAAAGTCATAGATAAAAATATAAGGACTTAGTCTTTTAGTTATAACTCGAGTTCTAATTGAGCTGAAAACAAGTGGTAATTTGGAAATCAAAGAGAAAACTGTTTTCTATTACGTCAAAAAAATATTTTGATTTCAAATATTCCTGTTTAATATTTAATGCAACTCGAAAATAGGTCAAAATGGCCTTTTTCGTAATTTTGACCGATAAAATCTCAAAACCCTGACATGTTGTAAAAAATCGGGAAATTGCATGATAATTAGCATATAAAACTCTACTAGAATCCATTGTTAGGTTTACTAGGAGAAATTTTTGTCGAACAGTGTTATTTATATAAAGGACCCGTCACTGAAAACTTTTTTCAGTTTAGCCTGATTTTTTACTATTCCCTTTGAATTGAAGGGAGTGAAAAGTTTGTTGCTTTATTTCTTATATATGTTGCATATCGGAGAGAAATTCGTCTTAAGGGTTCGGCTAACGGCCCGGCAAGCTAGTTAGCGCTTGGGTTCGATTCCCGAGGGGACGAAACCCTCTGATAAGCAATGTAAAAATATTTCTACTAAAATCTTTGATTCTTTCCTAAATAAATTAAATTCATTTTTTAAAAATTAATGTTTGAATTATTATTTTTAGATTCTGAATATAAAGAAGACGCTGAAAAGCCAAAGCCAAGACCCAGATGAAGCAATGGCCACTGATACAAGAGAAGCAGCTTCTGGAGGACAGACGGGCGGTGGAGATAATAAACTTGGCAAGAAAACTGCAAAAGTCAAAGGATTACGAGGAACCGGAAAATTTTGGCAAAAATAATCTACCTAAAACCACCCATCTGTACTCTATTATTAAATTTCAATCCATATTCAAAATCAGCATTATAATTTATTTTTATTTACCTTAAATCACTTTTATTGCTCGTTATTGGTATTTGAAAATATTAAAAAAAAAAAAAATTGAAAATATTTTTTCTTGCCTAAAGTAGCAGAGTTATTGATTCACAAGAGGAAATCGTTGAGGTTGTCCTCTCTTTAATGCAAAAAACATATTATACCTATAATTGAAATATTATATATACCATATTTGTTAGTTTCGAAGGTTTGGCCCTACATTTTCAGTCTTTTTATAATTAAAAATATTTTATCTGTTCTTTCGCATGGGCACATGTATTTGATTGAATGAAATTCGTTTTGTTATTAAGTTTGACATTTTAAAAACAGTTATTAAGGAAACTAGGCAAGTTTTGGAAAGCAATGGCAACCTACCAAGAGTATAATTGCCTAGTAAACCTCTCCAAACTATATTTATAATTTTCTCATTAATATATGAGCCGTTTATTTTGAAAGTGGTTTAAGTCCATTGTTTGTTATTTCGAAATATTTGTATTTATATTTTTATAATATAATATATATTTCGGTACTTTTATTGTGACGAATTCATGAGGATATTCTAGTCCCTTGACTGAGATATTATAAATATTAAAAGAAGACATCTATGTCTAACTAAAACTGACATTAACTCATTTTTCTCATAATTGGACTTAAAACCACTTTCAAAATAAGCGGCTCATATTAAAAAATAATTAACACATTAACGAGAATTGTTTTGATCGCGCTTTTTAAACAGATAACAAAAAGCGCGATCAAAACCAATTATCTTTAATGTGTTAATTATTCTTTAATATATTCATGAGAAAATTATAAATATATTTAACTTAATAATTTCAAATTAGAAATATATAAATTTGGATATTATTTTCATTTAATTTTTGACAAAAATCACCTGCTTTCGATTCTCTATCGAATCAAATACAGGAAACATACGATCTCTCCAAATTAGCCTTTCGGAACCGGCTTTTTAGTATGTCCCGTATATCTGTGTAAAACAACTAAACAGACTCAGCACGGGTATATGTGGAGAGGCGCCGACGCCTGTTTCGGGTATAGTCTCTAAGAAGAAGGCAAGATTAATTTAATATAAAGGGATTTTAGGAGAGTTTACTTGCTAGCCTAACATCCGCTTACCCTGTCAAGTAAACTATCCTAAAATCCCTTTATATTTTAAAAACAACCATATATTCCTAAGCAAAATCCCAGGTAATCAAAATGTTAGTTTCTGGAGATTTTTGACAGAGTATTAGATTTATCATTATTCTCTTTGATTTTAGATTTTTGATTAGATCAATCGATGGCAGAGGGGTTGAATATCCCATTTGATCCTTTGTTTTGTTTATTTTGATTAACTCGATGCGTCTGATGTGGCCACTATATATCCTTATGGTCTAGGCGCAGACTAACTATCCACTAGCCTCTAACTAACTAGTTCACTTCCAAACGAATCTTATTTTACAAAACTAATTTGGATCTAATCGAATACTAGTGCCCTTGAAAAAGTACAGATAAAATATGTTTAATTAAACAGACTGAAGATGAAGTCAAGTCTTCAAAACTAAAGATTTTCGCCAATGGTACATCATGTAAACCTGCTAACTCACAACAAGGAAATTTTACAGGGCAGAGAAAAAACAAACAAAATTTAATATTGTTGTTATGGATAGAAACTATTTTTCACATTTTTTTTCTACAACTTACGATCGTAATTTTAAGTAGTAGTTTTACTTGGACGATGCTGCATCTCTTTTTCTTTCGAACGGGATTAATATGTCATATATGATAAAAAATGGATTTAGCAGGTTTACATGCTAAGGCGACGATATGTATATTTCCATTAAGCAGAGGACAACCTTGTTGATTTCCTTTAGAAAATTAAATAAGGAATGTCTTTTTTAATATAACTAATAAAATGTATTGTTAATATATCTCATCAATTTAATTTATTTGAATTTTAACCTTATGTCATCTACTAAGCTAGGGAAAATAGGTATATTTATTAAAATACATATTAATTAATCTCTAGCTAACTGCTCCGTCCAAACCAAATGAGTAAACCTCGAGGTCTTCGTAAACGGAAGCTAGAAAACACGCGAACCACCGACAAGACCAACGTTAAGCCTATAATTACTTCAAAAAGCCCACCTTGGAACTTAATAGAAGGCCAATTCTTTTACTGACGCATCTAAAGGAATCGCTCTTGAAAAAGTTGGAAACACCACTATTTGAAAATCTGTCAGAGTAAAAATAGAAAAAATCCCGGCGTTTGTACCCCGAAATGTTTGATTAAACTATATCGAGTATAACTATAAAGTTTTGTATTAGTTGAATAAAAGATTTCACTGTCGATGGTAACAGAATTGTTTTAATTTTAGGTTAAAAATAAAATGAGAGAGTCTTCTGTTTTTTAAATAAAATAATTTTTAATTATTTCTAGAGACTATAGTTTCGAAGGCATGCCTTCATCATCAGTCTATCACAAATATTTCAAATTAGTTACAAATTTGTAACTAAATACTGCCTCCATCATCAGTCTCTCACAAATATTTCAGTATTTAGTTACAAATTTGTAACTAATTTGAAATATTTGTGATAGACTGATGATGAAGGCAATGCCTTCGAAACTATAGTCTCTAGAAATAATTAAAAATTGTTTTATTTAAAAAACAGAAGACTCTCTATTTTATTTTTAACCTAATATAAAGTTTTGGTTGCTGGATTTATTTTTAAATATTTCTAATGACATTCCTTGTCATATTCTTTCCTCAAATTTCGTGATTTGACAATTTTATGGTTCCGTACAAAAGTAAAACTGAACTCTATTATTTGTCTCTCTGACAGAGCATTGTAGCTCGTGAACTAAACAGGGCCGTATTTCTAAATAGGCTAAGTAGACTGTAGCCTAGAGCGGCAAATTTTCAGGGGTGGCAGTTATTTACTTTACAACAAAAAAACAAATAGATAACTAATTTGATTATATAATTTATTATATAAACCATTAAAATTGTAGTTTTATCTAAACTAAATGAACTTTCTGTTTAAAAAAGATGAAAACACCAATGAATTCTATCCTTTTGTTGTATAAAACAAATGTATTAAGCAAATATGAACTATAGAGAGGGCTGAAAATGGACTTTAGCCTATAGGCGGCATACTCTTAAATCCGGCCCTGGAGCTAAATAAGATACATACTTGAAATTTACAAGTTAAATTGTATTTATTTCCCCGAAATTGAAAATCATATTAAAATTTTAATATGCTAATTATGGTCAATTAGGGTCAAATTTTTCGTAATGGCAAAAATAAAAAAATATTTTTTTATCATAGGATGTGGATTATCCTTGCAAAGATTTGAATTAGGCTGAATTTTTTTATATTTAAATCATTTTAAAATGGCATATTTAGATTAATTTTGTACAAGTCCAATTTCATTTAAGTTGTTGAATTAGAATTCTTAAAAAAAATCCTTAGAATTTATCTCCTTATTAACGAAAAATAACAAATTTGATATCTCAAGTATTTTGGAAAATATAATAATTTACGAGGGGTGAACCGCGACCTAAAATCGTGTACACCTACTTCCACTTCATTTCAAAGTAGAAGACAATAGATTATCTAATGAATTCCAAAGACGGTGTACACCTAATTCCAATCGCGGTTCACCCCTCGATAATTTATCTGCTCCCTACTGGGCGGACTGAAGTAGTGAATTCACAAAGTGACGGTTCATTCATAATATAGTATACCATATACTCTTACTTTTACAAAGTATGGAACCTCGATATGAGAGTACCACAAAAGTACAGCTTAATAATAGTGCTGTGCCAAATTTCAATTTATTAGCTATAACCGAGGAGTGAACCGCGATTGGAATTAGGTGTACACCTCTTTGGAATTATTTTGGAATTCATTGGTTAATGCCCCTTCATCTATTGTCTTCTACTTGGAAGTGAAAGTGGAAGTAGGTGTACACGATAATATTAGGCCGCGGTTCACCCCTCGGCTATGACCATTGAGTCGCAACAAAAAAACAAAAAATTTTTTTTACTGAATTCACATTTTTGGGCGCCCTGCAAGCAAAGCCCGCTAGATAAATTCTTCTATCATTTTGTTGAAACCAGTTCATATTCAGGAAATTCGTTTTTTGATTGATTTTTTTTAAGCCTTGCGCAAAAGCTCTATTTAATATTATCTTCTTTTAGTTCTAATCTCCAATGTCATATCACTGAATAAATTCAATTAACAATCTATCAGCCTTGTATAAAACTAAGCTTTTAAAAAATAAATCTTCTGGATTATATTGAGATTAGCAGAAATTATTTATTTTACAATAGTTAAAATACTCCTATCAACCCATCTCAAACTAATTATCACCTATAGTCTGTCCGTGTATTTTCATGAAAAGATTAATAGGATCTTTTTTACTTAGGAAAAGTGGTGTAGGTTTTAGGTGAAACATGATATTAATTAATAAAGTAAAGGAGTGTAGTTTCACTGTGAAACTACACTCCCTTTACTTTATTAATTAATAGAATCGCTTATTTTTTAGATGATTCTTTTAAAAAATGTTCAGGACAGGTGAAGAGAAAAGATGTTTTTCTAAAAATTTAGTTGCTAATTTCTGAAAAAAAAAACTTAGAAGTAAACAGTAAGATTGAATGTGGATAAATAAGAAATACTCAATTGAAATCAAATTTTCAACGTTTAAACTGCATAAACCTTTTTTGTAACCCTTAAGGTAGTTGTTTCACCATATGGGTTTTCTTAGGAGTTTTTTGGAAATTTAGACAGATTATTATTTAAATACTTCTGCATCGATTGGTAGCAAAACGAAATTTATGAACAATATAGTTCCAGAGATATTAAATTCCAAAGATAGAGTTTTTCAGATTATTATTCATTGCACACTATACGGGATATCGGAAAATTTACATACATATTTAATTATAATTAAGAAACTCTTCTTACCATTTTTATAAAAAACTAAACCAACATTAAACAATAATTAATACATTTTTAAGAAAATTTTAATTCATAGTTACAACACAGTTTCTGAGATAATAATGAAAGATTTACACGAAAAACAAGCTGGCAACACTAAAAACAAGTTGTCAACAACGCATTTATTTAAACTAAAAAGTGGGTTAA
Organism: Forficula auricularia; assembly: GCA_024734495.1. Classification (NCBI taxonomy): domain Eukaryota; kingdom Metazoa; phylum Arthropoda; class Insecta; order Dermaptera; family Forficulidae; genus Forficula; species Forficula auricularia. Next base: position 2,114,416 of record JALMQS010000621.1, on the reverse strand, counting down.
CTTTAGTACGTTTTTTCGCTTCAGCCATTGTCACAACAGCTTTCAATCGCTTATTAAGAACTTTTTGTTTTATAATAAGGTGACCAACTATACTCATTTACTGAGTTTTGTACTCTTTTTTCGCAAACCGTACTCTTTTCAAATCCTGTACTCTGAAAGTACTCATTTGTATAATTTTATACTCATTTGTATTTCTAAAACATTTTTTTAGATTATTTTATTTCAATTTTATTAATTAAATATTTAAAATTATTTTGACAGAATGAATGGAAAGAAGTTTCTTCAGCAGTCGAATTTGTAATGAAGGAAGTAAAAGATATTGTTATTAATGACAATTTTCTCTTTGAAGAAATTCGAAGAGTAAATTTATATTTAAATGAAGAAAAATTGAAGAAATGGAACGATGAGAAAATAGAACTTGACAAAAGATGGGTAGAAATCTTTCGGCATTTTAGAGTAGAACATATCCCACATGAAAATTTAAAAGTTTTAATAGAAATTTCCTTATGTTGTCCAGGCACTAATGCTGCTGTTGAAAGGGTATTTTCACTAGGGAATGATTATTGGAGCAGTGAGAAGTCGCAACTTTCTGTAAAAACATTATCTGCCGTCTTAATAGTCAAATTTAATATGCAAAATGAAAGTTATTCGGATGTGGCTACATTATTAGACGATCATCCTCATTTAGCAAAAAAAAATCCACTCCGAAGAAAAATGTGTTTTTAAAAGAAAATAAAGTTTTTATCGTTTTTTCTTCTTTTTTTCACATATGAAATACTTGCAAAGTGTACTCTTTTTGAACAAAAAATAGTTGGTCACCTTATTTATAAACATCCCTTTATAATGTACTTTATCTGAAATTTCTATGATAAAATATATATAAGGTCGGACAGTGTTGCCAGATTTGTCAAACGAGCACTAGATTGGCTAAGTAGTGGTACATAAACAGCAAAAAGTTTTGGGCTTTTGAATTATGAATCCTTATTGTCTGTTCTATATACACTAGCATTAACTTTTTGCTAGTATTGTGGCGAAACATCGTGATTTCGCTTTTTTTTATGAAAATACTTTTTGGCTTTTTTTTAAGCTATTTTGAAAAAAAAATCTAAAAAGACCCTTATTAAAAAAAAATGTAACTTTGTAAGTTAATTTGACTTTGTTTATAAACCTTGAACAAAGACTGTATTAAGAAGACGTTAGTTATTTCCATTGCTATAACATAGAGTATAATAACATAAACTTTTAGACAACTTTCTCAAGTTTTAGCTATTTCCAACTTAGCATGTTCGTCCAGTAAGCTCTTCAGTTACCACTTTAGTAAGATAAAAATTAAAATAAAGAATTTTGAATAAAATATTCATTTTTGAATTTATTTGTGTCAATTATTTTTTATAATTTTTAATGGCACCTCCTAAAATTGCTTTTAATTTTCCAATTGCGAAACCGGGCTTCAAACCTTTTGGGCAACAATTACTACAATTCATGATTGTATGGCATTTATAAAGCGAATATTTATCTCTCAAATTCTTTAAACGTTCCTTGTCTCCTTGATCTCGTGTATCAATTGTCCATCTATATGCATGCATTAGCGCAGCAGGCCCTAAAAATTTATCTCCATGCCACCAAAATTCCGGGCAGGAGTAACTACAACATGCACATAAAATACATTCATACATTTCATTAAGTTTGTCCCGATCTTTGATTGACTGAATATGTTGAGATTCTCCTACTGGTATATTATCGTGGCGAATCAAATAGGGCCGAATTTTTTTATAATGGCTCAGAAATTGTGATAAATCTGTTACAAGATCCCTTATCACATAACTATGTGGTAACGGGTAAATTTTCGTCAATCCAGTTTTTGGGATTCGCTTTGTGCATGCAAGCGTATTCACACCATTAATATTCATGGCACAAGAGCCACAAACGCCTTCTCGACAAGACCGTCGAAATGCCAGGGTAGGGTCTATATTATTCCGAATATAAATTAAGCCATCCAGGATCATAGGTCCACATTTATTATTATCAAAAGTAAACAATTCAAGATAAGGTTTCTCTTTTGGTTTCGAAGGATTCCATCTATAAACCTGGAAATCTTTGTTTTTTTGTTTTGAAATCGTTTGGAAACATCTTTTTTGAATATGCTGGCCGAATATCTAAAAATAAATCATCAATCAAATATTTATATAGATTTTAAAAAATAACAATGATAAGTAAAATTATTTTAAAGAATTTTCACACTTCAGTAAAGTGACCAGACGTCCCACTGTCCCACATTAGGTGGGACTTTTGTTTTATATTACTGATACAAGAAGAAGTTGTACCGAAAATGTTCAACCTCTGAAGTCCGCGGTGGACCCTTGTATCTTGGAAATAAGAAGAGATTTAGGGATTGGGTCGGAGTTGAAGGTGTTCGTGGATGAGTGTCTTGAAAGATTGAAGGTTATATGTTGCTGGGAAGATTGTCCCACATTGGACAATTTTATGTCTTTTGGATTAAATAAAATTTAAATTGATTAATTATTTATAGAGAAGCGACTGTGGGTCAGTAGCTAGTGTCGGGTCGCTGACTCGAAGTTCGCTGGTTCGAGACTGAGTCTCGACTGATCAGATATTTGCAATCGCCTCCTCTTGGAAAGCAATGACAACCTACCAAGAGTCATAATTGGCCAGTAACCTCTCTTAAACTAGCCGTTCGGAACCGGCGTTAAAGAGTAGGTCCCGTATATCTGTGTAAAGACAACTAAACACACTCAGCACAGGTATATGTGGAGAGGAGCTAAAACGTCAGGGAAACCTGATATGGCACTTAAAAGAAGAAGAATTATTTATTATGAAAGATATTAATTTGCCGATGGTAATAGATTCAAATTTACTAGAAAATCAAAGATGGTGTTATCTATTAAATCCGATGGAATGGAATATTTTTAATTATATGTCAGAGGGGTTGTTTTTCACCCCCTCGGGAATCGAACCCGAGTGCCAGTAAGAGCTTGATTGCTGTTAATCCGGGCCATCTGGCTCACCTGCAGGATGCGAACCTCTCTGACATATGTAAACGCGTAAAATATTTTACTCAAAGATTGTTATCTTAATTTGTAAAATTTCGCGATATAGTGATTCTAAATTTAAACATATAGCCATGCCATATAATTTAAATAAAGGTGGTTGAGTGTTTCGAATTTTGAAGAAATTCAAAATTCGAAGGGCAATGGAATGACTTTTCCTAATTTAATATGAAAGATATTAATTTGCCGATGGTAATAGATTCAAATTTACTAGAAAATCAAAGATGGTGTTATCTATTAAATCCGATGGAATGGAATATTTTTAATTATATGTCAGAGGGGTTGTTTTTCACCCCCTCGGGAATCGAACCCGAGTGCCAGTAACGGCAATCCGGGCCACCTGGCTCACCTGCAGGATACGAACCTCTCTGACATATGTAAACGCGTAAAATATTTTACTCAAAGATTGTTATCTTAATTTGTAAACATGACTTTTTCTCCAGAAAGTGCACTAAGAATGTCATTGAAATTTTAATATTCATTTAGTAAGGTGACTAACTATACTCCTTTAATGAGTTTTGTTCTATTTTTTCGCAAACCGTACTCTTTTCAAATCCTGTACTCTGAAAATACTCATTTGTATAATTTTATACTCATTTGTATTTCTAAAACGTTTTTTTAGATTATTTTATTTCAATTTTATTAATTAAATATTTCAAATTTCAAATGGACCCTTCTAAATAGTAAAATTGAATGGAAAGAAGTTTCTTCAGCAGTCGAATTTGTAATGAAGGAAGTAAAAGATATTGTTATTAATGACAATGTTCTCTTTGAAGAGTAAATTTATATTTAAATGAAGAAAAATTGAAGAAATGGAACGATGAGAAAATAGAACTTGACAAAAGATGGGTAGAAATCTTCGGCATTTTAGAGTAGAACATATCCCACATGAAAATTTAAAAGTTTTAATAGAAATTTCCTTATGCTGTCCAGGCACTAATGCTGCTGTTGAAAGGGTATTTTCACTAGGGAATGATTATTTGAGCAGTGAGAAGTCGCAACTTTCTGTAAAAACATTATCTGCCGTCTTAATAGTCAAATTTAATATGCAAAATGAAAGTTGTTCGGATGTGGCTACATTATTAGACGAACATCCTCATTTAGCAAAAAAATCCACTCCGAAGAAAAATATGTTTTTAAAAGAAAATAAAGTTTTTATCGTTTTTTCTTCTTTTTTTCACATATGAAATACTTGCAAAGTGTACTCTTTTTGAACAAAAAATAGTTGTGGTCACCTTACATTTAGGCTATTTATCAATTTATTAATTTTAACCAGTAAAAATTTAAATAAAAATCCTAATAATTAATCGAACCCTATGTCAAAATAATCTGTGATATTAACATTTTAAAAAAATTCCCCATTCATATTGATTTTTTGACCTTGAGAGAATTTTTTTTTTTTTTTTTATCATATATTACTCATGGATTAATCGATAATATAAAATATAATATCGACTGATATATACTTGGAATATGAAATATTTAATGGTAGAACATCTAGATTAATGAAAATTCATGTGTGTAAAAACGTAGTAGCTTTATATATATATAAAAATCCCCGAAATGTTAACATATATAAACAAAATTGAGAGTAGATCATAAATTAAATATTTAATCAATTATTACTAATTCTCTTTAACATATTATTAATCTTTTTGAAAATCCAGGTATAAATTATAAAAAAATTCTTAAGTAGGTAATCAAAAAAAAATATATATATATATATACTTAGGCCTATATAGTACTTATTCAAATCACTTTAATCTCTTTACTCGTGTTCTTTGAAAAGATAATAAAGTTCACTTTTAATAAAATAGGAGAATGTATTTCTTTTCGGTTTAAATGCAAGCGAGGGATGGACCGCGACCTAAAATTGTGTACACCTACTTCCCCTTCCACTTTCATTTCCAAGTAGAAGACAATAGAATACAATAGATTATCTAATGAATTTCGAAGTAATTCCAAATAATTCCAAAGACGATGTACACCTAATTCCAATCGCGGTTCACCCCTTGAACGCAAGTGTCTTATTCTGTTTAAATTTTATAGGGTATAGTTTCAAAGTGCTTTGCCTTCATCTCTAATTTATTCCTTATACATTAAGGATGTGATTGATGAAATACAATCCTTTTTCTAAAGTATATTCATTATTTGGCCTAATGTGCCTATAAGTGAGTTTATTCGAGTTTGTACTCTAACCAAACTCACACACAAAAAATAATATTCCTGCTCTAGTGCTCAAACTTGCAAAACTTCCTTCGACTGTGCACTATTTAATAGAGGACTTAACTTAAATTTGAGAGTTAGACAGTTCTAATATCAAGTCGATCAATTAGTCTTCTAAACATTTTTATTGAAACGAAAATGTTGAAGCTTTGTGAGGAATTGTCAATTTTGAAAGTCAGAGGCAAAATCTGCCTCAATGAAACCTGGGTACTACTCGTATGACCTATTTTGACCACACTCAATAAACAAATTGCATCTGTTAGCCTCCAAACATCCAATCCAACATTATTTCTCTTGCCATTCTGAACAGGGCCGGATTTAATGCAGGCTGCAGCCTATGGGCCCCGGCACCACTTCTTTTTTTATATATAAAGTGAAACCCCTCAAATCCGAACTAATTGGGTATGTACCCTGTTCGGATTTAACTTTGTTTGGATTAACCGAAAGCAGCTTCGACAATTGAACTGATATCAAGTCAAAGATTAAGTTATATTTTTCGTGTTTCTATTATTATTTCATTGTTTTTGCAAAGTGATTAACCTAAAGAATTTCAAAACCATCTTTTACCGTTTTTCAATCCTGGATTACATAAGAATGTAGACACATTTACACTTTGTTAGGTAAGCTAATTGTACTTCTTTATTAATTTTTCAACTAATTATGTAAAAAAGATTATAATGTAGAATATATACATAATTATTTTATGACTAAATAAATAAATTTCTCTTTTTTGCGTTCGGATTTCCCGGGGTTCAGATTTGAGGGGGTTCACTGTATTTAACAAGGTTTCACTAAAGAGTTATGGAAGTTTATTTTTAATTTTTTAATTGGATAATTACTGAAAATGCGGTTTTTGTAGGCTAATTTAAAAAAAAATATATTTTTCCCGGTAGGGCCTGCCCCAAAGGTCCAGCCTAGTGGGGCATAGATCCTAAATCCGGCCCTGACTTTGGATGCAATTCAGAAACAATCTATTAAAAAAAAATAATAATAATAATAAAATAAAAACTGGGACTTGTCTAGCATATTTGATTGCAGGATATTTTCTGATCTTTTTCTTTTTTATAGATTTGATAATATCACGGGGAGAGGGGTGTTTTTAATTAAATAAATACAATCCGTTTAAAGATCCATTGGTGTCAAATACGCGATTCTCAATCGTGGGGTCAGGGGAGTCAGTTGATCGTTCCGCCGTCGCCGTCCCTGCACCAGAATAATCAAATAGCACACTCTAATGAAATCATTGAATTGAATTTTCTGAGTAAAGAATGAGTCATTAATTAATATTCAAGCATTCAGCGAGACAAAGATAAGGACCAGGAGCAAGGTCAGAGGGAGGGAGAGAAAGAGAGAGAGACAGTCTAGCCGACTCGGGGATACACTCGGCGAGCTCAGCTCGCCAGCCTCCCATATCTGTGAGATGAGTATTGAATTTAGAATTCAAGCATACTATTTTCTGCCTGTTTGTCTAGATTCCCATAACCACGATAACTCAAGAACGAATGATCTTAGAAAGTTGGTTCTGGTGGCAAAATGTTTGTATTTTCAAAATAAAGAACTCCTTAGATTCTGAACCATCTACCCAGACAGAAGGGAATATTGCAGTAATATTACATTGCAATATTAAACTGCTTGCAGCAAAAATTCCTGCCCGCCTCTTTTACATTGCAGCAACGTTGCGGCAATATTGCAGGAACATTGCAGCAATATTGCCAGTGATGCAGGAACATTGCAGAAATATTGCCAATGATTCAGTAACATTGCAGCAATATTGCCAACGTTGCAGGAACATTGCAGCAATATTGCCACTTCAATGTTGATGCAATATTACAATATTCATGCAAAGTTACCAATTTGCTGCAATATTCCAGTCTGTCTGGGTAGTTTTAGAACTTGTTGAAAGATACAGAAAAACGTTTATGAAAATTTATTTAAGTCAGAAACTTGAGTAAAGGAATCCAGGGGTGGCGGGCTTGCAAATCAAAAAGGTTGAGAATCACTGAATTCATGAATTGTGTGTCAGGACTAGAGCTATTTATTTATAAATCTCTTCCTCTCTATACTATTAAAAGATAATTGAAATTGACATACATACTAAATATTTATTACTACAATAAGTAGATTAATTTATACCTTTTGAAAATGAAATATTTTTTGAAACATAGTAAAATAAAAACATCAATATTCAAAACTTTACTTATTGGCTATAAAAAAAATAACTGTTTACAAATTGTTCAATGTTTTTATTATTATTATTGTTATTTTAAAATTATTTTAAAATATCGTTTTTTTTTAACTCTTTCTTGATTAATTAACATGAAAAATTTCAGACATTCTCTTAAAACACCTAGATATAATAAAAAGTGTACATATCTTGAACATCTCACTTCTCTTGGAATGAGCTGAGCATTTTCTTTCTGGCGAAATCTGCTGCAGAGAAGCTTAAATTTCTTTTAAGGACAAGTATATATTTATATTTTTACTTCTTACCATCTACCAAGCCTTGGATCTACCCCTCTCGCAATATCTTTACAGAGGATTACAAGTATGCTCTTTTGATAAACAAGAGATAAAATTATTTGATGATTCTATTTTTACAAACTCCTTTGAATCGATGACTCATTGTAGAAGCGTAATACTATAATGTCATCTTCTCCGATAAAATAAAGTCAATTCACCAAAAAGCTTGCTTTTTGTGTAGAACTCGATTCACTGAAACCCAACATTTTTTCGTGGTCAAATTAGAGAAGTGCCGAACCAGTTCATTCGAGAAAATATATAACTAGTAATTTCTAGAGACAAACTCATTTCCTACTTCCTTATTTCCTGAGTCTTACAATCTTCAATCCTTTAAGACCCGGATGAACAGGCACCTTCGTTTTCACACTCTTTCTCTTGATCCCTTTCTTCTTTTCTGTAATCCAAAATCTAAAGTGCTGGGCCGTCCTAAAGATATGCTAATGAAACGCAGATTATTTTATATCAAGATCATACTGAAAAGATAAGAAGCAAAATTAACTCCATCTGTTATTTCGTTAGAAGGAATGTTCACCTGTTAAATGTAAAGACTAAGTATCAGATATATCATGCTTATATTAACACCCACCTAATGTATCTACCATGTATTTGGGGTCATGCTAGGGGTTAGAACTTAGGCTTCAGGTCTCTCAGAATCGTGCTGTCAAGCTTATATTCTGCAGAGACCATAAAACAAACACTCTAGCATTATATAATGAATTGAGGCTATTGAGGGTCAGGAAAATAATTAAGCTAGATTTAGTGGTATTGATATTCAAAATAACTTGATCGTTACTGGTATTGAGTTACTATTTAACAGTAATATACATTTTTTTTTTGTGGAGGGGAAATCCGTCATGGACACCTCTTTATGGGTAGTGTCGGACTCCTACCGACTAAAACCCCTCCATTCCCCGATTCACCCTACCCCGGAATATAATATAGCAATATAATATCCCTGAAGAATGCTAATATACATGGACACAATACCAGAGCTAACCAGCACTATCATGTGCTGCCAAGTGCCAGGAGTGTGGGTCAGAAGAGGATCTCCCACACTGCTGTAATCTGGTTTAATGAACTACCTGAAGGTTTGAAGGATGTGAGAACTCTTAGTATGTAATTTTAATCAACATGTTAAACGATATTTATTTAGCCAGTGATTATGATTACACACATGTATAATATTTGTAATGCCTTTTGTAGATTCTTTGTAATCTTTTTGGGTTGGAAAATAAATAAAAACTTAACTCATTGAGGTTGACATTTATGAGTTCAGCTGCCCCAAAATAAAATAAATATTGAAATATGAATTCTTAGCATACAAAAAGAATCGGAGACATTAGTTTCGTCTGTGTAGATAAGACATTAGTATGTTTTTATTATTTTTATTTTCCCCACCGGAAATTAGTGAGGGGTCAACCGCCACCTAATATCTTGTACACCTACTTCCACTTCTACATTCATTTCCGAGTAGAAGACAATAGATGAAGGGATATTATCTAATGAATTTCAAAATAATTCCACATAATTCCAAAGACGTGTACACCTAATTCCAATCGCCGTTCATCCCTCGGAAATTAGCATTAAAACCCTTTTTCGAAAAATAAATAACTTATTAAAAAAAAACTTAATTTTTTCTTTGCAATGACTTCCCCATTCCGGAACCACAGTTATAGTATCAAATATAAATCCATACTAAATAGATATATCTTTATCAGATTTGTCCATGAAAATGCATGAGTAGCACGTGAACAATGAATCAGCGAGAGATAAATTTTTTACAGGCAAGTGGAGACATGTTAATTTAATTTTTTTTTATATATATTTATTTAAAGAAATCATCCTCTTGACTTATTAATTTTTATCGAGGAATCTAGCGCACGAATCCCTTTGAATTTTTGTACACACAGTTCCGTCAATACTTAGAGAGAATACCTAAAATTTCAACTGATTTTCATTGTATTGTCTTTATAATTCGATCACTACAAGTTGAAATAAAGTAATGTCTCATATGATATATGTGTTAATTTATAAATTGATTATATCCAGAAGGAGTGCCCAGAATTTCATGAAATTTTACAAGAATTTTTTTTTTCATAAATATTTATCAATTTTCAAAGTTAAAAAAAAACTGATTGTAATCGTTCTGATCACTACAAGTCGAAATATATTAGTAATGTCCCATAAGCTGATGATATATGTTAATTTATAAATTGATTTATATATCGGGAAGGCTCGCTCAGAATTTCATGGAATTTTACAAGGATTTTTTTTTTTATAAATTTTTATCAATTTCCAAAGTTTAAAAAAAATCTGATTGTAATCGTTTAGGGGGTCAACTCCCTTAAAAATGTAGATTTTTACATACCACATTTTAATTGAAAAGTTTTTATTTTGCCGAGAGTAGCAGAGTTGTTGATTCATAAAGAGAAACAAAGATGAGGTTCTCCTCTGCTTGATGCAAATAAATATACCTACACACATATATAATTAATAGAGATTGTGGTGTTGGTGCAAGGTGAAACAAACATCTTTAATAAAGATAAAAGTAAATAATATATATGAAATATTCATTTACTATGAGTTAGATTTCTAGGTCACTTTTGTTTAACATTAAAATTAAAAAAATTAAAGAGGTAAATTTTTTTCAATATATATATTTCGGGCTATAAACCCATCTTCAGGAAGGTACAAAATTTACCACTTTTATTTAATGTGAAACAATAAGTGGCCTAAAAATCTTAACTCATAGTAAATGAATATTTCATATAATATTTATTACTTTTTCCTACACATATATACCTATTTCGAAATAATATATTTATGTATTATTTATTTGTTTGACTCACCATTTTGATATAGCAGCGATGATATTTAAATTTCCTCAAACATGATATACTCGATCAATCAACTCACAAAATAGAATATTTTTTTAAATTATTATTTTGGTTTTGAAAAATTTATATAAAAATTAAATTTAAGAGCGTAGAAAAATGTAAAAAGAATGAATAATATAATTTAGAATTCTATCTGTAATTATAAATTCGCAATTTTTTAACTCTTATTCGAACACCTATGTATTTATCCATGGTATTATCTAATTATTCCTTTGATATGACGTATTCCATTACTCAATGTCGAACCATATAAATAATCAATTTTTTATCATATCATTATCAGTATAGTTAAGCGAATTAATTCTATCAAAGCTTGAGACAAGCTCAGTTGTCATTTTCCTGTCTATCAATGTCATTCGAGGAGGTTCATATAAGTGTTCCTTGGGGCAATATCAATGGTAAGAGAAATCTGTCATTCAAATCCATTGATGAATTATTCATTTATTTATTTAAAACATTCATTTTCAGCTTAGGTATTAGAAAAATTCTATTTTATAATAAATATTCCTGCTAACGTCTTTTATTAATTGCATTATTCTTCAATACATTACAATTTTGTTTTTTTGTAATAAACCCAATCTTTGCTAATAATATTTCATCATGAAATAATTAGGCAAATATACCCATGGATTATATAATCATTTAGTTTAGGGGAACAATGTAAAGATCTAGGAATAAATAAATAATTTAAAGATTACACAGGTCTGCGGTGATAAAGCAGTTTGAATAATTTTATGTGATTTTTATAAATCGGAATTTTTCACTAAGAGAAAATTAATAACGGTAAAGAGGTATTTAAGTGGACTCTCCATATTTTGACCTGTAAAAATACTTCTATATCTTATTATATTAAACGAGCAATTCTTGTATACAAGTGTATGGCAAATGCATAGGGAGTACTTGAATGGACTTCCTATTTTGACCTGTAAAAACACTTCTATATCTTATTGTTATATTAAAATCCAGCAATTTTTGTATATAAGTAGATATAAATGTAAAGGGGTATTTAAAAGCAGACTCTCCTATTTTACGACCTGAAAAAATACTTCTACATCTTATTATATTGCAACCAGCGCAATTCTATATATATATATAAAAATGTAAAGGGGGTTAAGTGGACTCTCCCAATTTTGACCTGAAAAAATACTTCTATATCTTTTATTATATTAAACGAGCAATTCTTGTATATATATAAATGTAAAGGGGGTTAAGTGGACTCTCCCAATTTTGACCTGTAAAAATACTTCTATATCTTATTATATTAAACGAGCAATTCTTGTATATAAGTATATAAATGTAAAGGGGTATTTAAGTGGACTGCCCCCAATTTATGACCTGTAGAAATACTTCCTTATCTATCTATCTACTCTTATTAAACGAGCAAAAATTATTGTTTATATATTTATATTTATTTATTTGTATCTTAGTTCTATTTTGAAAACGGCTCTACCGATTTTGATGAAACAAATTCTATTAACAAGTTTTGAGAATGAGAAAGCAATCTGGCTAGGTCTGGACCTCGACAAATTTCATCTTAATTGATCTTTTCTTAATTAAAGTAATTATTGATAGATGAAAATCTCAATAAAAAGGTTTGTTTACATTTTTTTTCAATTATCTTTTATTTATTAATTGGTTTTTTAATTTTAAACCCACTAATAGGTTATAGCAAATATTAATATATATATATATTAAAATTAAACAATTTAATTGATTATAAATTCGAGTATTAAATCCCACAAAGAGTTAATAAGAAATATGATTATATATTAGAATTTGCCAATTTAATTGATTATTATAAAACTCGATAAATTGTTATTTAATTAAAAAAATAATTATACGGAATTTATTTATATACCTATATATACATAATCTGTGGGCCACTAGAAAATTAGAAATGCAAAAACTGGGGGTGGGGGTGGGTAGTGCAGGAGGTGGGGTGCAGGGGTTGGTGGAGTGAGCGGGGTTCGGGGTCCAGGGGGTATAGAGGGGTGCGGTGCGCGGGGGCGGTATGGGGGTGGTTGTCCGGGGGGCATGGGGAGTTTCGGGGTTGGGGTGTGCAGGTGGCGGGCGGGGTGTGAGTGTGGGGTTCGGGGCGTGTACTATATATTTAGCTTTTAACTTGAAACAAAAAGTTACCGACCGTACTCGGTGGCCAGGTACTAAAAAATTAAAACAGAAATAGTAGGGAATTAACAATTAATAATATCTCCTTTTATAAATGAGACTCTTCTAATGTAAATATCAGTTTTCTTCCATTTTTTTGGAAATTTTTTATTTCAAATTATTTTTGAACCCCCTCCCCTCCCAATTTTAGCCCCCAATAAAAATAATGATTTTTTAATTATAGGCCCCTTTTATATAGTAAATTCCATTTTTCTTGTTTTGTTTTTTTGTTTTTTTAGTTTGAAAATTTTATAATTTACATTTTTAAGAGCCCCCTCCAGAATGGATTTAGGATCTATGGGTCCCTAGGCTGGACCTGTGGCGAAGGGTCTACCGGGGAAAATATTTTTTTAAATTAACCTAAAAAAACCCATTTTTAGCAATTATCCAATTAAAAACTTAAAATAAACGTGCATGACTTTTTATTGAAACCTTGTTAAATATATATAAGAAATAGACCCTTAGGGCAGTTGTATGTCGGTTTGTAAAGTCTTTGTAAAAGTTAACAAAGGGTCGTCCTTGTAGAGCCGGCGGAATGGCCCAATCAGATGACACGCACTTTCATCTGATTGGCCATCCCTGCCGGAACAAGGTGAATTCTAAGGTTTGAGCCTTTTACTTTTACAAAGCGACATACAACTGGCACTTAGTGATGCGGGCTCTTGGGGCCGGTTGTATGTCGCAAAGTAAATGCTTTTTACCACTAACACAGGGTAGATGGTAATGGAGGGATTGGGATAGCCAATCAGATGCTGAGGCACTGTCAGTGGTAAAAAGCATTTACTTTGCGACATACAACTGGCCCTTAGGCTGCAGCCTGCGTAGCTTGTGCTTAAATCCGGCCCTGCTCCCACCCCACTTAATTTTTGGTTCGATTTCAACCAAAATATAATCAGCTCTTAATAACAAAATGAAGAATCTCCATGAGAACTTTCGTTTTGAGGAGCTGCTCACAAGATTACTTGGTTGGCCCAGAAAAAAGAACCAAGATCCTTCATAACGTCGGTTTTTAAATAAATGAATATGTAGTTCTGATAAATTATTTATAATATCTTTAGGCTCTCTGTCTGCCAAATAAAGAAATATCTCCTTCAAAATTTAAACCTAAGGCAATAAATTAGATATACCTTTTAAAATGTTCATTTTTTTATTTAATAGTGGATTTTTCATTTTAAAAATTAATCAGTAAATATTAAGTTTAAATGATTTACCACTACCATAACTTTATTATATTATTTTACAGGAAAATGGTGGGGTCCCAAGAACAAACAACCGATAATAGCTATGCATGGATGGCAAGATAATTGTGGCACATTCGACCTTTTAATACCTCATCTTTCTCCCGACCAATCATACTTATGTATTGACCTACCTGGGTTAGTATATTTATTTTATATTATTATTTATAAATTATATTAAATCATCACCTGTCTGATGAAGCTCCCTTTAAGGTAGTTCTTTCACAAATGCAAAAATTCAAGAAGTCTTGGAAACTTGGAATATAGTATAATTCATTAAAAGCATAATAAACACACTGTTAAAATTTGAAGACGATTTACCACACCAAACATGAAATAATCGCAATTAAAAATGAAATTTTTTACATATGGTAGATTGGTAAAGGGTGAGAAAATGATCATTATTTTATTTTTTTTTCATTGAAGGACTTTCACCATCTTGATAAAAAACTAACATTTGTTAGAATAATATATTCGGAGTAATTTAAAAAAAAATTGAAATTATTTACCTCATAGTTTTGATAAAAAATAAAAATATTTGGGCGATTATTTTTAGTGGAGGGGATATAATAAGATCAATGGCTTGGAAACGATCCATTCATAAAGAGGATATAGTAGTGTGAGAAGCACAGTCACATTAAAAAAACATAACCTAAAATTTTAGCACCGTTCATATGTATAGAGTGGTTACGAGGCTAAAACTTTTTGTGTGGATTGTCGCGAAAGAACTATCTTAAAATATTATAATCTAAATATTTATCTTGTTTAATCTTTTTTTTAAATACATACCGCTAAAAATTTTTACTAGGTAATTTTTCCAAATATCTAGATGTTGACACTAGTAATTTAAAGCACTGGCTTAGTGAAACTAGTATTATATACAAGGTGATTCTCAACGAGTGTAAAAAACTGTTGTTGGAAGGTCATTTTAAGCAAAAAATGTTATAAGCACATGGGTCTTATCTCACTCTCTTAACAAAACTATAGCTGGGGAAAATTTAATTAATAAATATTTAATTATTTTTAAATTGAAAGGTTTTTTAGTCACAAACTAATAAAAGACAATAATTTCAGCTAATTTATTTGCACGAAATTTTCTCTGGAGAGAGAGGGAGTGATAGAACTTTTAATTGAAGGTAATTGTGGGGTAGTGTGGAAAGAAAAAATTAACACATAGCCAAATAAGGTGTAATTTATTGGATTCCTTCCTCCTTTCCTTTCAAACCGACGTTTCGGAGGATTCTTCCCTCCTTTTTCAGGGTTTCAAGGGGTCAATGAACGGAAACGAATAAAATGCTAAGACTGAATCTCTACCAACGATGACAAACACGCCAAGAAGACAATTTGTTTCCGAGCTCCTAGTAAGGAAGTCAACAAAGTTGACGAAACGCTGGCTAATGAGAGAGAGGATAGGTAGCATAAGCTATTGTCCTTCATTTGACCCCTTGACAACCCTCGGCTGCCTTCCATTACTTTCAATCATCGATGTGACATAAATAATCAAAATAATTATTTATTTTATTCATTCACCAAACGGATTTCGGTCACCTCTGGTTGACCATCTTCAGTTAGTACTAAAAATTGGAAAAATGAAACATTCTCGTAAATTTTTTTAAACAATTACACAATATAATAAAAATAATTTTTAAAAAAAAAAGAGAGAGAGAGAGAAAAAATAAAAACAAACCAAAAAATTAAATGCAACAAATAAAATACACTAAAAGGTATAAAATAATTATTATCTTATTTAGTTACAACTAAACGACGAAATATTAACATGAAATTACTTTTTGAAGTCGGTGCCAAACAAACTATACCTATAAGCGAGCGTACCCGCCAAACGTACTAAGTAAGATCCGTCGAGTGCGATTCATAAAAGGTATATATTTGGCACCAACTTCAAAAAGTAATTTCATGTTAATATTTCGTCGTTTAGTTGTAACTAAATAAGATAATAATTATTTTATACCTTTTAGTGTATTTTATTTGTTGCATTTAATTTTTTGAAGTCGGTTTTTATTTTTTCTTAAAAATTATTTTTATTTTTCTCTTTTTAGTGATGTCATTAATAGTGATCATATCATCAGAACTTGACCAAATTAATATGACACCATCCTAAGACACCCCCTTTCGGATAAAAAAAGAACCATCGAAATCGGTTCATAAACAAAGAGGTTAGGTCTAAACAAACCTAATAAAAAAGGTCTAATACCTATGGAAAAAAATCGAAAAAAAAATGGGACCAATCGGAAGCTAGACTGGACCCAATGCAAAAAAAAATTTCAAAATCGGTTGACAATTGGCGGAGATATGAGGTAACATAGGCACAAAAAAAAAAAAAAAAAAAAATTCAATCGAATAGAGAACCTCCTCCTTTTTTGAAGTCGGTTAAAAAATATAGAAGTTTGAATTTATACATAGAATTTTGTTTAAGATCTGGAAATTGTCACTTTTTATACATAAACCATCCTTAACTTAAGAGTATTAACATAGATATTTCACACGTTATATTATATTGTGTAATTTGTTAAAAAAAATTTACGAAATGTTTCATTTTTCTAATTTTTAGTACTACTGAAGATGGTCAACCAGTGGTGACCGAGACTGTTTGGTGAATCAATAAAATAAATAATAATAATTAACTGAAATTATTGTCTTTTATTAGTTTGTGACTAAAAAAACCCTTCAATTTAAAAATAATTTAAAAAATTAAGTCACTTAAGTTTTGGAAGAATCTTATAATAAATATTTAATATCTAATTAACAATGAAAACAAGTTACAATATCAATTGTTATTTTCCTATCAAAATTAATGCTCCCAAAAACTTCTCAAAATGTGTTTCTTGAGATCATATGCAAGCTTTACTCCTGCGAATCAATGAGTCATATAATAAATCCGTACTATCATGTTTTGGGGATTTGAATGGTGGTCCCAGAGGTATTATATTCTGTTTTTAATAACAATTAATTTTTACTTTAGCATACAGGGTATGGTCAAGTATTGTAATCGTGCATGAAAAAAGTGTTTTTTTCCTTCTTTTTTTCGAAATATCTCAAAAACGGCTGAAACTATTTTGATTAAAAAAATTGAGCGAAACCATGGCATTTCGCTCTACAAAAAAGCTCTAATAAGTGAACATCGAAAAAATTATATTTTTCGAGATAATAATTGTTTTGTCAAAATGTCTGTTAGTTGTCTGTTAGTCTGTGCGTTACCAAATTTTTGTGGACGAGCTAGCTCAAAAACCTAGTGTGAATATCGAAACCAAATTTCACACGTAGTTTTGGTCCATTGAGATTAAGAGCTGATTAGATTTTGGTGCATATCGACCCAAAAATTAAGGGGGTGGAGGGGGTTAAAAAATTAAAAATATAGGCCATTTGAGCAAACTCAACCAAATTTTGTATACATAATCAGTGGGCCCCCAGGAGTCTAAAAATGCAAAAACTAACCCCCTCCCCTATATAAATAATTTTATTAAATATTAAATATAAGTGAGGGGCTAGGATGGCTACATCAGAACACGTCAGCTTATTTTGTTTATAATGACCTCTCCGATAATATCTCAAAGGTTATTACACGCATGAATCATACTGTGCTATATTATTATACTCAGGGGAACTACATCATTAAATATTGATCTTAATAAATATTCGCAAATAAATGAATTACTCCCAAAACTTAACTAATGGTTTAATACTAATCAATTCAATAAATTGTAGAATATCCCATACTTTTTGTGGATTAGAGCCCACGTCAACCTATATATAATAATAACATATCTCTCTCCTTAGCGATATCTCAAAAACACTATATTACTGAAAATAAATTTAAATATTAGCAGGTTATAATGAAAGACAGTCCATAAATTATAATTAGTGCCTTTCATTATAACCTACTTATTTTACTTACCAAAGTCCGTCTTTCTAAAAAAATTAATTAAATTAAATCTTAGCTTCGTATCAGCTGGAGATTACACATCAAGATTTTGTAAAGATAAAAGTAAATAAATATTGTATGAAATATTCATTTGCTATGAGTTGGGATTTCTAGGTCACTTGTCTCACATTAAAAATTAAAAAAATATAAGAGGTAAATTTTTTCAAAATATATCGGGCTATAGACCCATCTTCAGGAAGATACAGAAGTTTCACCTTGCAACTAACACCACAATCTCTATTAATTCTGTACTCTTCCTGAAAATGGGTCTATAGCCCGAAATATATATATTGAAAAAATTTACCTCTTTCATTTTTTTAATTTTTAATGTGAAACAAGTGACCTAGAAATCCTAACTCATAGCAAATGAATATTTCATACAATATTTATTTACTTTTATCTTTATTAAAGATGTTTCACCTTGCACCAACACCACAATCCCTATAAATTATCAAGATTTTGCTTCAACTCAGCCAACCACATATACCTATTTATTTCAAATGTTTTTCGGTTTTTCGTCATCTCAAAATCGACTAACATTTTTTTTAATTTTCTGTGTTTATTAATAACTAATGTATAATGTATAAAACATTTTTATCTATATCTCATGTT
Source organism: Forficula auricularia (assembly GCA_024734495.1). NCBI lineage: Eukaryota > Metazoa > Arthropoda > Insecta > Dermaptera > Forficulidae > Forficula > Forficula auricularia. Next base: position 2,095,749 of record JALMQS010000621.1, on the reverse strand, counting down.
TGTATAAAGATTTATTAAATTTTTTTATTATCTGGAAACGCAAACGTTCGTTCAACCTATGTATTTACATTTTATTTATATAATACAAGGAGCATAGTCGATTAGGTGTGTTAAAAAAATAATTTTTAAGAAAAAATAAAAACCGACTTCAAAAAATTAAATGCAACAATTAAAATACACTAAAAGGTATAAAATAATTATTATCTTATTTAGTTACAACTAAACGACGAAATATTAACATGAAATTACTTTTTGAAGTCGGTACCAAACAAACTATACCTATAAGCGAGCGTACCCGCCAAACGTACTAAGTAAGATCCATCGAGTGCGATTCATAGAAAGGTATATGTTTGGCACAAGATAATAATTATTTTATACCTTACTTAGTGTATTTTAATTGTTGCATTTAATTTTTTGAAGTCGGTTTTTATTTTTTCTTAAAAATTATTTTTATTTTTCTCTTTTTTAGTGATGTTATTAATAGTGATCATATCATCAGAACTTGACCAAATTAATATGACACCATCCCTAAGACACCCCCTTTCGGATAAAAAAAAGAACCATCGAAATCGGTTCATAAACAAAGAGGTTAGGTCTAAACAAACCTAATAAAAAAGGTCTAATACCTAAGAAAAAAAACGAAAAAAAAACGAAAAAAAAAAATGGGACCAATCGGAAGCTAGACCGGACCCAATGCAAAAAAAATTTTCAAAATCGGTTGACAATTGGCGGAGATATGAGGTAACATAGGCACAAAAAAAAAAAAAAAAAAAAAAAAAAATTCATTCGATTAGAGAACCTCCTCCTTTTTTGAAGTCGGTTAAAAAACGTATTTTATTAATGGTAATTAACAGAGCATTGAAATTTGAATCATAAATTACACAGGTCGACAAAAATTTGTTCCCATAAACCTAACAATGGATTCCAGTAGAGTTTTATAAGCTGATTTTCATGCAATTTCTCGATTTTTTTAAAACAGGTCAGAGTTTCGAGATATTATCGGTCAAAACGACGAAAAAGGCCATTTTGACCTATTTTCGAGTCCCATTAGATATTAAACAGCAATATTTGAAATCAAAATATTTTGTTGACTAATAGAAAACAGCTTCCTCTTTGATTTTCAAATTACCACTTGATTTTAGCTCAATTAGAACTCGAGTTATAACTAAAAAACTAAAACTACGTGATTATAATAAAGGATAATAAACATAGATAAAAACATATGGTCTTAGTTTCTTAGTTATAACGCGAGTTCTAATTGAGTTACAAACAAGTGGTAATTTGAAAATCAAAGAGGAAACTGTTTTTTATTACGTCAACAAAATCTTGTGATTTCAAATATTGCTGTCTAATATCTAATGGGACTCGAAAATAGGTCAAAATGGCCTTTTTCTCGTTTATTATTATTATAACCTCTACAAAAGCAAACTTTATATGGAATATAGGTATTTTTCCTTTATTTTGATGCACAATGAATAGAAAAATCATGAAATAAATCTTAGGACAAGGAAAAAAAAATTTTGTCGACCTGTGTTATCTGCCAGAAAAAAATTCAGCAAAGTTTTGCGAACATTGGTTTATCGTAAGTAACTCTTTGCTGCTAGTGATTTTTTTGCTATTTTTTTAAAAACGATTTTAACTTTTCTACAATATTTATACCTAGGATATCTAGAGACTGGAACTCTCTTCCCCTGTCCGTCTTCCCAGCTACATATAATTTTCAACCTTTCAAGACCCGCATCCACAGATACTTTCATCTCCGACCCAATCCCTGAAATCTCTTCTTATTTTCACGATACATATCTATTGTACCTTTTTGGTGCAACTTCTTCTATCACTATCATTATAAAAACAAAACAAAAAACAGTATTCTTTATATTTTGAAATACGTACCTACATTTTGCAACATGTTTTCTAATTGACTTTTTATTGTAAACTAGATAAAATTAGAGTTCAGACTAATAGACTTTGAATTTCTAAGGAAATCACGAGAGGTTGTCAATTACTAAATCCAGGATGGAATTGATCATTCTTAATTATATGTTACAGATTATACACGTAGTATTCACCCCCTCAGGAATCTAATCCGAATACCAAAATTAGCAATCTGAGCTGCTCTCTCAAGTAAACAAACACCTCTGATATATGTATCGCGTTATGTATTCATTCAAAAATTTAATCTTCATTTGTAAAATTCAACGGTTATAAATTTAAACACATAAGCCATGCGAGGGAGTGAAACAACCTAATATCTTATATTGATTCAATCCCTAATAAACCAATTTTTTTTTTTTTTTTAATTTATAATTAATTCTATTAAGATGTGACAAATAGAGGAAAAAAGGAACAATTAAACACAGTGTTAAAACCTGCGACCAATTGTGCTTTCATCAGGCTCTATAAAAAAATAAATACAATGAATCATTCACAATCATTAAAATCAACCCAGACATAATAAAATCATCATCATCATCATTGAGTATACAGTCCTAAGACTGGTTTGATGCAACAATCCGTCTCCACTCGACTCTGTCCCCCGCCAGCTGTTTGACCTCTTTAAATGTCTGGCATCCCATATCCCCAATTATTTGGTTGAAATATTCTAATCTAGGTCTTCCCCTTCCCCTTTTCTTTCCCACCTCCCCCTCCAAGATATCCCTAAGCAGTCCCCCATGTCTCAGTGTGTGCCCCATCATCTGACCTCTTCTCTTCTTCAGACTCTTCCACAAGGTTCTTCTTTCTCCGATTCTTCCAAGAACTTCTTCATTTGTAATTTTATCCATTCATTTGATATTTATCAGAGAATGATGAATAACATAATATAAATTAATAATTTTCTCATTAATATATTAAAGAATAATCAACATATTAAAGAGAATTGTTTTGATCGCGCAATTTTTAAACAAGATATATATCGATTTGTTTCCTTTGTGTCAAGAGATGTTCTTTATGCAATTGTGACTGAACGACTAAATTATCGAAAGTTACAGTGGTTATCCAATCAGACGGCAGACTTCTTTGAGGAGGGAATACAAAAACTCGTGGAAAGATACAATAAATGCCTTAATATTAGTGGAAACTATGTCGAAATGTTGCTTAAGGTACAGGCTTTCATCTGAAAATCAAATTGTTATGAAAAGTATACTTATTGTTTTTTTATTTCAAAACGGTACTTACTTTAAAAACATGCCTCGTATATGTATCATTTCACTTAGTTCTCTTTTAAATAAATTCGCTTCAAAATCTAGTATTTCTACTTCATTAGCCGGATACTGACCGAGGGTTTGCTTCGCGAGGCCAGCCCCTTGAGGCAAATGCTTGGTCGGTCAGTGCCTCGCCCAAGGCAAAAGTGCCCGTTGCCTCGGCCCGATCCATCGGTTGTCAGTTTTTGTGAATGCTCAAGGGCGCCTCGGGTCGTTTCCTGCGTTCACTCAGGACGGTTTTGCGGCAAACGCCCGAGGCAGCCTCGCGAGGCTGCTCGCTCAGTCAGTATCCGGCTATTGAAATTAAAAACATGACTGTCCTCAAATCGATGGGTAGCTAACGCCGTTTTTCCCACCTTATCCTTATTCCGTTCTTCACAATCCTTTTTGTGTTGATTTTGATGATGTGAATGATTCATTGTATTTATTTTTTGTATACAGCCTGATGAAGCGGCAATAAATTGGCGAAACGTTGCAATTGGTCGCATGCTAAACACGGTGTTTAATTGTTCCTTTTTTCCTCTGATTTGTCACATAATACTGATAATTGAACTGAATAATAATAACTAATTCTATTGTATTTTTATTCCAAATTATAAATGTTGTTTGTTAATTCTGAATTTTAAAAAAAGAAATTTATATTATTATTTATTATTAGACAATCAATAATTACAATTACATTACAAAAATGTTATGCAAATAAGTAATTTCTGATTTTTTTTCAGACATGGTTTTTCTTCTCATTACCCGAAAGGCATGTTTTATTATTTATTTCAAGATGGAGTAATATTGGTCCGAAGAATTGTTAAACATTTTAAATGGGAAAATATAATATTAATGGGCCATTCTTTGGGCGGAGCTATTGCCTTTCTTTATGCAGCTTCTTTTCCTGAAGAAACCAAAGCAATAATCTCAATTGATATTGTTGCTCCGCCAATTCGTAAAGATGAAAATATAGTGGCGGACACAGGACCTACTATTGATCGTTTTCTAAAATATGAAAATATTCCATCTGACAAAATTCCCAATTATGAAAAAAAGGAAATGGTAGATGTTGTTTATGAAGCACACCGAGGTTCAATCACAAAGGAATCAGCGGAAGTGCTTATGAAAAGAGGTAGGTGCATAAAACTAATTAAAATATATAATTATAAACAAATTATATGCATAGACTAATTCTACTTCTAGTGATTTTTTTTTTTTAATTACACTCCTCGACAAAAAGTAAACAAAAATTTCTCTACTTAAACCTATCAATGGATTCTAGTAGTTTTATACGCTGATTATCGTGTAATTTCCCGATTTTTTACAACACGCAGAGTTTTGAGATATAATAATGACGAAAAAGGCCATTTTGACCGATTTTCGAGTCCCATTAGATATTAAACAGAAATATTTGAAATCAAAATATTATATAGAGTATTCCAACTTTGAATGATGTTACAACGAAATTAAAAGTTTCTAAATATTTTTCTGTATTAGATCTAAAAGATGGTTTTTGGCATATAAAACTTTTTATATAGGGCGGACAGGCCGCTCATTCAAAATACGTTACTCCGAGCATGTAAGAGCTCTTAATCATCTCAATAAATCCGATAACATTAATTTAGATTCGACCTCAGCCTTCGCAATTCACTTACATGAATCCAATCATTCAAACTCTAATAATAACCCTATCCCCATTCATTTCGAAAGAAAAGGCCTTAAATTGGATCTCTTAGAATCCACCGAAATTAAAATAGCCCTCTCGAATAATTCAAATATTTTAAATAATCAATTGGAAGTGTATAAAAATACAATTATTGATTATATATTATAATAAATTAACACAAGATTCCTTCCATTGTTCGCACATTTAATATATTAAGGTAATTGTACCCTCTACAGGTACCTTTCCAGTTGTACCCTTTCAGGTACTTTCCCATTCGTTATTATAATAGCAGGTATAGTTTCCCTTCAGCCGGTTCAAATCTCAATAGAAAATATTAATTCTTAGAACAACTTCTCCTCTTCCCCCTACTTTCCCCTCACCACATACATTTCAAAAAATTAAAAAAAAATTGTTACTTGTAAAACTATTTTTCCAATGTATAATCAGTTTTCTTGGACTCCTGATGATGGGCTCACCCCCGAAATATATCGAATTCAAAACTCAATTTTGTTTTATTTCTTTTTTGTGAAACCTACCTCGCATTTTGCTCAAGTTTTATTATTTTATAAAACTTGACCAAACGAGTAAAAAATTATGCACATTCAGTACAGTGTTTGGTTGTTTTTCTTTTAAGAGACTACCTTTTGGATTAAATATTGCAGCTGAAGTGTTTCAGAAATATAATGAAAAAAATTTCAGTGATATTGAGAACACATTCGTATATATTGATAAACCATAAACCATACATTTTCTGTTTAAATTATTTGCTAGATATGGACTCTGTCAATAAATCGTTTCATTTAATCACAGACAATTTACTTCTTAAGAATATGTCGATTTTTGTACAAGTTACATTGAAATATTTTGCATGTTTTCTTGGAAGATAATCAGAATTAAGATGAAGATTCAGCTAATCATTAGAAAATATTCAAGAAGAAGAAGAATCACACGGAAATTAATAGAGGAAATTAGAGGAGAAAGATATATTAATATCAATGAATAGTGGATCGATCTGCTATTTAGAAGAGACTCATAGCTAAAAATCTTTAATTTATATATTGTATTTAAGTAGAAAAAATAAATTTCCTTCTTGTAATCGTTTTATATATTACACATGTTAAATAATAACACTGTTCGACAAAAATTTCTCCCCGTAAATCTAACAATGGATTCCGATAGAGCTTTCGACGCTGATTATCATGCAATTTCCCAATTTTTTACAATTTTTCAGAGTTTTGAGATAAAAAAGGCCACTTTGACCTATTTTCGAGTCCCATTAAATATTAAACAGCAATATTTGAAATCAAAATATTTTTTGACGTAATAGAAAACAGCTTCCTCTTTGATTTTCAAATTATCACTTGTTTTTAGCTCAATTAGAACTCGAATTATAGCTAAAAGAATAAAAAGTTGTTTTTGTCTATGTTTATTATCCTTTAAAATCACATAGTTTTAGTTTTTACTTTACCATACAGGGTATGGTCAAGTATTGTAATCGTCCATGAAAAAAGTGTTTTTTTGCTTCTTTTTTTCGAAATATCTCAAAAACGGCTGAAACTATTTTGATTAAAAAAATTGAACGAAACCATGGCATTTCGCTCTACAAAAAAGCTTTAATAAGTGAACATCGAAAAAATTATATTTTTCTAGATAATAATTGTTTTGTCAAAATGTCTATTAGTTAGTCTGTCTGGTTGTCCGTTAGTCTGTGCGTTACCAAATTTTTGTGGACGAGCTAGCTCAAAAACTAGTGTGAATATCGAAACCAAATTTCACACCTAGTTTTGGTCCATTGAGATTAAGAGCTGATTAGATTTTGGTGCATATCGACTCAAAATTATGGGGGATGGAGGGGGGGTTAAAAATTAAAAATCTAGGCCATTTGAGCAAACTCAACCAAATTTTGTTACATAATCAGTGGACTCTCAGGAGTCTAAAAATGCAAAAACTAACCGCCCAAAATGGGGTGGGGAGTGTAGGGTCAAAAAATGAAAATCTTGGCCATTTACCAAACTCAACCAAATTTTGTATACATAATCAGTGAGACCCCAGAAGTATAAAAATGCAAAAACTAACCCGCCCTCTACATGATTATAAATAATTTTAGGGGCCAGGTTGTATGGCAGCGGTGCCCAACCTACGGCCCGCGGGCATGGATCCGGGCCCGCGAAGAGGCCCAATCGGGCCCTCGAGCGAGTTGACACTAAATATCTATTTTTGTAAAATATCTAAAAAAATTATAAATCATGCTATCGTTTTCAAAAAGAAAAATTACCAAGATGATGAAATTACTCAGCAAAAATTTCGAAGATAGATTTACAGATTTTCACCGGATTAAAAATGAAATACGCTTATTTGAAAATCCTTTTTCAGTGGACGTTTCTACGGCGCCAGATGGTTTACAACTAGAATTAATAAAATTACAATGCCAAACGACATCACAAAATCTTTTTCGCGAGAAATTTTTACCAGATTTTTATGCAGCGTGAGACTCTTATCCTAATTTGAGGAAATTTGAAATGAAAATGACGACGGCTTTTGCAAGTACATAATTATATTTGTGAACAAACAGTTTCTACTTTAAAAAGAGCTAAACCAGCGTCTCGCGCTCGGCTTTCAGATGATCACCTTCATTCCATATTAAGGTGAAACGTTACCCAACTTGAAACAAATATTCAAAAATTAGTTTCTGAAAAGCAACATCAGACTTTTTTTAATCTTAACCCAAATTTATGATTTCGTTTAATTCAGGTATCAGCAATCTGTTAAATGTATTCAAATTACAAGTTGATTAAAAAACAACTAGATATCTTAATAATATCCTAATAAAAAGGATTGTATATTTTAGCCGCACCATTAATTTAAAAACGTAATATTTTCATTAAATTTACAAATTTTTGAAAAAAAAAATGAATCAGCACAAAAATATTCATGAATTCATTGAAAATGTTGCGTTTTTTTAATTAAAGGTGCCGCTAAGATATACAATTATAAAGAATCCGGCCCGCAAGATCCTATGTCATGTTGAATCCGGCCCGCGGACAAAAAAGGGTTGGGCACCACTGTTGTATGGTAAAGTCAAGTGGATGGCCACATCAGAACACGTCAGCTTATTTAGATATAACTCGAGTTATAATTGAGCTAAAATCAAATGCTAATTTGAAAATCAAAGAGGAAGCTGTTTTCTATTACGTCAACAAAATATTTTGATTTCAAATATTCCTGTTTAATATCTAATGAGACTCGAAAATAGGTCAAAGTTTTTCGTCATTTTGACGATAATATCTCAAAACTCTGACGTGTTGTAAAAAATTGGGAAATTGCATGATAATCAGCATATAAAACTCTGCCAGAATCCATTGCTAGATTTACGGTCAAAATTTTTTGTCGAACAGTGTTATTTCTTATGTCTAATATTTTAATAATACCAGTTTGTTCTCATTATTATTTTGTTATATAAACGAATACAAATATTCCGATCTTTATATGAAAACATTAGCTCCATTAAAATTATAAATAGAAACGATTTCGAAGTGTTTTCGAATTGAAACAAACTAATTCCAATGATTGAGACATTTTTTATTATAATGTTAATCAACGGCCTTGGCATATTGGAAAAACATAATTTCTAATAAAAAATAGTCAAACCAACTACAGAGCTGCAAAAAATGAACGAAGAGGAGATTAAGGTAGTTGTTTCGCGATAATACTAGCAAAAAGTTGATGCTAGAGTAGGTATATAGAACAGACAATAAGGATTCATAATTCATAAGCCCAAAACTTTTTGCTGTTTATGTACCACTTCTAGCCGATCCCGTGTTCGTTTGACTAATCTGGCAACACTGTCCGACTTTGTATATATATTTAATCATAGAAATTTCAGATAAAGTACATTATAAAGGGAAATTTATAAAACAAAAAGTTCTTAATAAGCCATTGAAAGCTGTTGCGACAATGGCTGAAGCGAAAAAACGTCAAAAAATTACTAAAGTTAACCCACTTTTTAGGTTAAATAAATGAGCCAGCTTATACCATATAGGTTTTCTTGGGATTTTTTTGAAATTACAGATTATTATTTAAATACTTCTGCATCGTTTGGTGGCAAAACGAAATTTATGAACAATATAGTTCCGGAGATATTAAATTCCAAAGATAGAGTTTTTAACTCTTATACATTGCAATATATTGGATATCGGAAAGTTTATATACATATTTAATTATAATTAAGAAACTCTTCTTACCATTGATATAAAAAACTAAACCAACATTAAACAATAACTAATACATTTTTAAGAAAATTTTAATTCATAGCTACAACACAGTTTCTGAGATAATAATAAATAAATAATGAAAAATTTACACTAAAATCAAGCTGGCAACAAAGCATTTATTTAACCTAAAAAGCGGGTTAACTTTAGTACTTTTTTGACGTTTTTTCGCTTCAGCCATTGTCGCAACAGCTTTCAATCCCTTATTAAGAACTTTTTGTTTTATAAATCTTCCTTTATAATGTACTTTATCTGACATTTCTATGATGAAATATATACAAGCTCGGACAGCGTTGCCAGATTTGTCAAACCAGCACGGGATCGGCTAGTAGTGTTACATAAACAGCAAAAGTTTTGGGCTTATGAATTATGAATCCTTATTGTCCGTTCTATATACTTTAGCATAAACTTTTTGCTAGTATTGTCGCGAAACAACTACTTTAAGAGGATGGGCAGAAGGTAGCTAATTAATGACATTTGCCTGGATAATTATTTATTGATGGTAATTTAAAGATTTTCTATTAATTTATGAACAATTTTATTTTACATTATTTTATTTACATATATTATAAATAAATTAAAACTTAAGATTAATACATACTTTATTTCTTTTTAAGGTATGAAACCTTCAAAACAAGGACATTTCATGTTCACCAGGGATGTTCGGCTTAAATTTGGAATTTATTTTGGAACTCTCTCACCAAGTCTTGTATTAGCATATGCTTCACAAATCACTTGTCAGGTGTTAAACATCAAAGCTGTCCCCGGAAGAGATTTTATTAATGGAGAGTACTATTTTTCAATTTTGGATAAAATTAAAGAAAAATCGAAACGATTAGTAATCGAAGAAGTACCTGGTACTCATCATCTCCATTTGAATGATCCTAAAAATGTTGCAATTCCTATAAATCGATTTTTATTTGATCTTTGATTATAACAAATCATTAGAAGAATTATAATTATTTCCTTCGATCGGATGTAGTTATATTAGTAAAATCAAGTGATCGGAGACTAATCAAATTCTTTAAAACTTGTTGACGATATCCTGTTACCAGCTCCAATGGATTACCATGCAAGGTTAAATTATAAAGATTATCAAACTGTTTTAAAATTCGCAGAGTACTTTTCAAATCTGATAATCTATTGCCATGAAGATAAAGAATTTTTAAACCAGTAAATGCAAGTATTTCGGGAATCATCACGTCTATTTTGTTAAATGAAAGATCTAGCCATGTTATTGCTTCAGGTCTTTCCACTAATTCATAAGCGATGGTCTGAATACCATCCAAAGAACGCAACAAATTGTTATTTAGTCTCCAAGCTTGACACGCATAACGTCCAGATTCCGTTCGCCTATAACGTTTCAGCCCTCTTCTTGGTCGCTGGCCGATTAAATCTTCAATGAAATGTAAATTAGAAAAGGAATAATCGAGAGGTGGACTTGCAGAACCAGATCCTGCCATTTTTATATTTATTTATTTATTTATTTACTTTGACTTTTAAAATACCCCCTTCTGCTGGACAAAACAGAGCTCTCGACCGCAGTTTTCCACTGACTAATTCAATATATTGAAGTAGATCTTGATTACGTTGTGCTGCCTTCATGTAATCAATAGAGAGATTCTCTTTTTTCTTTATATTTGCAGATTGTCTGAAATATAAAATTTTATTTATTTATTTTGTTTTTAAAGATTGCAATGAATTTTAATCTGATATTCTTTAAAAATATTCATTCTAATAAATAAATCATTCCAAATATTATTGAAAAAATGTATTATTCTTATCGTTTCAATATTTGATAATTAAGATGTTATTTAACTTAGAGGGTAAGTAGAATTACAGCTGGTAAAAAAGAATTCTTTAATGTATAAAGTAAACGCTCCAGTAATGGGCCGGTTAAGAGAAAAAATGAAGTAAAACTGAGCTTCCACTGCTATATATTAAGCAAACTGGTCCAAATTTTTACCTGTCATTCTATTATCTGTCTTCATCTGTAACCGCAATTTTAGCACACTGGTTGCATTTACAAAAATAAAATAAAATATATACCATAACTAATCTGATGCACCGATAATGGGCCTGTATTTTATCCGACGTACCAGTAATGGGCCATCTATTAAATCTATTATGGAACAATAATCAAGTCTATAACATCATAGATTTACAAAGAGGCGTAACTAAAAAGAAAATTCATCTGTTTTATTCATATTTTTCTAATACTTTTTATTTAAAATGGCGATGGTCTAGTAATGGGCCGGCTCACTCCAGTAATGGGCCAGATCGCCCATTATTGGAACCATTCATAGTACAATGACCGTTCCTGTACTGATCAGTTAGGTTTCGATCGAGGTTCTCAACAGTAAGCTTAATTCAGAATGAAACCATGTTTTTATGTTGGTCCGGGCTGGCCCATTACTGAGACAGTTAAACAATTCGTGATCCCATGTTGGGCCACCCTATTTTGGCAATTAAATATTAAGTTTTTCATCATTTATGCACTGTACAATTTGAATTATACATATTATCGTACTAAATATTCCTTCAAGTCACTAAACAGGCATTATAGTAAATAAATATTATATGTTGAAAAAAATCACTTTCCTTAACAGATTTCTTAATCAGAAGTTTAAATAATCACAAATATTCGTCTCTTTAGCAGAATAATCCAAATACTTGACACAAAGTAAAGGAATGAACTGAATTCCAGTGCTAAGGTATTCTAGCATGAAGTAGTCAATGACTCGTATCCCTTCCACTGCCCTAGGTAACAAAAGACCCTTCAACATTTTAAAGAGTGGCCCATTACTGGAGCGTATACCTTAATTGTTTATTGAACTTAATTAAACAAAATATTTTTTCTTTTATCCTATGAAATAACATCAAAATTAATTTAGCTATAATTGAAAATATTATAGTATTTCACTATCAATGTATTTATTTAATTATTTCCAATAATATTTTGGAAATCAATTTATTTTTAAGAATTTTAGTAATATATATATTTATATATATGTTGATTCGCAACGAGTGTAAAAAAATTTGAGAATGGCATTTTAAGTAAAAATGTTATATGAACATATGTACATACATATAATATCTATTGAACAGTGAAAATAACGCAAGTAATTGTTATTTAATAAACAGGCTTTTTAGCCTACATAATCTATCTACTCTTATTAAACGAGCAAAAATTGTTTATATATTTGTATCTTAGTTCTATTTTGAAAACGGCTCTACCGATTTTGATGAAACCAACTCTATTAACAAGTTTTGAGGATGAGAAAACGATCTGGCTAGGTCTGAACCTCGACAAATTTCATCTTAATTGATCTTTTCATTAAAGTAATTATTTATAGATAAAAATCTCAATAAAAAAGTTTGTTTACATTTTTTTCAATTATCTTTTATTTATTAATTGTTTTTTAATTTTAAAACCCAGGAATACTTTATACCAAATATTGCCATATATTAGAATTTGTCAATTTAATTGATTGGATAGGAGAGACGGAGAGATGAATAATATGGAATTGGAATAATTATCGGAAAAGAGGTTTTTTTTATTTAATTAGTTTTTTCCTCTTATTAAAAACAAGGACTAAAAAGATGATCAAGGACATTCGATGGTGGAGAAGTAATCTCCGAAGTCGAAGCTCAAATACAATGTATACATTAATTCATGTAAAATAATTGGTTTAATAAAATTTAAAAAAAAAATTAATTGATTAAAATTTCTCTTATTAAAAAAACACAAAAAAATTATACGGAATTTATATATACCTATATACACATAATCTGAGGACCACTAGAAAGCTATAAATGCAAAAAATGGGTGCGGGTCGATGTGCAGGAGGTGGGGTGCAATGGGATCCGAGGGGTGGGGTGAGGTGCGGGGTCCAGGGGGCCTTTGGTTACCGTGCATCGCTCGGTGGCTCCAGGTACTATAATTTAATAATAAGAAGAAGAAGTATAAATTTTTAAAGAAAATTTTGATCACCTCTAGTTAGTTCTGAAGTAATGAAAGTAGGAATATGTTCTTATAACATATTTTGCTTAAAATGTATTCTCCAAAAATTTCCCTAAGTTTTTTACCCTCGTTGTAAATCTCTCTTTTTTTTTAATTTTATTTTTGTTTAATTATTTTTATTATATTTTTTTTATTAAAAAAAAACAAATGCTTTTAATAAATTTGTTAAAGCATTTTTCGTTGAATTGTTTATTAGAACTTAATGATAAATTTGCTCGTTTGCTTACTATGCTGGCATTTAATAACGTTTGGTTTGCATTTGTTTTAAAATTATTAAATAAAATGGAAGATTGAATTATAAAAATCAATTTTTCTGTTTAACAGATGATGATATCGAAACGTCGTGTAAAAATGCATTTATTTATTGGCTATGTTTGTTATTTATTGAGAATATTTTTAATAGTGCAAAATATGTTGTTGTTTTTTATCAAAACGTTCTAATATACAGTCAAAAATACGTTTAATTTCAATGAAATTAATAAGGATAGTATTTAATTCTTTCAAAAATACAATTAAGAATAAATAAATATATATTTATATTATATATCTGATTTGAAATCGTTCAATCTTTTAAAAATAAATTGGAAATCTTTTTATTTAAAAATATATATATATATATAAAATATATAAAACTAAATTTTGATAAACATTTATAAAAAAATGAATGAATTAATAAATTATTATTTCAAAATTATATTTTCATTTGTTTTTAATTCCATATATCTAATAAAAATAATTTTAAAACCCTAATTATAGATTATTATTAGATGTTTTCGTCCCAAATTTGATTTTATGATATGAATTATTGGGTAATAGGACAATTAAATCAATCACTTAAATAGTAAATAAGAATTTTATTTAATTGTCTTATTCTTAAGGATCTTGTAAAATGGTCGGATAAGCAAAATATACAAAATTCCATCCTTTGACCAGCTTTTGTTGTACCATATTTCACAACATTCTCAAAAATATCAAACTTAAAGATCTCAATAAATTAAAACACACGAAAAAACAAAGCTAATATTCGGAAACAATGTTCATTTGGGCAAATCCTAAGTGAGTATTTTTATTTTTATATATATATATATTTGTAAATTGGTGTAGCGATCAGATTATAGCCGGTTGTTTTTTCGAATATTTTTATTAAAATCTCTAAAGTATTTTTCGTATATGTCCTGAATTACGAGGATAAGTCAAAAATTGCCTATACTTTTCGTTCTACAACTTTATTAAACTAAGATAGAAGGCCGTCGCATGCGCATGCGTTGAGTTGGCGCGTCTGTGGACACGTGTGCGGAATTTAATCACGATCGCGTCAATTGTCTAGCTACAACAGCATAAGCATGTCAGCTCCGCTATCAGATTGCACCAAAGAGGAGCAACGAGGAGTGGTCAGAGGGTGTAAAAGGTGCTGAAATTCACCCGAGACTTTTGTGCTTTATTTCGTAAAAGCGTTTTTTTATGGATCGAAATGTTTAAAAGTGGCCGAACGAGCGTAACACAAAAAGAGGAAACTGGGCGACCGTCAACTTTGAGACGCTTTGAGACCCTGGAACACCCTCCCTACTGGCCAGATCTCCCAGGCTCCCTCAGACTTTCATCTCTTTGGACCGCTTTGAGAGATCGTCGATTTGTCTCAGACATGGACGTTCGGGATGCGGTGCAAAAGTTGCTTCATGACCAACCGAAAATCTTCTACCAGGAAGCCATCCGGAAGCTTGAAGCTTGCTGGACCAAGTGCATTGCTAAAGGTGGAGACTATATCGAAAAATAATGTATCTGTTGTACACCTATCTTAGTTTAATAAAGTTGTAGAACGAAGAGTGTAAGTAATTTTTGACTTATCCTCGTATATAACGAAAGCTTGGCAAGTGGTGAAGTTTTTTATTTTTTGCTTATCGGATCATATTTCCAGACCCATTTTTCTTATAACTGTAAGAGTGGTCTATCAATTACATATTTAGTTTATTAAATTGAAAGTTTCTTTTTGCCGAGAGTTGCAGAATTTTTATAAATTAAAGGAGACAATAAAAGAGTGGGTTTTCTGCTGGAAAAATATATTCTTTATTTGTTTATAAAGATCATCGCTGATAATCAATTGTAATAAACTGATGAAGAGGGCAAAGTCCTCGAAACCATGCGCGGATCCAGGGGGGGGCGATGGCCGCCCCCCCCCCCCCCAAGCATTGGAGATCAACATTTTTTATATGTTTATTTAATTTTTTTTTTTTATAACATAAATTTTAAAATTGAAGAAAATAAAGTTCTGAAACTATAGTCTCTTTATAAATAAATAAATAAATTATTTTTCTAGCAGAAGACACATTTGCACATAGATTTGTTTTTGTGACGGTTAATTACCTAAAATCTACTTAAATTTGTATCTAAAATCGGAAAATAAGTTCGTCTAGACCAGGGGGGTCCAACCTTTTGACTTACATTGGCCACATTTGAAGAAAAAACAAATGCCTTGGGCCGCATATAAAATATACTAATTCAATTGATATTATTTGCTAATCAAAAAAGATTGTTATAATAATGTAGAATAATGTAATCTAGGATGAGAAAGAAGCCAAAATGTCATAGCATAATAATCTTCGAGTTGTTTTTAGTTTTATTTTTGTTTTTAAATCATTTACCACTTCATAAAGTTTTAATTAGGTACTGAAATAATAAATATTAAAAAAAAAATAGAATATGAGATGAAGAATAATTTTTAAATATTCGAAACTTCTTTTTATTTTTTACCTGATAGTTGACCTTTTAATTTTGCTTTTAATGAATTTTATTCTCGAAAATAGCTTTATGTAGTTATAAGTATGTTAATTCATATTTCTAAAAAGTGAATAAATATTGAGAAGCTAGGAGGAATATTTGTTTCTGGGTAGATAATTTTTATAAAATTTTAATAAAGAGACATTAAATTTTTCTTTCATTTCTATTATATTCAATAAGAAAGTTTGCAAGTAAAATATTTAAATCTATAAAAATGGTTCAAAATATGTCAAAATTGTGATTATTTTTTCGAAAATCTTGATATATTTTTTCACATTCAAAATTGAAAATCTGCCTTTTATTCTTCGAAAATTTGTGGGGGCGATTTTCATTTTCCAATTTATTCAAAATAAATTATCAGGTCAAATTGTATCAGATATGTTCTCCAGTAACATAAAAATCTCAATGTTTTAAGGAAGTTTATAATTTTATGTAGGATGCATTCATTGCTATACTGGGCCGCATGCGGCCCTTGGGTTGGACAGCCCTGGGTTAAATTATATTTATATAGTGGAAAAATTATATTGTTTAATAAAAACAACCTAGGGATTATAAGAAAATAAAATGGCAGAAAATTTAAAAAAAATTTCTAAAAATCGAGCTTGTTCATGATTATTTGCGTGACCCAGTTTTTAGTTTTATTTCATAAATTTATTAAATCTTAACATTTGTTTATTAAATGATTAGGAATATATCTAGATGATTTAGCTTAATAATATTTTATTTATTAAAAGATTCTACTTACATTTGATTTAATTTAAAAGATAATTCCAATTCACGTTGATAATATTTGTAATTAATTCCAGAATACAGAGCCGACATATTATAGGCCAATGAATTAAAAACATGCAAATTGAGTTGCTTAAGTTGTTGGATCGATCCAATTTATTTATTCCCCTTTGCATAGTTGATAACCAACCAAAATATCGATCGGGCTTTCCTTTCCATCCTAGGAATTACTCATCATATTCACAAAAGGTCTTTAACCTTGGAATCAAATAGAAAATGGGTTATGAACATGTTCAATTATAAATTGTTATTTATTTCAAGCTAGCTGCGAGGCCCGCCTTCGGCGGCCCTCTTGCTAGCCAGGGGGCTATGCCCCCTGCACCTCCTCCCCAACCCCATTCTCCCCAACATGTTTTTTTCGAAAGTGTAATTTTAACATCCATAAATAGTTTTGGTGTATAACTTGTATAATTTTTGAGTTATATCAATGAAAAGTCAAAATTGTTTTCGTAATATTTTGAAAACTAATGAAATTTCGGCATAAATAGTAAAGGAGAGAATTGTAGTGTGTCACTAGATTTTGAAAAAGTTAATTAATTTTTGAGGACTTAGACATTTCAATTTCAAATAAAAAGATAAAAATTTCAAGATTTTTTTCTATGTGTTAACCCCCGAGTAAAAGAATGCAGGTATTGCATTTCAAAAGATATATATGTACGTAATTATACTATTCAAGTCGTGGGTTTTTTCAAAATTTCAACACTAAAATTTAAAAAAATGATTAAAATTAACTGTATAAAATATCGTAAGTCTGCCGGCCACTGGCTCTCTAGCTATAATTAAAGCTTGTTCTATCTAATATTCTTTATAACTTTAGAAGAGAATCTGAGCGCTAGCGACGTGGACAGGGGCAATTATAAAGTTAAAAAATACCTTGCCCAAATTTGGTTTCTTCGTTTAAAACTAGTACTCCTCAAAGTGCTACAATATATAGAATAATAATACCCCCCCCCCCCCCACCAAAAAAATATCTTAGCAGTCTTTAATCATTTAATCATTTTAGAAACTGAAGTTATATTCCATGATTAAGATTTATATTCTTGGTAGTTTTCATTATACTCTCTGGTTTACATTGTTATAAGAAATTTTTTTTATAAATAAATAAATGCTACAATATACCTACCTATAATATAATCCAACACACCAAAAAAATTTCTTAGCAGCTTTAATAAAATTGTACGCGTTCTGCAAATGTGTAGCGCTCAAGAATAAATAGCATTCTCATTCAAATGAAGTTTTATATTGAATTTTCATTTTAAACATGAGTATCATTTTAGAAACTGAAGTTATATTCCATGATTAAGATTTATATTCTTGGTAGTTTACATTGTTATAAGAAAAAGTTTTGTTAATAAATAAATAAATAATCCACGAGTTATTTTTAATAACGGAAGTTTTGTTTATAAATAAATAAATAAATTATCCTATCGAATCCACGAGTTATCTTTAATAACAGAAACAACATTTTTTTTTTAAATATAAGATTTTACTCATAATAATAGTCACTGATTTTAATAATATTATTTTAAATTTTTTTGCAACGAAATTTTCTCTGGAGAGAGTCGGACTGGTAGAAATTTTAATTGAATGTAATGGAAGGCAGCCCAGGGGTA
Organism: Forficula auricularia; assembly: GCA_024734495.1. Lineage (NCBI taxonomy): Eukaryota > Metazoa > Arthropoda > Insecta > Dermaptera > Forficulidae > Forficula > Forficula auricularia. Next base: position 2,077,426 of record JALMQS010000621.1, on the reverse strand, counting down.
GTGAGGAAAGAAAAAATTAACACATATCAAATAAGGTGTAATTTATTGGAATATCCTTCCTCCTTTCCTTTCAAACCGAGGTTTCGGAGGATTTTTCTCTCCTTCAGGGTTTCCAAGGGTCCATGAATGAAACAAATAAAATGTTTCCTTCTTCTCTCCATAGTAGTGTTCAAAAACTTTCTTCATTTTTAACAAAGGCATAGAAAAATAATTTTTTTTTCCTCCTTTTCTTAATTAGAGGAGGAAAAAAAATTATTTTGAAGGAGGGAAAAATCCTCCGAAACTTCGGTTTGAAAGGAAAGGAGGAAGGATTCCAATAAATTACACCTTATTTTACATGTGTTAATTTTTTCTTTCCTCACTATCCCTGGGCTGCCTTCCATTACATTCAATTATTATTTTAAATAATTTCGCGAAAGTTCATTTCCGTTAGTTTTATTTTTATTTTCCTTAATAGTTTTTAACATTAGATCATTCAAATTAAAACATCTATGATTTCATTCAAATAATTTTGAAAGACTTTTACAATTCTCCAAATAATTAATACTTCAATAATAAAATTATATTTGTGTGATTTTTAAAAATATTCCTTTCAAGAATGACAAGTAAATTAGTTGAATTAAATAATGGGGTTATGATGCCTCTAGTTGGTTGTATGTGCCTTCGTTTCTATTTATCATTATATAAATAATTATATTTGATAATTATCATTACATTTTTAGTTGGAACATTTCGAATTCATGGGGAAAAATTAATATTTCAGGTTATTGAAGAAGCTCTTAAAGCAGGATATCGAGCTTTTGGTAAATATCTACATTTTCATATTTATAAGATATTAATAATTGAATTGAGTGGATATTGATGAGCCAGTTCAAAATTCAAAAAAAGGAGATAATTTAAACTATCTTTTTATTCATAAACTGACATTTCGGATGTTTATTCCCTCTTTCTTCACGGTTTTGAAAGGTCAATTGACATTCTCTTCTGTCACCTCTCTCAGTGGCAGTAACAATATTATTTCGTATTTCATTCTCAGCAGAATTTAGTTCAAAACCCTGAAGAAGGAGGGAATAAGCCTCCGAAACGTCAGTTTATGAATAAGATAAGATAATAAGATAATAATTTAAAGCCAGTTTGGCTATTACAATTTTGAAAAAATAGAATAAAAAATAAAAAACAATAATAAAACATTAAAAAAAAAATTAAGTAAATAAAACAAAAAATAAAAAAAAGTAAAAAAAAAAAAATCTTGAGTGGATATTGATGGGGCAGTCCAAAAAAGAAGATAATTTATACTATCTTTTTATTTTTATTCAAAAACCGACGTTTCGGAGGCTATTCCCTCCTTCTTCAGGGTATGTAATTAATTAAAATGGGATTTGGCCATCATTACAAACAAGATCATCACAATTTTTTTTTATAAATACCATTAATATATAATTAGAAGGAGGGAATAGCCTCCGAAACGTCGGTTTTTGAATAAAAATAGAAAGATAGTATAAATTATCTTCTTTTTTTGGACTGCCTCATCATATCCACTCAACTTCACCTATCAGCCCGTCTCCAAAAATTACTCCAATCTTATAAAAAATCTTATTTGAATTTTTTTATTTTATCTATTCGTTAACTATGACTGCCCGGATGCGGAGAGCCTCAACCATAAAGTGAAACAAGTCTTTTGCTTTTTTATTTTTTAATGCAATCGAATGCAAAAAGGGGGTGCACCAGTAAAGATGCAGCTCCTATGGATCTCGAAAGACCCTTGCATTACCGAAGAGAAGGGAAAGTTGATTAAGTGAGAGGGTGTAGACCTAGGTGTCTATGCACCCCGGTTTTGAAGGTTTGAAGATTATAGGTGCTGGGAAAGATGGAGGCTGGGAGAGAGTTCCAGTTCCTTGAAGTCATGGGCATATATGTATTGGCGAATGAAGTGGTCCGGCACTTTTCCAATTTGACCGCGAAAGAGTGTTGGGAGTCGGCAAAACGCGTGCTACGTGCAAAGCATGCTTTGGGGGGAATTATTGATTTTATCTCATCAGAGCACCTGCCGTGATAGTATCTATAGAAAAGGGAAAGGGCAGAGACATTTCTTCGATGAGCCAGCGAGTCGAGGGAGTCGGTGAGGGTAGAATCGTTAATTAGCTTGACGGCTCGTTTCTGAATTGCATCCAGGGTAGCAAGAGAGTATTTTGAGGCTCCTCTCCACAGATGAGAGCCGTATTCGAGACAGGGGCGGATTTGGGCCTTGTAGATGGTGAGAAGTTGTGGGGTTTTGTAAAATCGCTTGGACCTGAATAAGAAGCCAATCTTCCTTGCTGCAGATTTCGCCACAGAGGAGATGTGTTCATTCCAAGACAGGTCAGATGCGACAGAGACGCCCACATGGATAGGCTGTCACACATTTTTCAGGGTATTCGAATCGAAGTGAATATCAGGGAAATCTTTATTTTCGCGCCTAGAAATTAGTCAACATTGAGTCTTGTTTGAATTAAAGTTAACTAAATTTTGAGAGCCCCATTTATTCAGTTTGTCTAGGTCGAGAGTAATTGAGGAGGCAACATTGATTCGATTATTCGGGAGTGAGGGTTTGCCGTGTAGAGTGCTATCGTCGGCGTAACAATGAGTGGGGTTTGACGTTTGATCGATAAGGTCGTTTATATAAATTAGGAAGAGTGTGGAGGAGATTACAGAGCCTTGGGGAACACCAGCGTTTGTGAGAGAGAACGATTCAGATGATATTCCATCCACCACAACTTTTATACTTCGGTTTGTTAGAAAGCTTTCTATCCATTTGCGAAGTGTTGGTGTGAATCCAAAGGCTGGCAGTTTGACAAGAAGATTTTTGTGCCAAACCTGGTCAAAAGCTTTGGAGATATCAAGGGCTACAGCGAGGGTTTCTTTTCCGGCCTCTAGAGTTTTGTTCAAGGTGTGGATGACATAGGTTAAGATGTCGCCTGTGGAACGGTTTTTTCTAAATCCATATTGCCTATCGTGAATTAATTTATTATTTTCTAAGTGATGAAGGACGTGTTGGTTTATAACCAATTCCATTATTTTGGTAAGGACAGAGGGGATTGAGATAGGTCTGTAATTAGAGATTTGTGAAGAGTCTCCTTTTGCTTGTTCCTCAATAGAAATGTTCATTATAATTTCCACGAAGATATCTTCATCTACCACCTCAGAGGCAAGAAAATATTTATACAAATAGTGACTGCGCGAACCAGTGAATATCGGACAATTACCAGAATATGCTTTAAATCTTCCTTTGCCTGCAAATTGCATAGCGTGCAGTTCACATTTGTGTCCAATTTATAACTGTTGGAGTTGACATAAAAATGTATAACTCGAGCATTTGTTGTTCTTAATTGGTGGATAAGTTGCGTTTTGGAAATGGGCAAACGCGTGTTGAGGAGAAAATTATTATCAGAGTCCAGACGCCTATATAAGGGTGCATAAGTCGAACCATTTACATCCGATCGGTTTATGAATAAAAAGATAGTTTAAATTATCTCTTTTTTTTGAATTTTGGACTGGCTCATCAATATCCACTCAATTCACTTTTCAATCCGTCTCCAAAAATTACTTCAATCTTATTAATAATTATTTTGATTAGTTATGTCCATCTATTAAATTATTAAAGTTGTTATAGGGAAATAAGGACTATATTTTTTATGCAGATAATTTATACTTTATTGACAACGTTTTGTCAACTTTGTTGACTTCTTCAGGGCTCAAATAGTGAACTTTCCTGCATATTTGTCATTTTTATAATTATTCTTTCTTAGTATACATATCAACATCAATAAGATTGAATTTTTTTTCTTTTTTAAAAACTTAAAAATATTTAATTGAGAGTAATGGAAGGCAGCCCACTTGTAGTGAGGAAAGAAAAAATTAACACATATCCAAATAAGGTGTAATTTATTGGATTCCTTCCTCCTTTCCTTTCAATCAGCCGTTTTGGAGGAATCTCCCTCCTTCTTCAGGGTTTCAAGGTGTCAATGAAGGAAACAAATAACATGCTTCTTTCCTCTCTCCACAGCAGTGTTTAAAAGTGAAGAGAGGAAGGAAGTATTTTGTTTGTTTCTTTCATTGACCCCTTGAAACCCTGAAGAAGGAGGGAAGAATCCTCCCAAACGTCGGTTTGCAAGGAAAGGAGGAAGGAATCGAATAAATTACACCTTATTTGGATATGTGTTAATTTTTTCTTTCCTCACTACCCCTGGGCTGCCTTCCATTACATTAAATTAATATATGTATATCTATATATCATACATAGAAAAAATCAAAGAAAGACATTTTTAAAAAAGAAAAATTTTTTCAATCTTATTGAAGTTGGTGACTTGCCTTGATATGTTTACTAAGAAAGAATAATTATAAAAATCACAAATATGCAGGGAAGTTAACTATTTGAGCACTGAAGAAGTCAACAAAGTTGATGAAACGTTGGCAATAAAATATAAATTATCTGCATAAAAAATATAGTCCTTATTTCCCTATAACAACTTTAATAACTTATTAATAATTGATAAAACTAATTGTATAAGAAATTTATATTAGTAATGAAGCTGTTGAAGCTTTTATTTTTTGATTAATTTGATTAAAATTTGAATTTTTATTTAAATCACACATATTAATTAATTATAAGAAATTTATGTTCTTTTGATACTGCAGCTGTTTATGGAAATGAGCAAGATATTGGAAAAGCATTAGAAATTCTACTTCCCAAATATAATTTGAAAAGACAGGATATTTTTTTAACGACTAAACTTGGTAAATATAAATTAATTAGTTTTTATGTTAAAATGAGGCAATTAAAAACAGTTAAGATGTTCTCGTAAGGAGAAAAATAAGGCTGTTAAATAAACCCAAATTCTTCTTGTCCTTAGCAAATATTTATTTACAAAAACTTGGAGACATGTTTCAGCAGATACTCTCTGAATAGGAATAAATTTGAATAGGAAATATTTTCAATCTGTGCCTATATGTGTTTGCTAAGAATAAATATTTATAAAATGACAAATATGCAAAGAAATTAAATTGTTTGAGCCCTGAGGAAGTCAACAAAGTTGACGAAACGTTGGCATAAAATAAAAATACTTGCATAAGCTATTGTCCTTATTTCCCTACAACAACTTATTAATTATTATATAAATTTTTGATTAAAACCACATTATTTTCTATTATCAACAAATTTACAAACATAACAAAACTATCGGCCCTCTCTAGTCTCACACTTAAAAACGATCACAGATGAAGTGATCGAAACCTACTGTAGTTTTGTTAAATATATTTTTGATAAATATAGAACATAATGTTGCTTTTATCAAAACATTTTAATAAATTATTTAACTACCAAGTTATAATCAATTTATAATTATATTTTTATAAATTAAAAAAGAGAGGAATTCATCCAGTAAAGGAAGCCTTTGTCGAATAAAAAATAAAATAAACTCCCATTTATAGAAAAAAGTTTCGGCTTTAATTATTTAAAGCCATCTTCAATTCTAATGAGCTGTAATGAGCATACAATATATGAATATACTAGGTGTACCGGAAAGTCATTACCGGTTTTTTTGAAAAAAAAACTACGTAATTTTTAAGAAAATGGAAAATTTATTTATTCAAAGTATTGGCCATTTGATTCTATACATCTTGCCCATCTTTCTGGCAATTTATGGATGCCATCCCAAAAAAACTGTTTGTCCTTTGAGCAAAACCATTCATCGAGCCATTTTCTAACTTCTTCGAAATTGGCGAAGTGCTGCTCTGCAAGCGCGTGTCCCATCGATGCGAAAAGTTGATAGTCGGACGGGGCAAGGTCTGGAGAGTACGGCGGGTGCGATAATATGTCCCACCCAAGTGCTTTCAACGCTTCCTTGACCGGTTTTGCTTTATGAGACGGCGCGTTATCGTGTTGTAAAATCACTTTACCGTGTCTTCGGGCCCATTCTGGACGTTTTTCGATCAATGCGTGGTTCAAATTGATCATTTGTTGTCGGTGTATTGTTTTTTCAATTGTTTTTGAGTTTGGGTTGGGTCTTCATCCAATAACTCCTGTAGTTTCGCATCTTCAAACTTTTTTGGTCTACCAGAACGTTCTTTATCTTGCACATCGAAATCACCACTTTTGAATTTTCGAAACCACACCTCACATGTTTTTAAGGTTAAAGCATGCTCACCGTAAGTTTCTACCAGCAAACGATGACTTTCAGCGGCTTTTTTCTTTTGATTAAATAAGAAAAGTAATGCGTGCCGCAAATGCACGTTTTCAGGCATGAAACTTGACATTTTCAAAGAGGTATAAATCTATGAAGGTGTTACTTTCGCAAAATATAACATGTATAGCTTTGAAGCTTGATGTCAGTAGAATAAAATGCATATGTGTCAAATCATAACATTGCATTCTTAATCCTAGCGACATCTGTTAGAAAAACCGGTAATGACTTTCCGGTACACCTGGTATAAGAGCTTTTTGCCCATATATTTTGATGGAGCATTTCTCAGACGTTTGTATGTATTATCAAATGTCTATATCATTCTGATGAAAATTGATAATACATACAAACATCTGGTGACTGAGAAATGCTTTATCAAAACCTATGGGAAAAGATATCTTAATTTCCAGACAGATTGCATAGGGCTAAATCCTATTTGTCCATTTTAAATAATGATGATGCCCAAATTTTGAATGTAGCATTTGAATGCCTAATTTGACCATCTTTGACACCCTGTTTGTAATAAAAAACGTTTAGAGGAATTTGTCAAATTTAAGTATATTTTGTGTCAGGTCCATTACAAAGGGGTCATCGATCTCTAATAGATTGTTAGTCTGCCATTATTTTTGTTAAAAAATTTTATTTGCTTTTGAGATTTCATCATATTAAGCAGTGAACATACTAAGACCTGTATACACATTTTATATGTTATATATAATTTTGTGTTTGATAATACATAACAACTCTGTCTGTACTCAATGTATTGAGTTTGCAAATATTGTAAGAACTAATTTTTTTATAATTTATTATGTTTTTGTATTTATATTCATACATTTTATGCTCATTACAGCTCATTAGAACTGAAGCTTTATCAAAACCTATGGGAAAAGAGCTTTTAATTTCCAGACAGACTGCATAGGGCTAAGTAATGTCTATTTGTCAATTTTAAATAATGATGATACCCAAATTTAGCAGGCATTTTGAGTGCAGCATTTGAATGGCCAATTTGACCATAGTTGACACCCTGTTTGCAATAAAAAAAATGTATTTTATTAAATGATAATTAGATTATTAGAGAAATTTGTAAAATTTAAATATATTTTGTGTCAGGTCATTTACACAGATCTTAGTTAAATCGTTAGTCTGCCATTCTATTAATTTTTTTGTTAAAAATTTTTTATTCGCTTTTGAGACTGCGACATATAAGTAGTGAGCATACCAAGACCGATGTACACATTTTATGTTTTTTTAATTTTGTGTTTAATAATACATAACAACTCTGTCTGCACTCAATGTATTGAGTTTTCAAATATTGTAAGAACCAATTATTATTTTATTTATATAATTTATTTTGTTTTGTATTGATATTCTTACATTTTATGCTCATTACAGCTCATTAGAACTGAAGATGGCATTATATAATTAAAGCCGAAACTGTTTTCTATAATTGGGAGTTTTTTTTATTCTACAGAGGCTTCCTTTACTGGCTGAATTCCTCTCTTTTTTAATTTATATATAAACATATACATATTTATATTCGTTATAAGTATATGTTTATTTGCATCAAGCAGAGGACAACCTTATTTCCTTTTTATGAATCAACAACTCTGCTACTCTCGGGAAAACACAATCTTTAAATTATATATAGTATATAATTTTATTTGATAGAGACTTTAGATTCAAAGGTTTAACCTTCATTTTCAGTACCTAGTTCTTATTGTTTGGCCTATCGGGGGGGGGGGGGGGGCTGATACTTCCTCCCCCAGGGCATTCCTAAATTGTTATTTAAATGCTAATTATTTCTTCCAACCCTTTCTTCATGCATTTCTCCAACTTCAAATAAATATATCCCTAATAGCTTTACCTTATAATTTAGTAATTTTGATTTTACTTTCCAAATATACTTAGGTATATTCTTATAATTCCTAATCCCTTTAAAATATTTACCCTGTATTCTTTCTACTTCCCTTTTTTCCCCCTTCTCATCTTTGTATTTATTTTTAAAACACAAAATATGGTCAACAACTGACTCGGAGATATTAGAGATGATTTTCATATATGTCAGAAGAGTTGATTTCACCTTCTCGGTAATTGAAGTGAGTGTCAAAACGAGCCAATGTTTAAAAATCATCCCTAACACCTAGTGTGTATGAAATCAAACCCATACGATTTGCGGGATAAAAAAAATGAAATAAATTACAAAATTATTCTTTAAAAATTAGCCTGAGTGAACTAATGCGGTACCTATATAACTTAAAAATTTTAGTTTTTAAGGAATTTGGTGTTGGTACTTGGTGAAACATTTTTTAAAATTATTGGATAAAAATACTTGGTACTTAATGTGAAACCTACCAAGTATTTTTATCCAATAATTTTAAAAATTTTAAATGTGTGTTTAAGATATTAAGATAATATTAATTTAAATTTTGTACCTAATTTGAAAAATATAAATTATTAAATAAATAATACACAAAGAGAAACAAAGAGGTTGTCCTCTGCTTGATGCAAATAAACATATACACATATATATCAAGATGATATATCATAAGGATATTGACTCCATGAAAAACATTTATAATTGAAGGAAGACTGATGATGAAGACCAAGCCTTCAGAAACTATAGTCTCAAACAAATAAATAATATATATACAGATATATCATCTTGATATATATGTGTATATGTTTTATTTGCATCAAGCAGAGGACAACCTCTTTGTTTCTCTTTGTGAATCAACAACTCTGCTACTCTCGGCAAAAACAAAAACTTTTCAATTAAATAAATAATACTTAATTCATAATAATAATAATGTTTTAATACATTTATTTATTTCTAATATGTTTTAGCTCCATCTGATCAAGGAACTTTACAGTCTACAAAAGGCCTTTATGGATCTTTGAAAAATCTACGGACAACATATATTGATCTTTATTTAATACATTGGCCTGGCAGTGGAGGAATTGATATTACTGACAAACGAAATTCTCAATTGAGAGCAGAATCTTGGCATGCTCTAGCGGAACTTGTATCCAAAGGAAAGATACGTGCTTTAGGAGTATCAAATTATACAATAAGACATTTACAAGAATTACTTGCAAATTGTGCAAATGTTCGTCCAACTGTGAATCAAGTAGAACTACATCCACAATATCCTCAAGAAGATCTTGTAGCCTTCTGTAATGGGGAAGGAATTTTAGTACAAGCCTATTGTTCTTTAGGCGGCACAGGCGAAAAGGCCCTGATTAGTAATTCAATTGTAAAAGAAGCGGCTGCTTCGCTTCATCGAACTTCTGCACAAATTTTATTACGCTGGGCACTTCAACAGAATATTGCTATTATTCCTAAATCTATTACACCATCTCGCATTGCTGAAAATTTTGATTTAGATTTTGAAATAGACGAAAAATGGATGAATGCTTTAAATTCACTTAAAAAAAAGAACAAAAAATTTGCTTGGAATCCGGATCGGGTTGTATAAAATATTTCATTTCAATTATTAATTTAAGATTATTTACCTTCTTCTTCTTCTTATTGTTAGGCTAAAAGCCTGTTTACTCCAGAGAGTCTTTCCATCGTTTTCTTGGACGGCCCCGTCTTCTTTTCCCGGTAGGGTTGTTGTCATGTACCTTCCTCACCAGCCGGTCTTCGTTCATTCGCAATACGTGTGCACTCCATTCTGATCTTCTCCTTTGGACCCATACGCTGACTTTTTGTATATTGCACTTTTCCCCTAATATCTTCATTTTTTTACCCTGTCCATCCTTGTTTTACCCGCAATTCTGCGTAGCGATTTCATCTCACAAACTTCCAATATTTCTCTTGTTTTTGCAGGGTCTGTTCTTGTTTCGGCCGCATATGTCAAAATTGGTTCCCAGAAACTTGTTTGACCAAACCGTTTCATTCAGGCATCCTGATATTTTGGACGCCTTAATAGATTGGAGTCTGACTTCCTCGGTAACGCTTTTGGAGCTAGTTATCTGAACGCCGAGATAGTTGAAGGATGGCACTTGTTCCACTATGGTGTAATAAAGTTGTAGCTTACAGCGTACTGGTTCTCTAGCTATTTGAGAGTTTTCATCTTTTTCAAAGATATCTTGAGTTGGAATTTTTCGCAGGAAAGTGCAAATTTATCTGAGAGTCGTTGGAGGTCGTTTTCGCTTTCCGCAACAAGAGACAATATTGACATTCTCATCTCCCATTGAGTAGCCTTGGACATTTTTTAGGTCCTTTATTATTATTATTATTTATAAATGATTAATTTAAGATATTATTAAGAAATGCTTGAGCAGGAAGGATTAAATTGGTGGAATCGAATTGCTGAAGCAAGCCATGCTCTTTATGACACTTTATCGAAGAGAGGGAAGCCTTCAGATAATGAATGGACTCATATGGCTACATTTAACCAATATAATAAAGATACAAACACTCTTAACGTAATATCGCTTGCCACAGGCACAAAATGCTTAGGAGGATCCGAATTAGATCCACTTGGTGATCGAATTTCCGATTCTCATGCTGAAGTGCTTGCAAAACGTGCTTTTCATCGCTATTTGCTTTTAGAAATACAAAAAGCTTTTGAAAACAAAAGCGAAGTATTTACTTTCGATAAAAATAAATTCAATTTGAACCCGAATATATCTTTTCATATGTACACAAGTCATACTCCATGTGGTGATGCCTCTATAGTTACAAAATCAGATTTTAATAACGGGGATGTAGGAAAAGTTATTGAACAAGATTATGAACCTCCCTCGAAACGTCTTAAAGAAGATATTCATCGAACTGGTGCCAAGTGTATTAGTGGGGATTCATTACAAGACTCTCATTTACCAGGAATTAATTACCATACCCTAGGAGCATTAAGGACAAAGCCTGGCCGAGGACCTCGTACACTTTCTCTTTCATGTAGTGATAAATTAGCTCGGTGGATTGCTCTTGGAATCGAAGGTGGACTTATTTCAACTCTTATAGATTCTTCAATCCAATTGAAATCTTTAACTCTGGGCTTTGGAGGTCCTTATTCTGAGGATGCCATAAAACGAGCTCTCATCGAGCGAATATCGTCAAATTTAAAGGTTGTTCCTTCACCTAATTTTGGACAGAGCACATTATCATTTAAACATGGACGATCTGAAGAACGTATAAGACCATGTCCATTGAGCATCGTTTGGCTATCATCTTCAAACAAGTAAGCAATTTATGTATATTAGATATTACACTTCCTTGGTGCAACACCCTACATCATCATCATCATTTAAAATAAATATAAAATAATATAAAAAAATCTCATTACCTAAGCCTGAACCAAAAAATAAGTTTAAATTGATTAAAATTGTAATTATTATATTCATCATATAGGGAGTTTTGGTGTTCTATTGTTTATCAAAACTGCATCACACATATCTGAAAATCAACTTCGCATGTTTTGAATCTTTATCTCCGAAACCTGACCTTGGAGGCAGACCTTGATATTCCGACAACAAAATCTCACATATGATAATTGTTGCATTTTTGATTGATTTCCTATGACTTATTATAATCGGATACAGATCAAATATTATAATCAAAGAAGGCCGAATAAATTAATACCAGTACATTATATTAGGAAATAGTTTACTAAATTACTACTTTATTTCTTTTTTTCTTCAAATAAAATGTCGATAACGACTCACCTTGAAAATTGAATCCTAAAACTGGTTCGACGTTACTTTTCACTTCCATTTGACTCTATTCCATCCCCAAAAAAAGTCCCACATCTTTCATTATCTGGGGAAAATACTCTAATCTTCCCCTTTTTCCTACCTTACTCTCTAAAACAGTGCTTCTTAACCTTTTTCAAAGTCGGGGAGCACTTTTGATTGTATGAAAAATTTGAGGAGCTCTTAAATTATTAGCCAAAAAACAAACAAAAACAGGATACCTGATATTTATGTATGATCTGAATTAAATAATGTATTTCTTATGTTATAAACTAACGGTCGGCAACTGGCGGACCGCGAAAGGTTAAAAACTGGACCTTCAAAATTTTTTTGAATGTATAAATTACTCAAATAAATTATTTTAAAGATATTTTTCTGTAGATAACAATACGTTTGAGCGCTACTGTTATCATTTTTATATATCTTTAAAAATATTAATTCTATTTTCTGTTAACAATCAAGAAATATCTTTAATAATTTCGCAGAGCACTTGCAAAAAGCTCACGGAACACCGGTTAAGAACCACTGCTCTAAAATATCCTTCAGCAATCTCCTGAGTGTTTTATCATCTGAGCTTTTTTCTCTTCCTAGGATCTTTCCACAAAGTTCTCTTTTCTCTAATTATATCGATATATGATTCTATAGTATTTTAAATGGCTCCAATCACCTTCTTTCTGACTTTCCAAATATCCAAGTTTTACATCTCTACATATGATCTCAACAACTCTCTTATATTCGAAGCTAATAATTAAGGAGAACAAGAATAATAATTTTTTTCTACTAAAATCTTAGATTGTGACCATAGAATTGTTTTTTTAAGTAGATGTTTTTTTTTTAAATTCCATCATCCACGGTTTTTTTTAACCCACCAATAAAAACTTTATTAAATAGTAAATAATTTTTAATTTTTTTACAAGTAACCATACATTTACTGAAAAACGGCTTATTGAAAGTGTACTTGCCACTTGTCGTTGACTTAGCCCTTGATTAATTAGGCACACAATTTGAACTGCTTGAACTTGAGAAATATCCATTTTGTATATTTTATCTTTCTATCAATGATGCTTAATTCAAAATTATTCAATTTATTGATATTTCAAATGGAATTTGATCTTTTATTAAAACTTTATTTAAATTTAAAGTGATATTGAGAAAGTAGGATAATTTGTAATTGTATCTTTTAATTTAATTTTACTTATTTTTACTAAAGAAATTCAAAAATTATCACCCATATTTATTGAATATGTTAGTTTAAGAGTTAATAGAACAAATTATATGGTTATTTGTAGCAATTTTAAAAATAATTTCTTATTTAATAAAGTTTTTATTGGTGGCTCGATTTTTTTGCTCCGTAGTATATTATTCTGAAAAAAACACATCTTTATTTTAATTATTATAATAATTTTTGTTTTGAATTAGGCAACTCCTTTTGTGCTTGAGAAAATAAAAAATCTTATATATACACTGGTCATCAAAAAAAGAATAAACACTTAAAATTTTCATGTTTTTTCTATTTTATTTTATAAATATATATTTTTGAGCAAAAATAATGCATTACTATCAATTTACAAATCATTCTATAGGCAAATTACTGTATTTATTCGCCTAATAACTCCCCTTTAAGCTATTTTTAAGATTAAAAGGAAAGAAAAAACTTTACAATATATACTATAATGATAAAGACCCGCACCTCTACATTTTAAATAGGAAATCATGAACAATGCTATGGGGCTTATGATATGCTATCTAAACTATTTTTTAATTTATGGCCGATTTTGCTTTAAATTGAGAAATTTTCAACTAAATATATTATCTTTATTTATTTATTTTAACATTATTATTTATTATTGTTTGTCGTCAATATAAATGTAATGACTATTTTATTACTTTAAGGTAGTTGTTCCGCCAAATGGGTTTTCTTAGGATTTTTTTGAAATTAAGACAGATTATTATTTAAATACTTTTGCATCGATTCGTGGCAAAACGAAATTTATGAACAATATAGTTCCGGAGATATTAAATTTCAAAAATAGAGTTTTCCAGACTCTTATACATTGCACTATACGGGATATCGGAAAATTTACCTACATATTTAATTATAATTAAGAAACGCTTCTTACCATTTTTATAAAAAACTAAACCAACATTAAACAATAACCAATACATATTTTAAGACAATTTTGATTCATAGTTACAACCCAGTTTCTGAGATAATAATGAATAAATAATGAAAAATGTATAAAAAAAAATTACAAAAACAATTTGGCAACAGCGCATTTATTTAACCAGTGAAAGATGTATAAAGCGCGCATGCACTAGATTTTTTAAAAATTATAATTTTCATAATATGTAACGTAGGAATTGATTACATTTGTTAAAAAATAACATTTTTATAGAAATTTTTTAACTCTTAAAATATATTTTATCTGTCATTTTAATATAAAAGTATTCAATCTCTTACAATGGTGCCAGATTTGTCAAACGAGCACGGGATTGGCTAGAATCGGTTCATAAAGAGCAAAAAGTTTTGGCCTTATGAATTATGAATCCTTATTGTCTGTTCTATATACTCTAGCATTAACTTTTTGCTAGTATTGTCGCTAAACAACTACCTTAATACGTTTTAAAAAGAATTTGCTGGTGTAAAACGGATACCCAACTTGGTCCCAATAACATGAAAATTTGAAGTGTTGCATTTTTTTGATTGGCATTATTATATAAGTTTTTTCATTATCATAATAAAATTAAAATTTAATTTCTCTTTAAATCTCTATATTTTGATACATTATTCATTACTTTATATATATTATTAATATAATTTATTTATATTTTTTCTAGAAACTGGGAGGTCCTAGTTGAAGGTTGGCGTCAGGGAGTGACCAAGAAGAGATTCCATTCTCCATCTTCCCGAAGTTTGGTTTGCCGTCGTGAATTAGCGATTCTTTGTCTTGAAATTCGACAAACTCTTGGATTATCTGACGTAAATACTTATGAAGAACTTAAAAATCAAAGCACCACTTATCAAGAAAATTGGGGAAAAATTAAAAAATTAGCCTTGTCTCACTGGCCTTCCAAACCTAATCGCCTTAAGTGCTTTTATATTAAAGAATAAACACAGTTATATATTATTAAATAAAATTTTTATTTTTAATATAACATTTTTATATACATATATGTATTTAAAGAGAGTTTGTAATATTTTAAAATATAATATTATACATATTTTCTTAAAGCTAATACTGTTGTACAAGATATATTCATGTTAAGCCTAAAATAAAATTGACGAAATGTCACAATTAATTTCTGTTTCAAGAAACCTGAAGTCCAAATACTTTATGTATCCATGTTACTAATAAATTTATATTTTATCAATTGGATGAAATGTGATTGGAGCTCCTTCATGAGCGTATATAAGATTCACTTGAGAATCTAAGCCAACATTTTCGATGCATATTAGCCGAGCACATTGTTCTTTTTGATTTTTAATTAAAACGGCACTTCCGGTGATTCGCATGGCTTGCGCTTCCTCTTGCCCATCGAGAGTTATAAAGCATGTCACTTCAACCCTAATTCTTTTA
Source organism: Forficula auricularia (assembly GCA_024734495.1). NCBI lineage: Eukaryota > Metazoa > Arthropoda > Insecta > Dermaptera > Forficulidae > Forficula > Forficula auricularia. Next base: position 2,061,933 of record JALMQS010000621.1, on the reverse strand, counting down.
ATAATACTTGTAAGGCAATCTTTATTACGAATAATTTTTTGAGATTCTTCTCTTTGCGGAGCATCTGCTCGGAAAACAATTGCTTCACCTACTAGACGATCACAGACTAGAACAGAAAAGGTTTCTCCTGCCTCGACACCTCGAGATTCTAATCCTAGGCCATCAGGATGGGTATCACTCCAGAAATAATTATTTGGGCTGTTTAATGAATTGGTGTCAGGTTCGAAAGTGAGACGTTTTCCATATCCTGCCCCTACGGAATTTAATCGAAGTGTTCGGCCATTAAATAGCATTCTAGGTTTAGGCTTATCTCCCAATACTCTTACTTTATATCTAAAGCCAGGAAGAATTCTCGGGTCTACGTAGGTTCCTACTATTGGAAATTCATAAGGTTCTAAACCCTCAAGGGTATATCGAGTTGGTACATCGTTAATTGAACTTCCGTCAACAGTTACTTCTCGACAATGCTCTATTCCTGGGATAAGACTAAATCCCCGACGAAAAACACCTGCCCATGATAATCCTAATATCCTTAAGGTTTTTGCTGCTTTTTCTTGTTTTGATTTTGTTGCGATCGCCGTTCCGTTTATCTAAAAAAACAAAAATAAAAATTAGTACTATTCATATTAAAATTTTTTCAAATAATATAGACTAAAGTCCGGTTCACACGAGGCTTTTTCTGCTACTTGCTCCTTACTTGTTTGCTCTACTTGCAATTTGAAGCTAGATCAGTCAGGATGATTTTTTCCCTGTTTGCTTTACACGGAGCTTTTTTAGAAAACATTTCAATTTGGGTTATGTTGCGCGCGCAGGTGTCAGTCCAGACAATGAACCTTTGAGTAGCTAAACTTTTTTTTTTAGTACATGTTCTATCTTTTGAATCAAGTAAGCATGCTAGTAAGACAGTCCGGAGTGCCGTCATTTCGACCCCCCCCCCTCTCCATGCCTCCAAATTGCAAGTAAAGCGAATAAGTAAGGAACAAGTAAGAGAAAATGTATCTTGTGAACCGGCCTTAAAATTAAAATATTGTTTTTTCTACTTGATATTTTCTATATATTTATAAAATAAAAATAAAATTCTGCTTAGAGTAAAAGAATTGTAGATTCTTAAGGAGAAATCATTGAGGTTGTTCTCTGCTCGATGCAATTAAATACAAGTAAATTGATAATTGATTGCCTCAAAACAAATGAGGGATCTTTTCATCTTTAATTTAAATTCTTCCAATTTGGTTGTTAGTTTACATTTATTTGAATTTTAATAAGTTAATTTGCCATTTTATTATTTACTTTTTAGAACTATTTTTTTATTTTTGTTTCACTTTTTATTAAAGCACAAAAGTACCTAGATAGCACTTAGTATATAACTATGGACATCAGCGTAGTTAGAGTTTTCTTAAGGGGGGGGGGCAACCGGCCAGCTGATTAGAGATTAATTAATTTATTTAAATTTTGAAGTAACGAAATAATTTAATAAAAAATACAAAAGTGATACCTCGTAATAATAGAGTTACGATTTTTCTAGGAGGGGCAATGAGTTGTGTAATCAAAATGACCATCATATCTAGGCTGTTTATGGGGCGATTTTAAAAAATAAGGTGTTATTTTGTTCCCTATAAAAGGCTTAACATTTTAGTTTATGAAACGCAATTTGATAAATTTAATAATTACTGAGATATAACGGATTTGAAAATTGACAGGAACGACATTTTGAAATTTGTGAAACAGCAAATACTTTAATATCTAAGTAATTATTAGTTCTATTAAATATAATTATTTTGATTAGTTATGTCCAACGATTAAAGTTGTTATCGGGAAATATGTACTATATTTTTATGGAGATAATTTATATTTTATTGCCAGCGTTTCATCAACTTTGTTGACTTCTTCTGGGCTCAAATAGTTATCTTCCCTGCATATTTGTCATTTTTATAATTATTCTTTCTTAGTAAACATAGCAAGGCATGTCATTAACATCAATCTGATTGAAGATAACTATTTGAGCCCAGAAGAAGTCAACAAAGTTGATGAAACGTTGGCAATAAAATATAAATTATCTGCATAAAAAATATAGTCCTTATTTCCCTATAACAACTTTAATAATTAAATATAATTTTATTAGAAATTTGGTGTTTGATGAGGCTCTTGAAAACCCTGGAAACAGGTGGAATGTCTTCGTTAGGAAAAAGAAATACAAGATTTCCTTATAGTCTAAACATTTATTTTCCAGAAAAACTTTTGAGACGTTTCAGCGGATATTCTCACGCCATCCTCAGAATACAAGGGAAACATAATCTTAATTACAGTCAAGAAATTTAATAATCACATGTCATTCTCAAGATAAAAGAAAACAAAGAGAAGAGAAAACTCACCCTGGCTTTCTCATTCCTTTGAAAAACCAGGGTGAGTTTTCTTTTATCTTGAGAATGACATGTGATTATTAAATTTCTTGACTGTAATTAAGATTATGTTTCCCTTGTAGACTGAGGATATCGTGAGAATATCCGCTGAAACGTCTCAAAAGTTTTTCTGGAAAAAAAATGTTTAGACTAAAAGGAAATCTTGTTTTTCTTTTTCCTAACGAAGACATTCCACCTGTTTCCAAAGTTTTCAAGAGCCTCATCAAACACCAAATTTCTAATTTAAAACATAAATAGTACCCCAAGGGGTGAACCGCGATTGTAATTAGGTGTACACCGTCTTTGGAATTATTTGGAATTAATTTGGAATTCATTAGATAATCTATTGTCATCTATTGTCTTCTACTTGGAAATGAAAGTGGAAGTAGGTGTACACGATTTTAGGTTTCGGTTCACCCCTCGTAGTACCCTATCTAATAATTTTATTAGATGAAGTAGTTTATACTTATAGGAATGATAATGGGAGCATGTCCTTGGTCAATCCATATTATCTTGACCATAGCTTCAAAAGTAGCCGTCTTATAAATTGTTCCATCATCCATTTGTTCATGGTCAATTTCTTTTTGGTGTCCGATCAAAGACATAATAGTTACATGAGCCACAGCTAAATGACAAACATTAAGCATGGTATATTCTTCGCCAGGGTTAGTTAGTTGAAGCTCCAATCCAAAACCGTTAGGCCAAGAATCAGTCCAAAAATAATTTTGATTATCATTCAAACAGCCAGAAGCTGGTTCAAAAGTTAATCTTCGGGCATATCCTCGACCAATTGTTAGTAATCGAAGAGCTTTTCCTTCGAAAAGATGTTTTTCTGAATTGCCAAGTGGTCGGATTAGGTATTTAAATCCTGACACAATATGAGGATGTACCCATACGCCGACTGCCGGGAATTCATATTCCCGTGGCACAGGTACCGTATATCTTGCTGGGATATCGCCAAGTGTAGATCCATTCAGACATAATTGCACTTCGCCATCTAAACCAGCAATTGTCTCTCCGTCACCTCCTTCAAATTTTTGCTTCTTATCCTTGAAAAAACAATTTAGATAGATTAGATTTTATTTTTTTAAATCTCTTTTATTTTAATTTTATAATTTTAAATCAGAATAAATCAAAAAATTTGTTATTATATTTATTTTGTGAAAATGAATTTAAAAAATTACAATCCAAATGAAAAAAGGTTTTCTTTCGAGAGAAGCAAAGTTGCTGAATTTATAAAAATAAATCAAAGAATATATCCGCTGCTTGATAGAAATAAATTTACATATATAATTTTATTTATTTGAAACTATTATTTCGATATTTTTGCCTTTATTCAAGAATTTTTTAAAAAATTAATTGAATTAAAACGAATTTTTTTTAAGAAAATTTTTGGTTTATATTTTGATTACATGATTATGCAAATTTCAATAAAACAACAACGGCCATATTCGAAGGCAACTCACATATTCCGTAGTTTTATTAATTCGTCAATCATAATAATTGTAAAACAAAATAATTTTTATCGAAATTTTTCACAGTAATCTAAGGTAAAAGCACCAGTAGTGGGCCATGTACCAGTAGTGGACCACATGCAGAAAAGTGCAAAAATTAGCTTATCTAACTTTGAAAAATAGCGCTATATATAGCCGATGGCATGAGCTATATATAGAGCAATTTTTCAAAGTTGGATAAGCTAATTTTTGCACTTTTCTTGCATGTGGCCCACTACTGGTGCTTTTATCTTACATACTTTAATGAATTTTTACAGATTTTTAAATCAACAGGTTTCGGACCACATACCGATATCTTACACAAACAATACTTGAAATATCAAGCAAATTTTGTCATTAATGAGGAGAGAATGAGGAAATATGTGAGATTTTTTCATAATTTAAAGTCAAGTCTTATCTAAACGCCGACATGTTCAAAAACCACCTTAAAATAGCCACTTTGGAGATTAAAACAAAATAATTTTTAAAAAATCAAGCCTAATTCTACTTAGGGCCAGTCGTATGTCTGTTGGTAAAGTCTTTGTAAAAGTTGACAAAGGGTAAAAACTTAGAATTCACCTTGTGTCCGACCGGATGGCCAATCAGATGACACGCACTTTCATCTGATTGGCCATCCCGCTTGGCACAAGGTGAATTCTAAGGTTTTACCCTTTGTCAACTTTTACAAAGCCTTTATCAACCGACATACAACTGGCCCTTAGAGATTTTTATAGGGATATTCCACACCCCATGATAAAAATTTTAGACGCAACCAAAAGTTTGACCCTCCCAAAATATTGTTTAAAATTTTATTACGATTTAAAATTCCAGGGAAAATGAATAAATATAAATTATTTATTAAATAAATTTTTATATCAATGAGAATTGTTTTGACCGCGCTTATTTGAAAAAGATATTTTATCAAGATATTATATACGAGGAGTATTCGGTTAATTATTTATTAGTTTACAAGCTACATTCGTCTGACAAACAGGCAGGCGAACATTATAGCATTAATAAGGTTCCGTTTTACTTTTCAAATAGAACCCAAAAAAACAATTGGAAATGGTAAATTTATTATACTGGGGTATTTGATCCGAAACTGAGACCCTGGGAGAGCAAAATGTTGTGAGATTATGCAACATTCTTCATTTTTATTGATTCTTATGAAAAACCACAGTATTTTTATTGGAACCTTAGGGTTCCTCGGAACACACTTTGAGATTCGCTTGAAAAAACAATTTGAAATGGTAAATTTATTTTACTGGGGTATTTGATCCGAAACTGAGACCCTGAGAGAGCAAAATGTTGTCTGATTATACAACATTCTTAATTCTTATTGATTGTTATGAAAAACCACTGTATTTTTTAGTGGAACCTTAGGGTTCCTCGGAACACACTTTGAGATACACTGGAAAAAACAATTGGAAATGGTAAATTTATTTTACTGGGGTATTTGATCCAAAACTGAGACCCTGGGAGAGCAAAATGTTGTCAGATTATACAACATTGTTAATTTTTATTGATTGTTATGAAAAACCACTGTAATTTGTTAGTGGAACTTTAGGGTTCCTCAGAACACACTTTGGGATTCGCTGGAATACATGAATTATCAAAATTTTCTTTTAATTCATCGTTTTTATCAAATATCTGTTTGTTTTTTTACCATTGATTGAGTATTTATGTGTATATACCATATATCAAGCAGAAAACACTCTTTGATTTATTCTTATATATTCAATCCAAATTTTTGTCTTTATATTATGATCCAAAGAAATGTTTTTACGATATGGTTAGAGAAAATACGTTTTATCAGGAGATTGAACGCGGGTGGGCGGACGAGAGCGCGGTGCTCTCCGTCCTTATCTTGATTGCATAGATCCTTCATGAGGCTTCAGGCATCTGATGAACTGAAGCCTTTAAACAACACGTCGAAGCCACCACATGTAAAGCTGGTCACGTGATTTCCTGTTGGACACCACAAATTGCCGCAGACACACAAACACACAAGAAAAACAAGCACATAGAGAGACGGGATTTGAAAGGTTCCCGGGTATTAAAAAAGAAAAAATTCAAATAAAATAAAAAAAACATAAAATGTCATACATTTACCCTTTTGAAAAGATGGAATTTAAGAAAAAACTGACCTTGAAATCGGGGAGGCCTTCATATTGAGACTGAAGATATGTCGGTTGATAGCATGTTGATCCATCATCGGCATCCTGAAACATGATTTATTAATTGATAACCCATTCTTGGGACTGAAAGGCGCGTGGCACACTACTCCCACTAATTCTACATTACATTTGCCCAAAGGCTGCAGGTTCTCAAGAGCTCCTTTTAAAGACGACCGCGAAGACACTCATCCCTGAACAACAGACATCACACTTCACTGGGTTCGGATAAGTCTAGAAGAGTTCCACTGATCCAGGATCTAAATATAGATCCGGAAAAAGCTTTTCACCTAGTTATTAAAGGTTCAATGGAACTCTTCTAGATGAGCATTTTTTTAACTTAAAATAAATAGCAAGACTCACATTGAAAGCGAGGGAGAGCATAGCTTTTCCGGGGTTATTTAACACATGTTTATTCACAGATGGTTGTTCGCCAACTAGTTTTCAATAGAATGAAAATGCGTTGAATCCAAGGGCTTTCTATTTCTAATTCTGGCTGATTTCACAAAGGTCTCAAATGCGCACTCATTCTAAATTTATCAAAGTTGGCATAATATATTTTTTTTTCACTCTCTCTCAAAACAAGGTGTGAAAATGTAAATAAACTTTTAACAATAATTCCAAACTTCTCACTTTCAAGTGAATCTCACATATAGGTATATATATATATATATATATATATATTAGGGGGTGGTTTAAACAGGTAACATTTTTTTTTCAAATTCACATATGGATTCAATATATAAAGTAAAATTTCGGAAAGATTCAATTTTTTTTAATACGTATTCAAAAAACTTGTTTTTATTTGTACCAATTTGAATTACTAACCATTGAAATTTTACATACGTCAGTAGGGTAGCCAAATATTTGGATAGTGTTTTTGGCATTGGGGTTCGTTTCCCGAGAAGGGGATGGCGGGTCTTCTGACTTATATAAAATTTATTTAACATTTACACATCCTAGTAAATTGAATTTATAGATTTAATTAGTCTCGAATAGAATATTGGAAAGATGCAATTTTTTCGAGATTTAAAAAGACCCTTTTTTTTTAATATTTAATTTAATTTGAAAATAGTAATAGACTATTTGGAATTTATTTAAATTAATCCCATTGTGAATGTGATTATTCTTATATTAAAAGTGAATAAACCCAATTTAAAGCTTAAAATGATTTTGTTCTGTAGAAATTTTTGCAGAGAATATAATTACTATAAATACTACTAGTTCCCATAAGCGTTTCTGTAACATTAAATACGATTGAGAGATAATTAACCGAGGGGGTGATCCGTGATTGGAAGTAGGTGTACACCTCTTTGGAAGTACTTGGAAATATTTGGAAGTTCTTGGAAACATTTGGAAGTACTTGGGAATATTTGGAAGTGCTTGGAAATATTTGGAAGTAGGTACTTGGAAATATTTGGAAGTGCTTGGAAATATTTGGAAGTACTTGGAAACATTTGGAAGTACGTGGGAAAATTTTGAAATATTTGGAAGTACAAGTTGAAGTAGGTGTACAGCATATTAGGTCGCGGTTCCCCCCTCGTAATTAACTATCCCTCCTCCCAAATGGTAAAAATTACAAGCCGCTTTTAGGGTTGATTTCAAACGAAAAACGGAAACCTATTATTTAATTTTATATGGAACCTAATAAAAGGTACAACTTTTAGGTGAGTGGGGAAAAAAAATGTTACGTCCAAATCACATATTTACCCTAATATATATTTATATTGATAGAGATTTTCTTTAGGAGACGGACTGGTATAAATATGCAATTGGATGTTGATGAAAGCAGTCCACGGTGGTTGTAAAGGAGACAGAAAGTAACTATTTTTTGAACTACTTTCATTGACTTTTTGTTACCCTGAAGAAGGAGAGAATAAATCTCCGAAACGTCGGTTTAACAAATAAATGTAAAATAATAAAACCTCTATAGTCTTATTTTTACAACCACCGTGGACTGCTTTCATCAACATCAATTGCATATATTATATGTTTAATGTAATTTAAAATTTAACAAATAATTTTTTTTTTCAAAAAATAAATAAATCTAATTTTTAAAAAGCAAAGCTTTAAAGGAATATCTAATAGGGTAAATTAAATTTTTTACTTTTTTCCACTAAAAAAAAAAATAGTACTTTTTAAAATAATCTAATGAAAAATTAATTTACGGAATGAATTAATTACCTTATCATCAAGCATCAATATAACATCAATAGTTGATGTTTCCTCATGATTTCCTGATGAGGTCAAAGTTGCTCTACGAGACCACAATCGAGCTAAATCATGAGTCATTGGCTCCGTTTCAACGTCAAAACCACTGTAATCCATTGTTTTTTCACTGTAAAATTTAATATTAAATTTATTACTTTTACTTATGTAAAATGTTTCTTAATTGAGTATTTACAATTTAACAAAATAAATTATCTAATCAATTTAAAAATAGTATTTCATTTCGAAATATTAAAAAACAAGTTGAAAAAGTCATTAAGTTTATAATTAACCATAGCTTATTATCCTACTACAACTAATAGCGCTACTTAATTTCATTCTAGAAATAATCTATAATTATTATTGAATTAAATAATTAAATTTAAATGGTTTGTCTGATTTTTAGATATATTTATATTTTATAAACAAATAAATAACCCTTTTGTATGTATGTATGTTAGGGTGCCCTTATTTTGGGTATTTTCGAATTTTTATGTTCCCAGAGGCTCATATCGTTTGAAATGAATAAAAAAATAAAAATATCCCCCAAGTTTTAAAACTGTATCTCAATTTTAACTTTGCCATACAGTGATTCAAGTTTCCCATCTAATAACATAGGATTTGGCATTGAATTTTTATTCTGGCCAAAGTAATAGTTCGAAAAATTTGAAACTCTTGTAGACTTTATCCTCATAATACTAGCTATCCTTCAGAATTTGTATAGATTTTTAGCTATTATAATTTTGGAGTTACAGCTAGATAAAATACTGCTATTTTTAGCGTTATTAAGATAGGTATAGACTCCAAAATTACAATAGCTAAAAATATATAAAAATTCTGAGAGATAGCTACTATTACAAAGATAAAGTTTACAGAGTTTCAAATTTTTTGAATAATTACTTTGGCCGGAATAAAAAATTCATCATTCAATGCCAAAAACCCCATGTTATTTTAGATGGGAAACTTGCATCGCTGTTCGGCAAAGGTTAAAATTGAGATAGTCTTAAAACTTAGGGGAGTATTTTTTTTTATTCATTTAGAACCATATGGAAACATCTGGAAACATAAAAATTCGAAAATACCCAAAATAAGTGCCATCCTAATTTATGTAAGATCTAATCAAAAACGTCTAATTTAGGTGGTTTTAGATGCCAGATCTAGGAATATAGGACTAAATTAGCAGCTCTGGCTACAGTAACAGGATAGAAAAATCGTTAAACGAAATTCTACCCGAAGGCACTGAACTATTGTTTCTTACTTCAAGAAAGAACAAGAGTTTCTTTGTCTTTAGTGATCTAAATTTTAACTGAATGAATCGTACCTTAAACGTAATCGTAATCGTAAACTTAATGAATCGTATCAAAAAAGTCCACAATAATAATATTAAATCTAGAGGAGGGAATAGGGAAAGCCGAGGGTGAACCGCGACCTAATATCGTGTACACCTACTTCCACTTTCATTTCCAAGTAGAAGACAATAGATGAAGGGGCATTATCTAATGAATTTCAAAATAATTCCAAAGACGGTGTATACCTAATTCCAATCGCGGTTCACCCCTGGAGGAAAGCCTTGCCTGCATGTGTGGGTCATCATGTGAAATCGATATCTAGTTCTATTTCTATATACTAAGATCCTTAATTATTATTTGTTAATTTTGTTTATCTTAACTTAATCTATTCTAACTGTTATCCTTTCCCCAATCCTGGTTTGGTCGATATTCAAAGGCCAAGAGGAAATTTATTTATTTATTTTTATTTGTTTACCAATAATCATGGAATGATTTTGGCTGAAGATTAAAATCAGAGAGGGAAATAATACCATACATGGAAGATAACTTGTAAGATTTGGACTGTCACAGATCAATTTCCCGAAAACTTCTTCAAATTTATGACCGAGGGGTGAACCACAATATTCAGCACATGTTAGTTTTAGAATTCATATTATAAATTAAAAAAATAATTAGCTTATTAAAAATAACTCCTTCAGAAGGACAAACAAACAGTGAGTACAAAAGCATTAAGTAAAGTAGTATGGTAAACATCGTAAAAATGAATATTTTACAAGATCGTATGGAAATTGGATTAATAAATCAATCACATAGTTTTATATTAAATAAGACGTACTTTTATTTATTTGTGACTTATTCACCGTCTTATTTCTCAACTCAATTGTCGATATCATAGGAGTTGAGAAATGAGTCACTGAAGAAGTCACTAATAAAGTCACGAAACATACCTACCTAATTCTTATTTAATATAAAACACTGTGATTGATTTATTTATCCAATTTCCTACTATCTTGTAAATTAATTAAATTATGCAAACGATTAACCAAACAAGATATTAATTATTTTTACAAAATGTTAAAAGTTAAATAAAAACATTTTTTTTCTTATACCTACATTATACATATAAATCTGTTTTATAGGCGTTAACACCATGATTTAGTTTAATGTTTTTTTCCATTAGAATAGTTAAAAGCATTTTTGAGATATAAAAAAAAAGTGCAATACTTCTCTCATGGTAAAGGTCTTTTGAAATTCATTCACAATTAAATCACATTGTTTTTATATGAAGTGAACCTTGAGATACACCAATAATTACACGAAACAGAATTGAATATATAGAGCGAATCTTAATAGAAAGAAAAATTCTTTCATTGAGCTATTGTATTCAAGCTTTTGAATAAAACAGCGTGAATGCCAAATGCTCTTGCTGTTGTTTCAACGATTTGTGAGTCAAAATTGAGAATAGTGCTGGTTATTTAATACTTCAATTTTTTTATTTGAAATAAAAATCACCTATTTAATGTTTAAATTATAAATTTTTTTATCACTCTAATATATTATATTAATATTTGATTGTCATTGCAAATAGGTTTCGGTACGAAATTTTAACTCAGTAGAAGTGGGTCGAAATTGGATTGAAGGATTCTACCCAACATACAGACACTAAGGTAAATAAAAGCATGTATAATATAGGCTAAAGTAAAAGAGATAAAGAAGAAGACTATTTTATTTTATTCAGAATACAAATCAGAATTTTATATATAAAATTTTGATAGTTGAATTAAGTTTACTTTGTTTTATTTTTGACTACGCAGTAGGGAGGTCCTTATTTTGGCTATTTTCGAATTTTTACGCTGACAAGGGCTCATATGGTTCCAAATAAATAAAAAAAAATATCTCCCAAGTTTCAAGTCTCTATCTCAATCATAACCTGTGTCCCCAGCGATGAAAGTTTCTCATCTAAATAACATGGGGTTTTTAGCATTAAAATATCAATTTTTTATTCCGGCGAAAGTAATGGTTCAAAAATTTGAAACTCTGTAGAGTTTATCCTTTTAAATAGTAGCTATCATTCAGAGTTTTTCAGATTTTTAGCTATTATAATTTTGGAGTTAATGCTAGATAAAATACTGCTATATTTTAGTGTTGCTAAGCTATAGACTCCAAAAATTATAATAGCTAAAATTCTGAGGATAGCTACTATTATAAGGATAAAGTCTACAGAGTTTCAAATTTTTGGAAACATTACTTTGGCCGGAATAAAAAATTGATATTTTAATGCCAAAAACCCCATGTTATTGTTAGATGAGCAACTTACAACGCTGGGAGCACAGGTTTTAATTGAGATAGAGACTTGAAACTTGGGGATATTTTTTTATTTATTTCGAACCATATGAGCCTTTGTCAGCGTAAAAATTCGAAAATACCCAAAATAAGGACCACCAAACTACACAGCCCTAAAAAATTATTCAGTTAAAAAAATATTATTTCCCTCTTAACAGTATAACACTACTATATGTATACGTATATTTGTATTATATTAAGAATGATAATATTTTTGATAAGATATAACTGAGCTGAATGAAATTCTTATAAGATGACGTAGTCACTACGTAAACATTTTTAAAATAAAGTTACACATTAATATTATCTCCCTATTCATTATGAGTATTATGACAGAGATTAGAGTCTAGACGGGGTAAAAGTTTATAATCTATTATTATATTATATTCTTATGTTGAAAGCATCTAAAATAGAAAGCACAATTAATTAATAATAATAAATTGAACTACAGAATAGATTAATTTAGATATAACTGCTTATGGTTAAGACAGCGAACTTCAACGTTGTTTAATAAATATCTTTAAAGAGGTCCTATTCTAGTGACAATCCACACAAAAGTTTTAGCCTCGTAACCACTCTATAAATATGAACGGTGTTAAAATTTTAGGTTATGTTTTTTAACGTGACTGTACTTTTTACACTACTATATTCTCTTTATGAATGGATCGTTTCCAAGCCATTGATATTTTATCCCCTCCACTAAAAATAATCGCCCAAATATGTTTTTTTTTATTTTTTTATCAAAACTACGAGGTAAATAATTTCAATTTTTTTTAAGTTACTCCGAATATATTATTCTAACAAATATTAGTTTTTCATCAAGATGGTGAAAGTCCTTCAATGAAAAATAAAATAATGATCATTTTCCCACCCTTTCCCAATCTACCATATGTAAACAATTTCATTTTTAATTGCAATTATTTCATGTTTGGTGTGGTAAATCGTCTTCAAATTTTAACACTGTGTTTATTATGCTTTTAATGACTTATATTCCAAGTTTCGAAGACTTCCGAATTTTTGACATTTGTGGAAACAACTATCTTAATAATAAAATTGAACGAAAAGTTGAACCCTGTCCGCAAATTATATTGATTTAATATTTTTTTCTAATATATATGGTAATTATAAATTCTTTTTGATTTTTCTCAGTTAAAATGTGTAATCATGGCAATCAAGAGTAGCAAATACAGAAATACATCATTGGAAAATCAAACATATTTATTTAACAGTGAAAGCAAAGATTTAAGTATCTTTTTGAGTGTCTTTTTTTGAAAAAAGATGGAAATTATTTCAAAAATCAACCCAGACCTATAATATTAATAAATGAATTTATCTTTAAGGACCAATCATAGATTTTAGAGAAAATATTTTTACATTGCATATCAGAGAGGTTCGTCCCCTTAGGAATCGAACCCAAGCGCTAACTAATCTTGCCGGGCCGTTAGCCAAACCATTAAGGGCCGGATTGCATGTCGCAAAGTAAATGCTTTTACCACTAACCAAGGTAGATGGTAAATGGAGTGGAAAGGAACGTTCCTGTCATCTGATTGGTCATCCCAGTCACTCCATTTACCATCTACCTTGGCTAGGTGGTAAATACGCATTTACTTTGCGACATGCAACCGGCCCTAAGACATATCTCTCTCTGACATGCAACATATATATATCTTTAGCTATAATTCGTAGTAGCGATGCTCGGTAACTCCTTCCTTCAGTTAATAACTTTATTTTAATATTATTTTTTAATTTAAAATTCTGATAAAAACGTCGATTTTTATTTGAGAGCCGTTTTCAAATTAAAAAAATACAAAAATATATAATATTCGCCCACTGTACCCCTCCCCCCACCTCCACCCCGCTCGACCCACCCCCAAAACCTCGCCCTACCCCCGGATCCCCCACCTGCACCCCACCTCCTGCACCTGTTTTGATTCAACCATATGATTCATTTTTATTCATCCAATTGTTAATAAATAAAACCTATCAAAATGTGTTGTTTTTTCAGAAAATTGAGACCTGCTTATGCAAAATATATTTTTAAATAAATTCTTGATTATTTTTTATTCTATTAAATAAATAAAGTTCTTTATAAAAACAATTATAAAACGTTTATTAATATTTCTGACGTTGAAGCGAGTACAATAAAAGAGTGACTTCTGCTGGAATCTATAATTTATGTTGCTAACGAGACGATGGGCTATAGTCTCGTTATAAATAAATAAAATTTACAATTCCAGCAGCAGACACACTCTTTTATTGTCTCCGCTTCAATATATAAAAATTCTGCTACTCTCGGCAAAAACTTTCAATTTAATTTCTAACGTTTGGGGAGAACAAAATATGTTAAAATCACAATCACAATAATACTTCTTCAAAGGCCTTTGAGAATAAAGGATTAATCCAACCCATTGTCTGTCTGGGTACAAAAGTAAACAAGAGAGAAACCTTTTGTAAACTCCAAGATTGGGATTCGTCTACCTGCGAATAATTAATCTGATTACGAAAAAAACCATCAAAAACAATTTTGTCGAAGATGAGACCGTGACAGATCGAATTGCCAACCCAAAAACCCCCTAACCCTGGAAGACCGAGCTTCGTTCGGGTTTAGTTATTGCTTGACAACAACATACCACAATCACAATAGTTCTTCAAAGCCTTTAAGAACAATTAGCCCAACCCATTGTCTGTCTGGGTACAATAGTAAAAGGAAAACCTTTTTTAAAACCTTAAGAATGGAATTTTTCTACCTGAGAATAATTAATTTGATTACGATAAAACCCATCAAAAACAATTTTGTCGAAGATGAGACCGTGACCGAATTGTCACCCCAAAAACCCCCTAACCCGTGAATTTCATCAAAATCGGTAGAGCCGTTTTCAAAATAGAACCAAGATACAAACATATATATATATATATATATACTATATAAAATATACAATTTTTGCTCGTTTAATAAGAGTAGAAAGTGTAGATAGATAGATAAGATTTAATATTTTTTTCTAATATATATGGTAATTATAAATCCTTTTTGATTTTTCTCAGTTAAAATGTGTAATCATGGCAATCAAGAGTAAGCAAATACAGAAATACATCATTGAAAAATCAAAACATATTTATTTAAAATATTAATGAACACAATATTGCTAGCTTTCTATCTGGGCCTACGGCAATGCGCCAAGGTTTCGCAGTCAACTGCTTGCCAGGCGCACAACCTCTATTTACAAGAGCCATTTTAAGGCATATTATAAAATAACAAGTAAAATATTTATAATTAAGACTGATGATGAAGGTTAAATCTTCGAAACTATAGTTTTAAACAAATAAATTATATATGTTGCAGTAAAACTCCGTTTTTAGTAAGAACGGAGTTCTTACTAGTTAAAACGCGTTTCCGTTTTAGTAGTGTAAGCTCATAGGCAGGAAACTATTTATAAGAAACAATAAAAGACATTTGTAAATTTCATATAATCATGTAGTTCATTCTAAAAAAAAAATGTATTTCTGTTATACTTGTAATGTATTGATTTACAATGTTGTATCTGTAAATATTAAAATTATAAATAAAACTTTTAAATTGAAAAAAATGCGTTTCCCTGAATACCTTTTGCGGCAACTAGAATTTACTGTATGTTGGTTGAGTCTAATCCAAAGGTCTAGAATCTTCAAATTTTGAATCTTCCGCCTCATTTTTGAGTGTTTATTTTCAAAAATTTTAAAAACGAAAATGTCAAAAATTACATCCTCTACAACTTTTGCTTCTAATTTTTGACATTTTTGTTTAAAACATTTTTTGAAAATAAAAACCCAAAAATGAGGCGGAAGGTCAAAAATGAAGATTCTAGACCTTTGAACCAAACTCAACCAACATCAGTAAACTCTAGTTGCCTCAAAGGTATTCAGTGAAACGCGTTTTAACTAGTAAGGACGCGTTCTTACTAAAAAAGGCCTTTTTACTGCAACATATACATATTTATATTTGGTAAATATATACCAATATGTTTATTTTCCTCAAGCAGGGGACAATCTCATTGATTTCTCTTTATATATAATCTATATTATGATATTGATATTATTTGGACATGGATAGAGAATTTGCGATCAAAAAACTTCCCTAAAGAAAACAAGTTAATCTATTATTATCCTGTCACTTTCAGGGTGAGTTTAGTAAACTTTCCTTGCGACGTTGCCAAATTGATGAAAAAAAAATCGAAGCTGTTGAATTTAAATCAAAAAACCTGCAGCAAGTGACACGGACAGGTTTATGTGTTCGAAAGAGTCTTTCTAAATTGTCTGCATCAAACCCACGCTGTGAGACAGACTTTAGTAGTAAGTTCTCATGAATGGATAAAGAAAAGATAAAAAAGCCAGCAGGGTCTCTTTTGGAAGAGGCTGCTTTCATGCTGCCCCCCTGTAGCTAGCCTCTAGACAAGCAAACTCCCCCTTTGATTTATCAACTTGTCTTAGAAACGCCCACAACCTTCCACACTTGCCTCAAAGGGCTTTAACATTACCAGTCTAGACAGGCAATATCTATTATAAACTCAGAAAAATCCGTGTTTCGAAAACGATCAATAAAATCCTTTACTACAGCGGGGTCGGAAACCGGTGGGCCGTGACGTAATTTTAATGGAACATAAAGAAATTCGGATATTATTTAAATTCACTGAGCTCAATTAATATAGATAATTTTTAAATAAAAAATATATATGTTACGGCTAATATGCAAATTTGGATAGTTTATAAGCTAGCTGAATAGTTTAAATAGTTATAAACCATTGGCTATTTTCATAGAAAACGCAATTTGCACTAAAATAGCAGCTAGTTTGCAAACTAACCAAGTGTCATGGCTAATTTACTTGAAATTATTGAGAAAACCAAAATAGCGGGTTAGTTTATAAACTATCCAATGCAGCCTGGCTAATATGAAAACCATAATTTCTACTAACATAAAATAGCTAAATCTTTGGTTGGTTTACAAACTAACCAACCAATTTTCTGATTAATTTATTGGATAAAAAATGTTTCACCAAGTACTCAACACCACCTTCCTTAAAAACTATTCTGGTTAATTTACAAATAAAGTCTAGGTTCATTTTTTTGGCTTTTTGGGCTTTCTAGCCATAAGCCTCACTACGATACTAGTTATATTTTTTTAAAATTTGTCTCTACTCGGAGGTCAGATTTTAGCTGGATGCCTCGAGTCGGATTCGAACCCGGGGTCCCCTGGTTAGCTCGCTGTCACGCTACCGCCTAGCCTATCTGACCCCCCAAAGTTAGGTTATGAATATGAAATGTTATTGTTTTTCTTTTTGTTATCCTGGCCGGGTTTGTTTTTATATTTCACACGAACAGCAACAGTTATTGTTAATAAAATGAATCACCAAGAAAAATTTAACGCCTCTTTATTAGATCTTGATAATAAGAAAGCAAATAATTCCAAACTTTACCATAAAAGTAGCTTTAAAAGTGCTGTGGAGAGGTTAATAACCTTACTGGACCATCAAGTGCACAAAAATCTTGCATTTTATTCATCTGTAATTCATCAAATAAGAAATGCTATGAACATTAAGCATAGTTAGTTAATAAACTAGCCAAAGGTTTGGCTTTTGTGTTACTAGAAATTATGGTTTTCATATTAGCAAGTCCGCATTTGATAGTTTATAAAACTAACCCGCTATTTTGCTTATCTCAATAATTTCAAATAAATTAGCCAAGACTCTGGTTAGTTTGCAAACTACTGCATATTTTAGTGCAAATTGCGTTTTCTATCAAAATAGCCAATGGTTTGGTTATTTATCAACTATTCAGCTAGTTTTAAACTATCCAAATTTGCATATTAGCCGTAACATTATATACCATATATATATATTTAAACTGTATTACACTCACGAGCAAAGAAATGGAATCACTCTAGTTTCATTAACATTGTATGTTTCTTTGTAATTTATTAGAAACTAAAGCTTTCCGCCTTCGGCGGGCCTTTGCTAGCCAGGGGACTTCACCCCCTGGACCCCCACGTGACTGTTTTATTGATGTTTTATACACGTGTAAAGAACACTTTCATATATCAACTCTTGTGAATTAATTGTAATAGATTGATGAAGAGGACAAAGTATATCTCTTTATGAATGAATTTAAAAAATTTATTTTTCCAGCAGAAGACAATATTTTATTGTCCCCTTCTGCTACTCAATTATTCGGCAAAAAGAACCTTTCAACTTAAATTAAAATAAAGTTTTTGTCTTGTAAAAATTCAATAAATAAGGTAAAATCGTCATTTGGGGAGAATTATCCAATTCAAAAATTAAAAATAATAAACTTTTAAAGTTTATTATTAGATTATAGAAAATTTAGGTTTAATTAGGATCAAAATAGGTTTTTAATAATTTCAATAGGCTGAAATTTCCTAGATTTCAAAACAATATAATGGCCCCCGGTCGGGTAGGCTAGGCGGTAGCATGTCAGCCAGCTAACCAAGAGGACCCGAGTTCGAATCCGACTCGAGGCATCCGGCTAAAATCTGACCCCCGAGGTAGAGACAAATTTAATAAAATAATTAGTATCGTAAATGGCTTATGGCTAGAAAGGCCGAAAAGCCAAAAAAAAAAAAAAATTAACAATGGGTTTTCAAATGATTTTGTTTTCTTTAAAAAATTCTACGGGCTAATTGAATTTTGGTTTTAATCTTTAAAATATATTTTTAAAGAAATTCCAAAAGCTAATTAATTCCTTTCAGTTAGTTTAGTTAGTATAGTTTCAATAATCCTTTATAATTAACTTTGAAATAAATAAATAATATTGAAATGAATGAATGAGCTCGAATACAAAAGCCAAAAGGCTTAGTTCTTTTGAAATGGCTGAGGGTCTTAAATACAATAGAAAAAAGATGAGGTGAGATTCCCAAGGGTATTTTTAAGAAAAATGATTTTTAAATAACATATTTTATTTTAAATTAAATATTTTTCATCTATATATATAATCAAAAGCTTGGCAGAAACTTTTTTATTTTTTTCTACTCTATTAAAGACGGTTTTCAGAATTTTTTTCAAATTTTTTCACCCAACCCAAAAGAAGTTAGGAATTTTTGAAAAAAATAGTTTTTTTTAAATAACCATAACTTTTTCAAAAATTTAGTTATCATGACGATTTTTTTTTTAATTTTTGGTTTTAAATGTACTTTAAAAAAATAGATAGTTTTTTTAAATCTTTGTTGCAGTATTAAATTCTTCTTCAACGATAATGTGGTTAGAACTATTGAGAATGAATGACACTCAAATATCTTACAAACAGGGCTGCCAACACTTGTTTTTTTTGCTAGTTTAGTTCTTTTATTGTTTGGCAAGCTATGTTGGCTAACCTGAATTTTTTTTTAGTTTTTCCTGAATTTTCCAATTTTCCGGGCAACTTTTCCAATTTTTTTTTTACGTATTAACCTGAATTGGACTATTACGAACATTTAAAAAAAAATTAGCCAAATCGGTCCAGGCATTTGAGAGATCTGCGCTTACAAAGAAACAGAAATTTATTTTTATTATATAGATTTAAATATTTTTTCTAAAAAAAGGGGGAGTGGCAATACTAAATATTAAAAAAATGCTCAAGTAAAGTTTTTATTATTGTTTTATTATTTGTATTTTTTTTTTGTATTTGAATAATACCCAAAGTCCAAAATTTTCATTTTTTCCTAATTTTTCATTCCAAGTCAAATAATTAAAAATTAACTGGATGACTTTTGATTTAAAACATTGATTTAATCTTTGGCTTTAATACGGTATTATTTATATTAATATAGCATTATTTATACTTTATAATGAAAATTACATTTAATAATGGAAGGTGATTCCATTTCTTTGCACGTGAGTGTATTATATGCAAAAACATAGAAAAAGTGTTGATTTGTTACAAAATACTACTGTGACTTGCAAAACTTCTACCTCAAAGGCGTTTAATTAAACCCCCTAATCGGCAAGCGGCATAGAATAAAGTAACAAACCGTCAAATAATTGCAATTAAAATTATTAATATATAAATAAATATATGTTTCAGCAATGAAGCTGCTGGAGCTCTTATTTTTGTGATTGATTTTATTTAGAGTTGGAATTTAGTAAAATCATACATAATTAGTAGATTGTGGTGCTGGTGCAAGGTGAAACATCTTTAATAAAGATAAGAGTAAATTCCACTCTTATTAAACGAGCAAAAATTGTATATTTATTTGTATATTTATTTATATATATATTTGTATCTTGGTTCTATTTTGAAAACGACTCTACCGATTTTGATGAAATTCACGGGTTAGGGGGTTTTTGGGGTGACAATTCGATCTGTCACGGTCTCATCTTCGACAAAATTGTTTTTGATGGGTTTTTTCGTAATCAAATTAATTATTCTCAGGTAGACAAATCCCATTCTTAGGGTTTTAAAAAGGTTTCCCTTTTCCTTTTGTACCCAGGCAGACAATGGGTTGCCTTATTTCATTGTTCTAAAAGGCCTTGAAGAACTATTGTGATTGTGGATTTTAACATATTTTGTTCTCCATAAACGTTAGAAATATTAATAAACGTTTTATAATTGTTTTTATAAAGAACTTTATTTATTTAATAGAATAAAAAAATAATCAAGATTTTTTTTTTTTAATTTTTATGTGAAACAAGTGACCAAGAATCCTTAACTCATAGTAAATGAATATTACATATAATATTTATTTTACTTTATCTTTAAATCATAATAATTATAATTATTTATTTTGTTAAGGGAGAATGGTGTAGGTTCTTGGTGAAAACATATTAAATATTGAAAAAAAATTTGATGTCACTTCTAAAATATTTTTTGTATTTTTGCATTCAGTGTCCTTTGTAGAACTCCCCGAAGATGGGCTTACAACCCGAAATATATATGGAGTCGTGCTAAACAAGCATCTGATTTTTTATTTATGTGAAACCTACCTAGTATTTTATATAATAAATTTTTTTTCAAAAAGTTCCAAAAAAAATTTGAAGTCACTTCTAAAATATTTTTGTATTTTGCATTCAGTGTCCTTTGTGAACTCCTGAAGATGGGCTTACACCGCGAAATATATGGAGTCAGCTAAGCAAACATCTGATCTCTTATTTATGTGAAACCTACCTAGTATTACACAATAAGTTTTTTTCCAAAAAGTTCGAAAACAAAAATTCTTCACTTTATTATATATTGAACACGAATAAATAATACATTGCTCGACACTGATTAATATGAATATGATAGAACTTCTGAAGATTCTGACTCGACTTATTCTGCGATCGTTCTTCGAAAGTTTTATGCCACGTGTTGTCGCGTGTAGTTTTATTGCAGGTATTATTTGCACATGTTCAATAAATAATTATAATTATGAGCGATTTTACTAAAATTTCAATTCTATAAGTACATATTATATGTGCAATGTATATCATTAAATTAAAAGTTTCTTTTTGCCGAGAGTAGCAGAATTTTTATAAATACTGAGAAGGAATAGGTGCAGAGCGCAGTCTTCTTCGAAAAATAAATTCAAAATGTATTTTTCCATGTAAGATAGCACACACTCCTTTATGTCAGTCTCCTTTCGATGTACTGCATGCATCATACTCACTGCTCGTAGATAATACTTCTAAAAATTTATGTTATTGGTCCGTGAAATTTTAAATTGGGAATTTAGTGGTCAGCAATTGAACAGGTTGCCAACAGCTGCTTTAATACATTTATTTCTATCAGGTAGCTAAAGTGCATTTTTCTGATAATTTTTTTTTTTATTTTTTTATTTTAAATTGACCTTGTCCGTTAGAACATTTGGTTAGTGATACATAAAATACATATTTTTACAAAATTTTATATAATTATAATGTTAATTAGGTACATAAGCTAAATTGAAATTTGAAACATACATTATTTTAAAGTTATCTTTTTTCAAATAACATTTCTACTATTTGCAATTAATCAAAATTATGTTAAATTAAAATAAATATAATTAGTTAATTTTTCCTAAAGAAATTATGTATCTAACCATATATCGACTTAAGTCATCGTTTCGGTTTAAATAAGAAAGAAGAATTGTCATATTTGTTGGAATTAATATATATAATTATATTTTTGCACCAGCATCTTAAACATAAAAATTAACATCGAGTTCGATGTTCCATTGGTCTTGAGCTTGACCTAAAAGCTTCGAAACTTCTTATCTACTTTCTACTATCTCTATCTTTGTCTAGTACTCTAGTTGCTGAATAAGTGCACTCTTATCTTTTCTGCTTTCTTCCTTAACCAGCGATTATTTCCCCTATCGCCAGTCCACATACTAGAAAATTATCAACAGACCCACTATACACTTTTTTGTAAACATGGATATCTGCCTAGGTGGCTAGTTTGAGAGGCGATTGACCAGTTTAGTTAAAAATAGATTCAACTAACAGTATCCAATTTACACAAACACATCGATATATATACATACAAAACCACTAAATCTTCACGAACACAATTTTAGTAAGAAGTATAAATTAATCGTATATGATAAAAAAATTTAAATAAAATTTTTTGTTCAATTTAGCCAAATCTAAATATATTATACTTTCTTTATTATAATTTTTATCTTTTATTATTATATTACCTACATATAAATTATACAATACTTCTAAACGTTTCTCGAAAAATTATCCTTTTTCAACTGAAAAAATTAGATATTAAATTTTATTTATTTTTATTTTATAAGCAACTTAACATACATTTTTCCAAAATTTTCAATGATAGAGAGAAATTTTTGAAATATTAAAAAACGTGTTTTTCTGATTCTTTTTAAGAATTTTATCATTTATATATTGAACTTTCCCTATATTATAAATATTAACAAAGCAAGACCAATTTTCTTTTCTTAATTTCGAAGTTATTTAGACATATATATATATATATATATATATATACATACATACGGTATACACAATCGGAGAAATAAAATCCTCACTCAAATAAGTAATTTGGGTAAATTTTTGAAAAAAAAATATAATTAATTAATTTTTCTTAAAATAAATAAATGTACAACTGTACTTTTTCTCTAGGTTAAAAATATTAACAAATTAGAATTAATTTTTATTAATAATTTTATTCAAGTATTCAAGTTACATACCCATGCACACAAACAAATAATTTTGGAAAAACTTTAGAATCTATTTTCAAGAGAAATATTAATACTAATCAAAATATATTTTTTTGCTCTAAATAATTAAATCTAAATATGTAGGTATTATATTTTTGTTTCACAATAAAAATTTTAGAAAATGAAAACTAATTTGAATTAAGCATCCTAGATAAATGTTAAAAATACAGACTGCTTATAAACTCACACATGGTTCATTTGGTAAGACTTTGGAATTTATTTTTAGGGCTAATATTTAGATTAATCAATAATTTTTTTTTTTGCTAAAATAGACTTAATATTAATATTTTAAATAATTATTGCAATTAATGGTGAATATTTATACATAAATATTATACTTTTTCCCTAAATATATTAATTGTAACTTAAACTTATTTATAAATAATTCTTACCTTAATATATAATAGTGTGAGAGAGTAAATGTTAAAATATCAGCCTTTTTCCAAGCGAGTAAAATATATCTATATACGTATTGATAAATAATAAAAATAAACTTTAACTTATCACAGCGTTAAAATATCACTAGCGTACAAATGTACATACAATTTCTAACTGAGAGTTATGCAAGGGCGGTCTGGGCTTATATACAGGGTAACCCCCACCAGTGGGCTGTTTCTCCAGGCCCTTGGGCAAATGGCGTCTGCCGGTACCGAGAAATGCAGCCCAAGCAACGGGGCTTAAGCCCTGGCCGACCAATCCCGGTATGGGTTGCCTAGCAGGTCAAAATTTGACCTGTCTCACAAACCTTTCCCTAAGAGAGACAAAGAATTAACGACCCTTAAAAAAACAATAGGAAACTATCGCCAGCTACCTGGATTGAAAAGTAATTGTAGTAATTGGGAAACTGAAAGTACATGTAAGTAGTTTAGATACGGAACTGGGTAGTTTGAACAAAAACACTCATCTTTTTGTTGTAAATCTTTTTCAAAAACTTTTTTTTTTAAATTTGAAATTTCTATATGTAAAGATCAATAAGAAAAAGGATTCTACAGTGATTGTACAAATATTTTTAAACATTTTTAGAGTGAAAACAATCTATTAGTAGTAAACACTTAAAAATTAACTTTATTTAAACTAGCATACATTTTCTGGTTTGAAATCTGATCCCTTTATTGAATTGTATTAAATAATTATGGTCTAATATTTAATTAAATTGAATATTTTAATTAGTTGAATAAAAGATTTCACTGTCGATGGTAACAGAATTGTTTTTATTTTAGGTTAAAAAAATAAAATGAAATATTAATTTGAATGTAACTAAATACTGAAATATTTGTGATAGACTCGATGATGAAGGCAATGCCTTCGAAACTATAGTCTCTAGAAATGATTAAAAATTATTTTATTTAAAAACAGAAGACTCCATCTCTCATTTTATTTTTTTAACCTAAAATGAATATTTTAATGTTTATCAATTCGATTTGAATATCTCATTTTTAATTTATTTATTTATTATTTTCAACGTGCTAAATGTCTAATACATTAATATAATACAATAATTATTAAATATAACAAAATTAACAATAATAGACAAAGTAATATCATTAAATTAATATAATAATAATAGAGTATATGTTAAATAACAATATAGGAATATAAAAATAATATAAGATAATAGTAATATAATGAAATATAATAGTAGAATAGTTACTTGTAGACTAGGGTCAACATTTTGAACAAGACTGCGACTTTATTAATGTTCAATGAGAAATCCAAGGGGTTTTCTAGTTGTTTAGATAAATCGTTATAACATCTACTTAATCTGAATATTGGATTAGCTTTAGAGTGCCGGGTGGATGGTACTTCTGGGTAAAAAGGTAGTCTATTTCTAAGTACATAATTTGAGTTATGAATTGGAAACAAGTTTTGAAGATCAGAACAATCACCTGGTTGACTTAATCTTCTTGTACACACATATAACATCGGAGGCAATCATGGAAGATGTAACAGAAGCAAGACAGAAAGTTTCAGCAGTTGAAGTGTATGATCATGAGGTCGTATCTCGACAAAGGATTGCCCGAAAGGTATGCTAGATGTCTCAACACTTTGTGCTGAATTCTCTCTCCAGTCTGTCCATGTTATTCTTTCCGATTGGCCTCCAGACTGTTGATGCATACATTAGCGAAGATTTGATTAGAGTCAAAAATAAATATTTAATTGTATTAGGATTTTTAAATGATGAACTAATTTAATTTCGTTTGAAATATTGTCCAAGCATAATGCCTCTAAAGACCGAGGAAGTAGCTCAAGCTGTAGTTCTAATAAATGATGGAAGATCGTATCGGTATGTCTCTCAACGACTTAAAGGATTGGTTGGAAGTATCCACAGAGCTGGAAAACGATTTAGAGAAACAAACTCTTATGCCAGGAGACCGCAATCTGGTCGAATTAGAACTTCAAATGAGAGAGAGATGACCGATTCATACTATTAGAGGTATTGAGGGATCGGCATTGTACAACAGCACAAATTCAACAGCGCCATCTACGGTACAAACTCGACAAGTGAACCTAAGTGTTTGGACTATCGCAAGACATCTCCGGGAATTAGGGTTGACTAGTGACAGGCCCTCTTTTGACACCGAATCACCGAATTAATCTAACTGTTCCACTTATTTGTACCTCAGTGTACTTAGATTAATTATTGATTAAAATAAAATTGAATATAGCCACCCTGAATTGAGTTCTCTCAAAATGATTCTCCGTTCTGGTGACACGATTGAATTTTCAAAACAAAGAACTTATTAGATTTTTGATTTTCTACTTCTAATTGCAAAAAATAAATTTTTTCTGTCTATATTCCGATATCCTCGCTAAATCAGTAACTTAAATTCGTAGAAGACTAGTTCTGGTGGTATCTTCAAAACAAAGAACTTTGCTTCTAAACTTCATGTTGCAAAAAATAAGGAAAAAAATCGATTTGTAATATTGAGTGATATTGAATTGTTTTAGCTAATAAACTGAAATTTGGATCACAAGTTTCTAGTAATAAAGAGAGCATTTTTGACAGTTTCTAACTCAAATTATTTGCTGTCGAACAAATCAATAAAGTTTGTGGAATGTGTAAACTAATTCTTGAAGAAGTTGTTATTATTTTTGTTAAAATTCACTTAAAGTGTAGCTAATAATTAAGAAATGTTTATCAAAAAATAAGTTTTGGTTGAAAGCACCTAGATTACACATTTTACTTAGTTAAACACATCATAAGACCCTAAACGATATTTCAGTTATTTCTTCTTTGAAATGCTCAGGATTTCTGTAAATTTTTCCAAATTCCGAGTTTTGCCTCTAAATCAAATTTCTAAACCTAATTTACGTTTCAAATACGAACTTTGACCTCTCCACGTCACTTGTAAGCAATGTTTATTTTTATAACATCAAAATATCATTTTTTAGATCAAATATTCTGAAATGACATAAGCCTAAATGCAAAAACATAAATCTTGGCCATTCATATATAGTTCATTTCACCGGGAATCCAGCTTAGGGTGCCAGAAACTGAAGGTCAAAGTAGAGGGAGGGATTTCGAAGGTCAGAATCAGGAATTCATGAGAACAAAATACACCACCAAGGAAATGATTTCTATTCTAAAATATACGAAAATATCTTCTTGCATATGTCATATCAGCAATTCTCAATCTGTGGTGGTATGGTATGGTAGATCAGAAATAATATAGGAATGTAAAATGTAACAAAATGACAACTATATATTATTTTGGGCTTTTCTTTGTTACACGTGAGCATCATAGCATCGAACGGCTGTTACTGAGCTGAAATTTGGCACCCTTATTTGAATTAATAAACTGAATTTCTGTACCATAATTTCCAACTTTCTTGCTCAAATAATTTGCTGAAAAATTGCCAGCAATCTAATAAATGAGTTGAAAAAAAACAACATTTTGTAGTATTTTTTAATTAAAGATATGAGTTTAATAATTAGTTTTTTCAGACAGACCATTAAAATTTTATGCTCTTCAACATATCGAATGGTAAAATTATATTTTCCGCCATGTTGTTTTGTTCTGTGACCATAAACCCAAACTCTTGACAATTCACAGTATTAATTAATTAAAATGAAAAATTATATACAAACTGTTCATGGGAGTACATCACTTCTTAACAGTTTGTTCAACTGGTACAAAAACAAGATTAGCACCCTTTTCATTTATTTATATTGTTCTGAAAAGGGGGCAGCAAACTAAATAATTTTATTTTTCTTTAATTAAAAAAATAAAAATAAATAAATAAATAACAGAGGAATCAATTTAAATAAAAGTATGTAATAAATTATTATCAAGCAAGTGTTACATATATTTTAATGAAAATTAGAAAGAGTTTATAGTATTGTCAAAATATTATGTAAAAATAAATAAAAATTCCATAGTCAATTATCTAGAATGTTAGAAATCCTATTGATAACAATTTCTAGTAAATATTTTTTTGATCTTTTACTGTAAGAATTTATTAATAGGGTATTTTTCCGTATTTTTTAAATAACCCAATTATTATTATTATCTTATGTGATAATTCAATCAATAATATTTGAGTGTTTTATTGACTATTGCACCACTATAAGTTTTAATTTGTAAAAAAAATCTGATGTGATTTGGTGCAAATCCTGTGACTTATTACGTCCCTCATACTTAGTTTCCATTACTAGACAACACATAGGAATGGAAGAACCTATCTTAGAAATTTTATATTAGTGAAAGAAATTGATGTCCGGATTTTTTATTGACTTTCTGGTTAGATAGTTTGACCATTATGGATTAGCAGTATCCATCCTTCTAGTATTCCAAAAATTGTAGCTTAATTTATAGAACAAATAAAACTAATTGTTGATTATAAGGTTTCCTTTTAAAAACTTAAACGGGACGTTATTAGTGTAGCTACAATGTCTGTCTGTCCGTCTGTGTGATCATTGTAGCTCGTAAACTAAATAGGATAAAAAGTTAAAATTTAAACGTTCTTATATTCATTTTTTCGCAAATAAAAAATCTACTTAAAATCTTAAGGTACTTTTTGCTCGGTGCGACTATCAGGATGATCGTGCAACGATAATTGTTGAGCACTATTTCTTTGTATTTCTTATGGAGCTATTTTCCTTAGAGCGACTTTCGGTAAGGTACATTTTCTTCGTTGCATGATCGTTGCACGATTATTTTTGAACGATCTTCATGATAGTCGCACCGAGCAAAACGTACCTTTAACCCAATGATTATTTTGGGGATTTTGAATTTTATGTGGGGTGGAAAATAAAAAACATTGAAGGATTTGGATGAGGCAGTCCAGATTAAAAAAAGATAACAGAGAAATTATATCTAATAAGATGTCATTTTAAATAGATAAAGCTTTTCTCCTCTCTTTATTTTTTTCAAAGCCGACATTTTGGAGGTTCCTTCCCTCCTTCTTCAGGGTTATGAAAAGGTTTTTTAAATCTGGCCTACCTCATCCAAATCCTTCAATATCAATTTACCAGTCCGTCTCCGAAAACTATTTCAAACTTATAAAAAACATTTTTTTACCATTAAGTGTGAGATATCCTTGTAAAGATTCTTTAAGTTTAATTTTTTTGATTTAAAACGACGATGTGAGAGAGCTCCAAAGTGGCCGTTTTTAGGAGATTTTTGTACCCGATGATTTTTAGGAATAGCTGAACATAAAATTATAAAAAATTCTACGAATTCGCTTGATTCTCTCCATGTTAAGGACAAATAGGGTTTAATATGATATCTCAAGTATTTTTGGAGTTATGATAATAAAAAATCATATAAACTTTATTTAGCATATATGCTACATTTCAATTTACAATAAAATTAATCCTCCTAAACTCGACATAAACTCAAAGACCATTTAGTCTCAACTCTCCCACAACAGATCCTCCTCCCTTCCCAACACATCATCCCTCAAATCTTCCGTGACAATCCCCAAATTTTGACTACACTTAATACTCATCGGGAGGCCATTAAATTCACCAAGGTCGGAATCTTCGGTGTGTGGCCGACCCACACTTGTCTGGCTTATTTTTGATGACGGAGAATCACACAAACCCACCAAAAATTGCTTTGACTCTCAAGTGAGACGTTGAATCCAAGACTCATGTGAAGAAGACCCAAATGGCAGGATAGTCAGTGGTACATTAAATCAGATTGATAAACAATAATCCTTAAGTACTAAGAAAAATATAATTATTGATTTATTAAGATTTTTGTTAATAATAGTAAATAATATTGTACAATTCTATATTAGTCCTTTGACATTTCATTTTTTTGAAAACAATAAATTCTACACTCACGAGAAAAGAAATGGAATCACCTCCTTGAAAATGATTAAATGTAATTTTCATTCTCAAATATAATAATAATATAATATAGTATTTCCATTAGGTTATCATTCTACATTTATTTTATGCCTCCTCTATTCTATGAGCCAACTTGAGCCAATTCAAGCCAACACCAATGTGTAGAGGTGGGTTGGCTTTATTGGTCATTGGTTAACGCTGGCGATGAGATTGGCGATGGTTGGCCTTCGGAGCGGTTTTTTCTACCATATATATCAAAGAGAGCCAATGTTACACAACGAAAGTGCTCAGTGGCTAGGTGTCGTTTCCACAAGGCCATAGACATTGGCTCACCTCTTGGACCACTGTGTGGAGGCACCGTCAAATTAACACGTTTTTTTTGGTGGCCAACATGGTCAACATGTTTGGCTCACGTTGGGCCATTGTGTAGAGGGCCCATTAAATGCTGAAAAATGTAACTTGTAGAAAAAATATTTAAATTTCTAATAAATTACAAAGAAACATACAAAGTATCACTGATTTAATGAAAAGAGAGTGATTCCATTTCTTTGCTCGTGAGTATACCTGTATCCGATTATCATATAGAACAGGGGTCTTCATACTTTTTCAAGATTGGTGTACCAAATTTTCGTTAAACGTTCCGCTGTACACATCTCTCAAAACGTAGAAAATTTCAAATTCAGTATATTTACAATTTACATAATACCTATAATACTGCTTAATTATCTAATGATTAGATTACATTCTAATGATTTTTTATTATATATCTTTTTTTATTTATTTATTTTGAAGATGTAACATTTTTTTAGTAAATTGACCACATCGTCGCGGTGCACCTGAAAGTTGACCCCTGATATAGAAGTTAATTATATTAAAACGAATGGATGTTTATTTGATTTAGTTTTGCTATTTTAAGAGTTCATTAATCTGTATTTTTCTCATTATTTAAAAATATCTGGACTGTGTCCAAAATCAAGAGCTTGTCTTGTTTGAGGAGCCAAAAGAGCTGCTTGGCTTATGCATTGCAGGTGCTTCTTTCTCCGCATTCACTCTCGGGCTGACCTCAGCAGAAAACAACAACAAACAGATTAGAAAACTGCAATCTCCAATTTAATATCCATGGAATATTTAATAGTCTAGACCTCTAAACTGAAGCAGCCGTTTATTATCAAATAGATCTTGCTCCTATTCTCTCAAAAATTTACAAACTTTCTTATACCACTGGCTCATTTCCGGGGAGCTGAAAAACTGCAAGAATTCAACCAATAAAAAAAAGGAGATTCTTCAAATGTAGCCAATTATCGTCCGATCGCTATAACTTCGGTTCTTTCCAAAATCATGGAAAAAATAATTAATGAGCAAGTTCTTCACCATTTAGAATCTAATAAACTAATCCATGATAGTCAATACGGCTTTAGACAATCTCGGTCCACCGGCGACATTTTAGCATATATAACTCATATGTGGAATAAAGCACTAGAGACTGGTAAAGAGACTTTCGTAATAGGCTTAGACATTTCAAAGGCCTTCGATCAAGTCTGGCACAAAAATCTTCTTGCCAAATTACCTGCATTTGGCCTCCCCCGAGCCTCTGCAAGTTGCTTGAGAGCTTTCTCTCAAACCGCTCTATTAAAGTCGAGGTTGACGGAATATCATCCTCGTCCTTTAATACTAATGCTGGAGTTCCTCAGGGCTCAGTCATTTCTCCCACGCTCTTTATTATCTATATTAATGACCTATTAAATCTGCCCTCCAATCCAATACATTGTTACGCTGACGATAGCACCCTCCACAACGCTCAATCCTTACTAGACGATCGCGCAAACATAGCCTCCTCAATAAATTCAGACTTAAGCATGCTAAAAAAATGGGGATCTCACAACTTGGTAAACTTTAATGCTGGTAAAACACAATGCTGCCTAATTTCTAGGCGCGCAGATAGGAACCTTCCGGACATTTCCTTTGATTCGAGCTCATTGGAATTTCGTAATAAAATATCATTGTTAGGTGTCTCCTTAGGTTCTGACCTCTCTTGGAATGACCATATTATCTCAGTAGCAAAGGCTGCAGCATGTAAGCTTGGCTTTCTTTTCCGAACCAAACGATTTTTCACCCCCACTCAACTCCTTATATTATACAAGGCTCAAATTCGCCCCTGTCTTGAATATTGCTCGCATTTGTGGAGAGGGGCCCCCAAGTATTCTCTTGAAACCCTGGACGCAATTCAGAGACGAGCTATCAGACTGATAGGCGATCCTACATTAACTGACACTCTCGACTCCCTAGCCCATCGTAGATCTGTCTCCGCCCTTTCCCTTTTTTATAGATACTACCATGGCTTTTGTTCTGACGAAATTAAATCGATAATCCCACCAAGGGCTTCATTTGCGCGAAATACACGGTTTTCTAAAACTCAACACCCCTACGCGCTTAAACTGGATACTAATCGAACAAACGCATTCGCCAATTCATTTATCCCCATGACATCTAGAGACTGGAACTCTCTTCCCCCGACCGTCTTTCCAGCAACTTATGACCTTCAATCTTTCAAGACCAGCATCCACAGATACCTTCGACTTCTACCCAATCACTAAATCTCCCCTTATCTTCACGTTACAAGGGTCCACCACGGACTACAGAGGTTGTACCTTCTTGGTGCAACTTCTTCTTGTATCAGTATCTTTATAAAAACAAAAGATAAGGATTTGCTAATTTTGCAAAATTAAATATTCTATATTTAGATCCAAAAAATTGTCAATCGTAGCAGTCATAAAATTTATTGAGAAATCACGAGTAATTATATATATATATACATATTTATACAGTAGAGCGTCGATAATCTGGACGTCAAAGATCCGGACCGTCGATAACCCGGATTCAATTCCGGTGGAAAAAAGTTGAAGTGAATACATACATACATATTTGTCAAACAAAAGCGTTGATGCGACAGGCTGGGCGGACAATGTATAAGGTGTACAGTATTCTGTAAATACATATGTATGTATATTCTTTCTTAGATGAAGGAGGAGGTATCAGCCAAAGTTGGATGCGCTGGGTTCAATAAAACACCCTGAATAAAACGTTTCAGCCTGAATTTATTTGGCCATCTTCAGTTAATTGGGAGTTATACACAAAATGCGGTACACATATGTGATCGAACCAAGCTTTGTCAAAAATACAAATTGTAGATTCATGTAATATATATCGTGCCTGTGCCCAAAAGATCGATCACATATGTGTACCTCATTTTATGTATAACTCCCAATTAACTGAAGATGGCCAAATAAATTCAGGCCGAAAGGCTTTATTCAGGGTGTTTCGTTGAACCCAGCGCATCCAACTTTGGCTGATACCTCCTCCTTCATCTAATACAGTTTCATCACAGCCACGAACTCTAACATGTTTATTTTTTCATTAAAATACATTATAAGTTCATATTAATTAATGGTTTTATTTAACTGCTCCAATTATTTAACCACTAAAGTTAATTATAAACGGTTTTAGCAAGTTTTCTTTTTGTTATGAACTCAAACGAGCTTTTTTTGGTTCTTTTTGAAAATCCGGACATGATCCGGTCCACAATTAATCCCGATTATCAACGCTCTACTGTAATTGGTATATTTAATATATTTTTATTTACATAATACAAAGGACAACACCTTGTGATCTTTTACCAAAACGACCTTTTTGGTTCTTTTTGAAAATCCGGACATGGTCCGGTCACAATTAATCCGGATTATCGAGGCCTTGAAGAACTATTGTGATTGTGGTGTGTTGTTGTCAAGCAATAACTAAACCCGAACGAAGCTCGGTCTTCCAGGTATACCTATATGTATATATTTGTTTTTTTTTGTTTAAAAAAAAAAAAAAAAAATTCAGTCAAATAGAGAACCTCCTCCTTTTTTGAAGTCGGTTAAAAATTGCCAAGTCACTAAAATTTGCGGAAGGCGTACTGGATCTTTTAGAAAATTTTCACTTTTTCCTTCAACTTATAGATATTGAGCTACAACCGTACTAGAGATTTTTTATTCCGATTTCCTGTATTTTTGAGTTAGAAGTTCTGAAGCTAAAAATCCCGAAATACAAACAATTCTTTGCTTTGAAAATATGTAAACAAATAGCATCAGATCAAACAATTCACGAACTTTCTTTTATTAGAAAGCAGAAGAAAAATCATGCTCTTTAATGAATTTTCTCTAAGTTCCAGACTTTTCGAAAAACAAATGAGCAAAATAAAACAAATAAATTTTTGACTGAATTTAAAAATATTTTAATTTAAGATTTTCCTTTTTGATTTTGACTCTAACTAAAACAGTTCCAAGTATAATCTCGACCATAACATTAGCTTAGTACCCTTTGTATGATATCAAAGGATTATTTACTTTAACTATTTGATGTTAAATATTTTTGTATATTTTGTTTTAAATTTGTATTCTCAATAGGATCAACTTTATTTCTTTGTTTCAAAATGATATTTGTTAATGTATGGGTCAAGATGAATAAATATTTTTTTGAATTCTGATAAGACAATAACATACCATAAAATGAACCCTGGAAAAGATACTATTTTCTACTCAGTTAACAAATAATAGTATAAAGGGTAAGTAAAATTTCTATGTTAACTCCTGATGATGGGCTTAAAACCCAAAATATATATATACATACTAGCTGCAAGACCCGCCTTCGGCGGCCCTCTTGCTAGCCAGAGGGCTACGCCCCCTGGGCCCCCCTCCCCCGAACCACCCCAGCACCCGAGCCCCACATCACCACCCCGACATTGCACCCCGACCACATCACCCCCGCTACGCCCCCTGGAGCCCCACCATGCCCCCTGGACCACCCCACTCCACCAACCCTGCACCAACACTCCGCACCCCACCACTGCACCCACTCAGCCCGCACCCAGTTTTTGCATTTCTAGCCATCTAGTGGTCCACAGATTATGTATATAAAATTTGGTTCAGTTTGCTCCAAGGGCAAGAATTTACATTTTTTCGCCCTCTCCCCCTCTTTTTGGGTGGTTTTTGGGGGGAATTTTTTTAAACAAAAGTTGTCAGAAATCACATCCCCTATAACTTTGCTCAAAAGAAAATTTGCTGTAGAGTTAATACTTTAGGAGTTATTTGATAATTTCCACGCGCCCACCCAAACCCACTTTTGGGTCAAAATATCAAAATATCAAAAATTTATAAACGTAAGTTAGAAGATATCTGATGCAAATATGAAATTTCATAATAATCCCTTCAGCTGTTTTTACGTGAATCGTGAGCAACTTTTCACGGAAACCACGCAAACATACATACATACATACAGACAGGAATTTTTGAGGGTATTTTCGTTCATAACTTTGCTTGAAACGTGTACAACCAAAATTTGGCGTGATTTGGACCAATCTACAGACAAAACCTTAATTTTACATACACATATAGATATCGAGATAAAACTCAAAACATATAATTGTTTTATTTTGTGAAACCTACCTTAAATTTTACTTACCTTTTATTAAAAAATGTTTCTCCTTGGGCCGACACCTAACTCTTCAAAAATTATATACTATATATAAGAGCCTAGATTAATTTGTAACAACGCTCTGAGAATGCTGCCGACAGGGAGCGCTGATGCCGTCGGTATATTTGCGGCAAATTTGAAATATAATTTTAATTGTAATTTGAAATGAAAGACTCCAATTGATTTTAAATTAAGAAACATTAAATATATTGATAATTATTCCTCCCCCCCCCCTCACCACTCAAAAATTAAATATTCAATTCGCTTTTCTTTGCGCACCAGAAAAATAAATTAATCACATCTTATTTGATTTATATTTTATATATTATTTGTTTATTTTTTAATAATTTGCCACTTTTTTATAATATTTTTAAAAATCTAAATTTTGTTATTCTTATTTTTGGATTTTTACAAAATTGAACGACTTAAGACACGCATGCCCGAGTTTATCATGGCAATACTGGAGGGAGCAGCCTGTCATATCATACAAACAACACCTGATCTCTTTTAAATATTTGGAGCCTTATATCCATTATCGAATTTTAAAAAAATGATATAATATAATTCTCCTCCTCACACAATCCCACTTATTTAAATAAATCTATTTCCACACAAAAAATATCACAATGCTGTAGATTATAGAAAAAAAAATACTTCCAGATTCATATCTAGAGCCTCATTTCTGTAGCTGTGTCAGGACGAAAATGAGCCGAAACTTTTAAGAGACTATGTATTTTCGGGAGTTTACAGGTATACATTTGGAGTGTGGTATTTTAAGAGGAATAAAATTTTTGGACCGAGACGCCGCCCGCCAGGGCACTAGCACGGAGGGCCGAGTTTCGAGGGCGTGCCGAAGGCACGCACGAAAAGCTCGTTAACAAATAATATCACTACAGGGTTTCGTCCCCTAGCAAAACTTACCTGCGACAGCTTAACTTCCGACTTCAAAATTACGTAACGAGACTTGAAAAGGATTTCACGTTTTGCTCCAATTTATTTAACATATGTTCAGAATTATTATTTTTGCCTTATGACAGTTTATGTAGTTACTATATTGAGAATCTATGCCAATGCTGATTCAATTTCACTTAAAATTTATTTTTAATGGTAAATCGAAATTGTTTATAGAGAGATCATGATAAATAAACAGGCCACTTTTTAATTCTCTTTTAAGAGTCTACCATCTGCTGGTTATGTAAATTTCGACCACAGAATCCCAATTCGATTAAAGCATTGGCTATTCTGAGCCATTTAATCCAAAATTGAAAATTTCTTTTCTTTTTATGAAGAAATTTAAACATTTTATAGACATTTCTTTAGACACATATTTTAATTATTTTAAATAGTAATGATAATAAACATTTTGACAAGTAAATACGATTTTGTTCATTTCAGCCGAATTACCTTCACGAATAACGGAATTTTTGCTTATTTTATTGTATTTTAATTAATCTAAGTATATTCTCCTTCAAGAGAAATTTCTAGAAATTGATATTTTGCTAAGGATGAACACTTGAAAGAGTCGAAATCGTTCAATTAATGGATTATAAAATAAAAAAGCACCCAAAAATATAATATTATATTAACTTTCTTCCATCTTCCTCATTTATAATATGTAGTGCCTGGAGCACCGAGCGGTGCTCGCTAACTTTTTGCCTCTGAATAGATTAAATTTCAAATTTCAAGGCTCTGCGACTTACCGAAGACGATATATGAATGATTAAAATATTTATTTTACTATTGTAAGAGTTCGTGGCTGTGATGAAACTATACTAGATGAAGGAGGAGGTATCAGCCAAAGATGGAATCACTGGGTTCAATAAAACACCTTTAATGAGACGTTTCGGCCTAAATTTTATTTGGCCATCTTCAGTCAATTAGGAGTTATACACAAAATGCGGTACACATATGTGATCGAACCAAGCCTTGTCAAAAATAAAAATTTCTTTTAGCTTCATGCGAATTTTTAACGTGCCTGGACCCAAAAGTTTCAGAATGAAAGACTTTCATTCTGAAACTTTTGGGTCCAGGCACGTTAAAAATTCGCATGAAGCTAAAAGAAATTTTTATTTTTGACAAGGCTTGGTTCGATCACATATGTGTACCGCATTTTGTGTATAACTCCTAATTGACTGAAGATGGCCAAATAAAATTTAGGCCGAAACGTCTCATTAAAGGTGTTTTATTGAACCCAGTGATTCCATCTTTGGCTGATACCTCCTCCTTCATCTAGTATATTTATTTTACGACACTCCTAATTTACAACCCCTTCCTTTATTTCAATCTAATTAAAATCTATCCACGACTAATAACTCATGACACTTGATAAGTACACCAGTTTTTAGCGAAATCGCTTAGTTCCTTTTTGAGAAAAATCAAAAAAAATGAAAAAAAATTCATGTATATGTCTACTTACGGTGTTCCGATTTCAAGCAAAAGTTTACTTTACCCCCTCTAGCCTATATAGAGCTTAAATTTCGAATTTCATAGCTCTGAGATTTGTGGTTGCGAAACACAGAGGGGGTACATTCTTACGTACGTAAACATCAATTTCCGGTACTTCTATTTTAGCCAAAATTTTGTGGTACTTCTTGTTACCTCTAGATGGCTTAAGTTTCAAATTTCAAGACTCTACGACTTACCGAAGACGAGATATGAACAATTAAAATATTTATTTTGCGACATGACTAATTTACACCACCTTCCTTTAATTCAATCGTATTAAAATTCATACACTACTAATAACTCATGACACTTGATAAGTACACCAATTGTTAGAGCCGCTTTCGAGAACCCTATTCTATATATATATATATATATATATATATATATATATATATATATATATATAAATAAATATATACAAGAATTGCTCATTTAATAATATAAAATTAGATACATTTATTTTAATTCACGGTGTTGCTGAAGATTCTTACATGTGTTAAATAAAAAGGCTTATTTTTCAGCAGTTTTTTTAAATTAATTCAAACGGTGGTTTTTAATTAATCCAAATATTTCAGAAATTTTCACAATATTCCTTCTTCAGTGGACCTTTTTTGAGAAAATACAACAAAGAGAATATTAGTTAAACTTAAACAATAAATTGAAAAACTAAGTTAAAGATTTTTTTATAATTACCTCATCCAAAAATCACCGTATTTTTTCAGTCTTCAAAATCCTAACACAGGGCCAAAGAGACATTTAATAGTGTGCGATTTTTTAATTCTGCCCTCAAAAAACTCTCCCAATATTGATGTTTTTTAACAGATAAGTCAATTAGCACAGTAGAACAAAGGTATATATTTAAACTTAATACAAGGCAGAAGATGGCAGCCGCACCGAAAATTATTCCTAGATACACCATTACTAGGTATATAGTTTGATCATTTGAAATATTTCTGGCTAATCCCCTTCATAGTCGTACAGAATTAATAAAAAAATATTTGGTTAGAATCTGTGTGATATATTATTACCTACTATAAATTTATTTTTTTATTTTTCATTTTAAAATAGAACAAACATTCAGCCGCCCCTGACCCAATTTTAAAATAACTTAATACTTCAATGCTGTTATATATATAATATACAATTCAATTTATACGAAAGACATTTTTTGTATATATTATAAATAGTTATTTAATGAGCTTTATGTATAATTTCTTGTTTCTCATGGATGGATAGATCTCTTCACGAAGTTTCAACTTGCTTCACAGACAGATTCCGAGATTATTTATTGTGGTCAAAAAAATAAATCATGATCATAAATATACTAAATCAGTGTTTCTCAAACTTTTTCGAATGTGGAACCCTTTTCCGTTTGGTAGGTAAGCGTGGAACCCGATAAAAGTGTGATTAAACCGTTGTAATGGGAACATTTTTTTTTACTTTGAAATATAGTTATATGGAGTGAATTAATTAAGAAACACTACTTTTATTGTCTTATATTTTTATTTATACAATCACCCACTATATCTATTTTAAACAGTAAGTAAATCAAAACTTCTTTAAGTAAAAGAAAATAAAACATTTTCGAACACATCAACTTTTCATAGGTATTCCCATCAATGCGACGAAAGATACTGTTTTTTGTGTATACACAAATACTTTATATCAGGTCTTATTGATGAAAGTTGTAATCTCATATCCGACTCTGCATCCAAATTATTGCAGTACTTATTTTTTGTTAATAAGTAAGTTGAGAACAAATAAGTTGTATCAAATGGTAAAAGAGAACTAAAACAGCAATAGCATGATGCTATTTTTTTTCATGTTGTAAAAATACACTTTGGGGTGGTCTGGTTCCACGTCCCACCACTCAAATGGTCTGGAGTGAATATATTATGTTTATAATTGACTATAAATTATCATTTTTATAATTTCATTGTGGGTCAAAAATATTTTTTAACACATATGTATTTTTTACCGCACTCACACCATGCGCAGTACCTGGTCCACCTGCTTAGACCAGCCAGACTGGCCATTCCTTGTACAACTATCATAGACGGTACTATTACGCATTATTTCTAGTTGGGTCAAATCCGTACTCAAAAATGTTTCACCAGCTCTTGGACTATATGAGCCCATCATCAGGAGTTACAAAAGAAAACTAAATATAAAATTGGAAACAAATGTATAAGTGAAGTTCATTTGGGAAGAACGTACATGGTAAGGGGAAAGAATGCAGTATTGGTTATTGTATTAATAGACAAATGAACAAAGGGGTTTAACTAAGGGCTTAGAATTATACCTGGACTTAGAAATAAAGGAAGGAAGAAGTAGAATAAGGTAAGGGAGGGGGGAGGGGGTTAAGAACTTGAAAGAAACAATAGTAAAATATTAAAATAGAAATTTTGAGAATGGAAAATAATATTTTTTGGGTTATTTAAATTATAAAATATAATCTATAATTGTATTTTTATTAATTTCTAATTGGTTATTAAGGATGTTGCTATTATTTGAAAGGGCTCTTTTAATTTCAGTGGACTCTAAAAGATCCAACCTAAGGCCTTTTCTTTCAAAATGAATAGGAATAGGATTATTAATAGAGGCCGAATGATTAGAGGAATGTAAATGAATGGCGAAAGCCGAAGTTGATTCTAAATTGATGTTATCTGATCGGTCAAGGCGTTTAAGTGCACCAATATGTTAATAGAAGTTAATAAAAATACCATTATAGATTATATTATATAATTTAAATAACCCAAAAAATACTATTTTCCATTCACAAAATTTCTATTTTAATATTTTACTATTGTTTCTTTCAAGTTCTTAACCCCTCCCTTACCTTATTCTACTTCTTCCTTCCTTTATTTCTAAGTCCAGGTATAATTCTAAGCCTTAGTTAAACCCCTTTGTTCATTTGTCTATTAATACAATAACCAATACTGCATTCTTACCCCCTACCATGTACGTCTTCCCAAATGAACTTCACTTATACATTTGTTTCCAATTTTATATTTAGTTTTCTTTTGTAACTCCTGATGATGGGCTCATAAGCCGAAATATATATCGAGATAAAAACTCAAAACATATATTTGTTTTATTTGTGAAACCCACCTAGAAAAATATATT
Source organism: Forficula auricularia (assembly GCA_024734495.1). Taxonomy (NCBI): domain Eukaryota; kingdom Metazoa; phylum Arthropoda; class Insecta; order Dermaptera; family Forficulidae; genus Forficula; species Forficula auricularia. The sequence continues at coordinate 2,021,492 of JALMQS010000621.1, read as the reverse complement.
TTTACATATTATCTATTAAAATGTTTCACCTAGAACCGACACCAAATTCTTTAAAGATTATAAAGTATTAAGCTTTAAAACTACATATCAGATGATTATAAATAAATTTTTGAAAATTTCTCAGAATTAAATTAAATTCTTTTTCATAATAATAATTATTATTAGGTACATTTCATAATTGACAAAAAGAAAATTCTTCACTTGTTTATGATCTAGGCTCTAATAAACTTTATTTTTAATTGTTTTTAAAACAATCGTATTATTTTTTATATATAATTTAGATAATGTAGAATAACGGCCAAAAAACAAGTGAATAAAAATAGAATTACTCAAATCGTAAATGATATTTGATAATTTGTTCTAGATCCGTTTATTTCTCTGCTGGGGTCCATTATCATTTATCACGGGTCAAATAGAATTCGTGATATCTAAACTATTTATTGACGCATTATAGAAAGGAAAGTTTGAACATTGAACCCGTTCAAGTTTATCATTGGAAATATGGATTTTAAACTATTCTTATCGCAATGCAATTATTCGAATTAGATTGACGTCCGGTTTTGGGGTTGTTTGCTTCTTTTAGATAAAGAACGTGGGAATAAATTTAATTAAAAATATGGTGTGTGGGCCTCTCACTTCCCCCATTCTTCGGTGATTTTAGAAAGCTGATTTTGCATTGATAGTTCCCTACTGTGCAAAATTTGTCCCAAATCGGATAAAGAGTTAGTAATTTTTAAAACCCTCAGTAGCACAAACCGTATTGGAATTATATAGTTTCCCTATATAGGAACATCATCAAACTGGAACGTGTAGACCATGTCAAAACCATATAGGCAGCCTATATTTGTACCATATAGTTACTGGTTCGAAACGATATTGGCACCCTACACCGGCCCAAAGCCAAGGCTATATTGGTAGTCTATACTGGTCTAACACCAAGATTATGTGCATGTCAGAGGGCTCCATCCCCCATGGGATATGAACCCAATCACTAATACCTGCTTTCCAGGCAGTTAGTCTAACCCTCGAAACGATTTTTTTTATTTTTAAATATTATTTTAGAAAATATTATAAATTATATAATTAAATATTTAAATAGACCAAAATATAATTATTATAGCTATTTATCTAAATACAAAAAAAATAAATGTGAAATTTCGTTTTGATATTCACATTAGTTTTTGAGCTATAGCGTATACAAAATCTGGTAAGATACTAACGTCCTATAGTACTTACAGACATTATTAGACAAAATAAATTTCTCATAAAATATAATATTTATTTCGAACCATATTAGTATCTGTATGCGTAAAAATTCGAAAATACCCCAAATTGGGCGGGGCCGGGTGGGAGAAGAAACCAACAAAGTTCCTGGAAACATCCAGTTTGTTGTAATATGGGCTCTCAGGTATAAGAATATGAGCATAGTTGCCGGTCCTCATATTTTGCCATACTTAAGTCCACCCAGCTCCTGATCTATATTGTTTTTAATCTAACTTTATAGATAAATAGAATGTATTTATTTTTTACCTTTGGTATTAAAATATACTATGCCTGTATCCATTTTTAAAATAGAACTTTAAATAAAAATGATTCCTTTTACTATAAAATGGATGGCAAATATACCACTATGAAATTCTCTTCAGCACATGAAGAATTCCACTTGCACTTATTCCTGCTTTTCTTTAATTAAAAAGTTTTTTTACAACTTATATTAAAAAATAAAATATAGAACTTAATTAATGTAGAAAATATCAAAATTAAAAAGTTATTCGACAGCAAAAAATAATATTTATTAATGTTCCAAAAGTAAAAGTAAAAAAATTTTGCTCTTGACGATGCAACTGGCAATACAGAGCGTTCTGTTTGAATGCATATCTAACCATTCACAAGGGGCGCTGATCTTGATCAAAATCAGTTTCTTAGGTCGATATTTCTTTCTTTTTATCCGAAAACGCCTTTATATTTTTGAAAATTATTGTGCCACTAAACTGTTCTTTTTACCAAAGTGAGAGTTTATTTAAATTGGGTATATCTAATGCTGTATATAATATTTGAAATTCACTCTTTTGAGTGTTCGGATTACAATATAATAAATTCATATTCATGAATTAAATTAAATTCTATTAAGAATATTCTTTAGATTTTCTGGTTGAAGCAAGAGTTTTCTTTAAAAATATTTCTTGATCGCTAAAACTCAAAAAGTGCTCAAAGATATCAGTTTTCTTATGGCCGTCTGTTTGTCTGTATGTCACATTCTTCTAGCTTCTACAATTTACCTCCTATTGTGATTTTATTTCTTAAAAGTATTTTAATATTCAATGTGTCAAATGTATGGAGAAATTGTAAAAAAAATATCTAGAAACCTCCAGTAACAAAATAAGGCAGAGATGAAAAAAAATTACCGCTCTCTATAGTGTAAAGTACCGTTGAAAAGGTTCTATACAATTACTGAATATCTAATGATTATTAACAATAAAAAGTTATATTTCTGGATTTTTATTTTGACAATTCATTCGTGCCTTTTGAGCTTACAAAGTCTTATGGCCCCTTGATTTATGAGGTCCGAAGCGGGCGCCTCGTTCGCCTGTGCAGAAAATCGCACTCTCAAGTGAATTCGCAGGGATGGGGGGGGGGGGGGGGGGCAGGCAGGGGTTCAAAAAGCCCCTCCGGTTTCCAATCTCTGATTTTTTTTAAAATGTTTTACGAGTAAAAATATCTATTGATTTTAATCTTTTTAAACTTTTTAAATAAATACAATGCATTCATTTTTCATGTTTTTTGTTAAAATAATATAAATGTTTATAATTGGAACTATATTCACAAAATTTTAACTTATATAGCATAGATATATAATGAAATTTTAATGGACCCCTGGGAAAATTCCTGCGGACGCCAATGGGAACACTGTAGAGTAGATATGTATCTTTTCAAATTCGAATTTGAAATCGATTAACAATTGAGAGCGCCGGTGGCGCCTCTTTAACAATGCAGCTAACAAAGAGAGCATTCATCTCTAAAATGAATTCACATTTTCGCCAGGGAATTGGAATTATTTTGAAATAAAATTTATTTTTAAAATTACAAATTACTTTATTAAATATCCATCAAATAATGATCAATTTTAGACCTAAACCACCACACAGAGCAAATAATATAATGGATAGTAAGCCTATTTGCTTTGTGAAATGTTTTATCAATAAAATAATATGATTTGTTAACAATAACTTTCCTCGGGTGATTTTGGGTATGTGCTTGAAACTATGTTCCTGATATAATTCTATTTGATTTTTAATTACATATATTTAATATTAAACATTTATTTTTCGAGTTTTTAGCCATAATTTTATTAAAGCCCAACATGTACTCAAATTTTTTTCGGGAGAGAGCACCATAGTATTAAAAAAAAGAGAAAAAATAATTTTATAAAATGATGTATGTTGATATTTATTGATATAAAAATATTGGAATAAAAGCTTTTTTAAATAAAATTTTAAACATATTTTATTTTAGATTTTTGTTAATTTACTTTTACATTTAGTGTCAATCAGAGAGTTTTAGGGCTGGCCGGGCCCCAAATAGTTTGTTATGTTTATTATTATATTAAAATGTTTCACCTAGAACCAACACCGAACTCCTTAAAAGTTATTTATGTAATGTTTAGGTCCCCTGGGTACGTCCCAGCCCCTAGTATATAAAGTATAAGCGTGAGTTAGAATCCGAGCGCACAAGTGCGAGTGAGAGAGTATAACTTCTATCTCTCTCTTTCTCTCTCATTAGAGTGTGTGAGTGTGCGTGAATTAAATATATTTCTTATATTATATTATTTTATTGCCTCTTATAGGTGCTTGTGACGTCACAGCTGATTCGAGTCTCAACTTGTCGAGGCGCCCTAGGGCCCATCCAGTTCAGTAGCGTCCATCATACTTGTAATTGCTCCTCTAATTATCTTAAGAAATTTTTCATCCGATCGACGATTTATCAAATTTACAATCTCAAATACAAGTGAGTTACAATATATCTATTATATTTTAAGTGGAGAAATATTTGTAATGATATTTCAATTTGTATTTTTGAAATATTCAAATATTTGTTCATTTTCATGCAAAATCAGGGGATCTTTTGCTTAGGTAATTTCACAAAGCAAGGTAATAAATGAACAGCTAACTTTAGTTTGAAAAGCCCATTTGGTCAGATCCTATGTGATTTTGATTTTTTTTATGTATATATTTAAATAGTGCAAATTGACGTATAGGTTATATATATTATATTCAGTGAATTTTTGCAGTGAGCTTGAGTTCAGACCACCTGCTCTAAAAGCAGAAAATATATGTTCCTTATTTATTTGAGTTATTAATCTTTATTTTATTTTTCAGGGATCAGTTGATCCATGAACATATGAGCCAGGGAAGTTGTATCATAGTATAATCGGCATCGTCCAGCTCTCTTTCATGTAAGTTTCAATCCATTATCTATATTTTATAATTTATATCATTAGAAATGTTTCGATTGAAAGTGATAGTATTTTAGTAAGCTATATTCTGATTGGAATTCACAACGTTTCGACAATTGATTATTTATATAATACATTAATAAAGTAAAGGTTGTGTAGTTTCACAGTGAATTAAACGAGGTTAGCTCCACTAGCATTATCAATTTTTACTTTATCCAATGCAAAGCATGGGTAAAGTATTGCAATCGCTCTCGGGGCAAGCGTGGCTTCAAAGGGTCCTCAGGTAAAGACTACGGAACCCATGGACTCAAATAAAGTCACAAATTGTAGTATTCAATTAGGTTGAATTTTAGCACGTGACGGTTTACCCAAAAATTACATGGGGTCTCGTCGAGAGGCCAAAAAGTGCGATTTTTTCATTTAGTGCGTGCGGATGTATGTATGTATGTATGGATGGATGTATGTTATCGCTTTTTTGGCCCACGATTTTTTCCACACCTTTGCGCTGATTGAAATGAAATTGAAAACCTACCATTAGTTTAACAAAATGAAGCGCTGATTAGTTTTTGGTACATATCGGCCCACAAACATTAGTACTTTATTTCAGTACTTTTTTAGTTTTTTCTAAATATCTTGAAAAATGACTTAACCAATTTTGATGAAATTTAATATCCTAATTAAGTACCTTGGGGACCACAAAAAAGGTTAAATAAAGTTTTTAGTAAAATTATATTTTAAAGTACTTTACTCTAGAGTTAGATGGTACTTTTTTAATTTTTTAAATTCTTTAAAATTTATTCATTTGAAAGTTTTAATATAGCTCATTTAGCCTTGCTTAAGTAAGAATGGATAGGCTTCTCTCTGTGAAATGCTAAAAATTTGGGAGGAATTTTTATGAGTAACCATAGCAACTGCGTTGTTTTCTTATCCGTTACCTTTGCTGAAGACAGAGAAATCGATTTTAAACCAAAAATAGCGATTGATTCTCATCTAGTACTTGAGGAATAATCATTCTATATTGGATTTTTGACGTTTCGGTTTTTATTAGTAACTATTGCTGAAGACATAGAGAAATCGATTTTAAACCAAAAATAGCGATTGATTCTCATCTAGTACTTGAGGAATAATCATTCTATATTGGATTTTTGACGTTTCGGTTTTTATTAGTAACCATTGCTGAAGACATAGAGAAATCGATTTTAAACCAAAAATAGCGATTGATTCTCATCTAGTACTTGAGGAATAATCATTCTATATTGGATTTTTGACGTTTCGGTTTTTATTAGTAACCATTGCTGAAGACATGGAGGAATCGACTTAAAATCAAAAATAGCGATTGATTCTCATCTAATACTTGAGAAATATCCATTCTATATTGGATTTTTGACGTTTCGGTTTTTATTAGTAACCATTGCTGAAGACATAGAGAAATCGACTTTAAACCAAAAATAGCGATTGATTCTCATCTAGTACTTGAGGAATAATCATTCTATATTGGATTTTTGACGTTTCGGTTTTTATTGGTAACCATTGCTGAAGACATAGAGGAATCGACTTAAAATCAAAAATAGCGATTGATTCTCATCTAGTACTTGAGGAATAATCATTCTATATTGGATTTTTGACATTTCGGTTTTTATTGGAAACCATTGCTGAAGACATGGAGGAATCGACTTAAAATCAAAAATAGCCATCGATTCTCATCTAATACTTGAGGAATAACCATTCTATATTGGATTTTTGGCGTTTCGGTTTTTATTGGAAACTATTGCTGAAGACATAGAGAAATCGACTTTAAACCAAAAATAACGATTGATTCTCATCTAATACTTGAGGAATAACCATTCTATATTGGATTTTTGACATTTCGGTTTTTATTGGTAACCATTGCTGAAGACATGGAGGAATCGACTTAAAATAAAAAATAGACATCGATTCTCATCTAATACTTGAGGAATAACAATTCTACATTAGGCTTTTGACGTTTCGATTATTATTGGTAACCATTGCTGAAGACATGGAGGAATCGACATAAAATCAAAAATAACGATCGATTTTTATCTAATACTAGAGGAATAACCTTATTGCATTCCATTTTTGATGTTTTGACCATTAATGGCAACCTCTATTGAAAACGTGGAAGAATCGACTTAAAATCAAAAAGACTAAATTCTTTTTTGGTAAACAACTCAATATGAACTACAAATTGCAAGTGATATCTGATTAATAATAAAGGAACAAACATATTAATATTTCAAATGAATTTGGATAAAGTTTAGCAACGATCCGTTGCAGTTTATTTTTAGAGAAAGTGGTTTACTACACACCCTTTACTTTATTAATTAATATCATGTTTCACATAAAACCTACACCACTTTCTCTAAGTAAAATTTGTATAATAATATGTATAGGGATATTGCATGTTTTAATATTTTATTTAATATATCTTAGTTTGTTTTTGTTTATGATCTGTTTGTCTGTTTGTCACAGTCGCTTAGCTTCTACAATTTGCCTCCTATTGTGATTTTATTTGGTAGGAGTATTTTAATATTCGATATGTTAAATGTGTGGAGAAATTGTAAAAAAATATTGAGAAATCTCCACTAACAAAATAAGGCAGAGATGAAAAAAATAGTGCTCTCTATACTGTGACGTAGCATTGAAGAGGTTCTTTAAAATTACTGAATATATAATGATTATGAAGGGTAAAAAGTTATCCTTCTGAATTTTTATTTTTACAATTCATTCGTGCCTTTTGAGCCTACAAGGTCTATGTCCCCTTGAATTATGAGCCCGGGGCCCAAAATATGAAGTGGGCGACTTATTATGAAATAAGTGTATGTTTTTTATGAAGTGGAATAATTAAAAAATGACCGGCCGGGTCCGGGCCCCGCGGGTGCACCTCGACCACCCCTTGTGCGTCCGCAGGCGATGGGGGTGTAGACAGGGGGTCCAAACCCTCTACCCTGGTTTCCAAGCTCTGATTTTTTGAAATGTAAAAGAAAAAATACCTATTGTTTTTAATCTAACTTTTTAGGTAAATAGAATCTGTTTATTTCTCATATTTTTATTAAAATATATACGGGGTGTATCTAAATGCATGAGAAATATTTTAAAGGGTGATTTTTCCGCAAAAATGATGGGGGGTCTTTCATATAATTTTTTTGTTCAAAACCCTTCCCCTCCAAGATACAGCTCTCTAAATCTAGGGAGGGGAACATTGTTTTTATTTAAAATATATCCACTATGGAAGAATTTAGAATAATAAAATTTGACAGATATATGATGCTAATAAAATGGCAGATTTTGACGATCCAAAGAATAAAATTATTTGTCATTATGACTTCATTTGACACCAGCCTAAAAATTTTGATGATAGGAATTGATTTTTTTTAACTTCTTGTGATAACATTTTAGGATTATATAAAACGTCAAAAACTCCCATTTTATTAGAATCTGCCAAATTTCATTCTTCTAAATTCTTCCATAATGGATATATTAAATAAAAACAATTTTTTCCCATAAATATATAGGGCTGTAACTTGGAAGGGAAGTGGTTTTGAACAAAAAATTTTATGAAAGACTCCTTTAATTTTTGCTGAAATATCACCCTTTAAAATATTTGGCACCAATTTATAAACGCCCTGAATATGTATACATGTATTATTACAACTTTATTCACTAAATTTTAACACATGTACTACATATATATTGAGGTTTTATTGGACCCTCTGGGAAAATTGCTGCGGACGTCCATGCGTACACTCTATAGTAGATTTCGTCACTTTAGAGAGTAAACCTGCTAACTCACAACAAGGAAATTTTACATGGGAGAGAAAAAGCAAACAAAATTTAATATTGTTTTTATGGAAAAAAATATTTTTCACATTTTTTTTCTACAACTTACGATCGTAATTTTAAGTAGCTGTTTTATTTGGACGATGCGGCATATCTTTTTCTTTCGAACAGTATTAATATGTCATCTATATACTATATATACAATTAAGGTTTTGTCTGTACATTGCTCCAAATCACGCCAAATTTTGGTTGCACACGTTTCGAGCAAAGTTATGAACGAAAACACCCTCAACAAAATTCCTGTATGTCTGTATGAATGTCTGTCTGTCTGTATATTTCCCTGGGTTCCGCGAAAATTTGCTCACGATTCACATAAAAACGGCTTAAGGGATTAATATGAAATTTCATATTTAGATCAGATGTCTTCTAACTTACGTTTTTAGCTATATAACGTTTTGATATTTTGACCCCAGAAGGGAGTTTGGGGGGGGGGGGGGCACCAATGAAAATTATCAAATAACTCCTAAACTATTAACTCTACGGCAAATTTTAAAATGAGCAAAGTTTTAGGGAGGGGGGGGGGTGTCAAAATATGAAAATTCTTGCTCTTAGACCAAACTCAACCAAATTTTATATACATAATCTGTGGGTCACTAGAAGGCTAGAAATGCAAAAACTAACCACCCAAAGGGTGGGGGGGGGGCAAAAATGAAAATTCTTACCCTTAATAGCCAACTTAACCAAATTTTGTATATAGAATCTATGGGTCACTAGAAGGCTAGAAATGAAAAACTGGGTGCGGGGGTAAGGTGCAGGGGGAGGGGGAGGTGGGGCACGGGGTGAGGGGTGCAGGGTGGAGTGAAGGGTTTAGGTGAAGGTCCAGAGGCATAATGAGGGGGGATCAGATGAGGGTCCAGAGGCGTAGTGGGGTGGTGCGGGGTGGGGTCCGGGTTGGAGGGCGCGTTGGTGGGGTCCGGGGATGGTGGGGGTGGTGCAGGTTGGGGTAGGGGTTCAGGTGAGGGTCCAGAGGCGTAGTGGGGTGGTGCGGGGGCTGAGGTGCGTGGTGGTGAGGTGGGGGCGGTGGTTGTGCACGGGTGCGGGGTTCGGGGGGTGGTTGTGGTGGGGAGTGGGGTTCGTGGGTTGGGGGTCCAGGGGACGTGCTCCCTGGTTAGCAAGAGGGCCGCCAAAGGCAGGACAATCTGTACTATTGTCTATTTATAAAAATATTTAATATCTTAGTGTTGCTTTCTAAATTCTAGAGAAAGCAACTTTTTTTACTTTTTTCTTTTTTTGAAAAAATTTTGTCATTGAAAAAGAGAGAACTTCTCCCGAAACTTCTGACTTTGAATGAACGTGTTTTGGATTGTTTTTTATAAAAGATTTAAATTTTTGTAAACGATTACATTAATTATTTTATTTTACATTTCAAATTTTACTTTCCTGTCTGTTATTATTAACGAAAATGTTTTATAAATCAAATATTAATATGATTTGATAAATATAACATCCCTCCGGTGATTTTGTGTATGTGCATAAAAATATGTTCCTGATATAATAACATTTTATTTTTTAACTACATATGTATATGAAAAACTAAGCATTCATTTTTTTGAGTTCTTAGCCATAATTTTATTAACTCTAGTGTAAGAATAGTTGTATTTCAAAAAGAAAAAGTATAAAAAACAAAAAAAACACGAATACTTTTATAAAAAGCTATCTTACGGTTGTATCTAATGAGCTGACTGCTGCCACGATATTTTGTTTTAATAAACTCGACGCCAAGTTTCACCTTTCTAGCCAAAATCAATCGCAGTAAAAAAAAAAAGGCCAAATTTTTAAAAAGCGTGTCGAGGCTTTGAAAAGTTTTTCATTTTTCTCCAAAAATTAATATTTTTTAGATATTTTAAAAATATTTTCATCTTTTTCACTTTTCACATTATATATAAATTACTTATTTGAAAATATTTTTTTATTACTATATAGTATTAGATCTAGACAAGCTCTTTGATTAATTTAAATTTATTTTTTTTAAGATGGAGTGGCCAATAGACTTGTTTCTCGGGATCGAATCTGATGGCTTCAGTCAGAATAATTTTCATCTATCTCAAAAATAGGAAACATCTCAATAAATCCAGAGGAAGGCAACGGGACACGGCTCTTATGAACAATTTCCCAGGAATCCTCTCTCGTAATCGCCAACGACAAAGTCATTTCGAAGGATAAGGTCATCGGCTGTCTGCGAGTTTAAGCACTATATTTTAAACTCGAGGTCAGTATACTTTCTTATTTTTTTATATTTCTAAATTTTTTAGGAAAATTAAAAAAAATTATAGGAAAATTCAAAAATCTTCTCACATATAGGTTAGGATTCTCCTTATTTTGGTTATTTTCGAATATTTACGCTGACTGGGGCTCATATGGTTTCTAAATAAAAAAAAATATCCCCCAAGTTTCATGTTTTTATCTCAATTTTAATCTAGTGCTACACAGCTAAAATCTAAATAACATGGGGTTTTTAGCATTGAACGATAAATTTCTTATTCCGGCCAACGTAATGTTTCAAAAAATTTGAAACTCTTTAGGCTTTATCCTTATAATAGTAGCTATCCTTCAGCATTTTTACAGATTTTGATCTATTTTTATTTTAGGTTTATAACCTACTAACGATAAGATTTAGCATTATTTTATCTAGCTCTAACTCCAAAATTATAATAGCTAAACATCCGTACAAATTCTCACGGATAGCTACTATTATAAGGATAAAGTCTACCGAGTTTTAAAATTTTTGAACCCTTTGGTCGGAATAAAAAATTGAAAACATCCCATTTTAATTAGATGGGAAAATTACATTGCTGTGGAGCACGGGCTAAAATTGATATAGAGACTTGAAAGTTAGGAGATATTTTTAGCCCAGTGAATAGAGGATCCAAAAAGTGGTTCAGCTTACTATAATTGAGGGAAAATATGTTTTCTCTAGGATCGTTCGGTATGGTGTGGTTATGCCAAATCTAAGTTTGCGACATCGAAAGTGTGGAAGACAACTTTTAGTGGCCGAAAAACCTCGAAATTTTCGGAATTTTTCCAGTTTTTAGCTTATAACTCAAAAATGGTCCATATTTTGTAAATAACCATCCTATAGTAAATTAAAGAGGACAGGATTTCACGTCGATTGAAAAAAATGCAAAATTGATCCAGTAGTTCGATCTTTAATGGGGATCCAAAAAACAGCCCCCGGATCACTTTTGAATACATATCCCAAAAAACTCGCACTATTCGATTATTTCCCATTTTGACCATGAAAGAGCAACGTTTTCGACAAAGACCAATCTATACATTTTTTAAATTAGAATAAATTTTATACAATTAAAACTAAGTTTCATCGTAATTAGATTATGATAATTCGTGCTGCAATGAGGTTGAAATTTTTTGGAAAAAATTGCAGTTTTTCCATCATAAAATGAAAACCACTCATCCTAGAAACTTGACTTTTATTTCATACTCTAGGAAATTTTATTTTCTTGAGCGTTTACTTGGACAACTTTTTTGATAAAATTTTTAGATTTATAGATATCCAGCATTTTCCATGACAGGAAATGATCCATTCTTTCAAAAAATCGCAGCTTTTCCTTCATAAAATGAAAACCACTCATCCTAGAAACTTGACTTCTGTCTCAATCTCTAGGAAACTTTGTTGGCTTAATTGTTTATTTGAACTATTTTTTCAATAACATTCTTAGATTTATAGATATCCAGCATTTTCCTATGAAGCTTTTGAGGATTCGTATCATATACTGTCAGGAAAATGGAGGATATCTATAAATCTAAGAGTTTTATCAAAAAATGGTCTAAGTAAATCTTTAAGCAAATAGAATTCTCTAGAGAATGAGTTAGAAATCAAATTTCTCGAATAAGTGGTTTTCATTTTATGAAGGAAAAACTACACTTTTTTGAAACAATGGATCATTTCCCGTCAAGAATTATACAGGATATCTCTAAATCTAAGAATTTTAACAAAAAAGTAATGCAAATAAATGTTCAAGTCAACAATATTTCCTAGAGAATCAGATAAAAATCAAGTTTCTAGGATGAGTGATTTTTATTTCATGAAGGAAATACTGCGATTTTTTGAAAAAAATTGCATTTTTTCAAAAGTTGAACCTCATTGCGGCACGGGTTACCATTATTCAATTAAGATAAAACTTTATTTTAATTTTAGGAAATTTAATTTAATTTAAAAATGTATAGAGTAGTTTTATCGAAAACGTGCTCCTTCATGGTCAAAATGGGAAAAAATCGAAAAAAGTGCGAGTTTTTTTGGATATTCAAAATTGATCAGGGGGCTGTTTTTTAGATCCTCATTAAAAATCGAACTACTAGACCAATTTAGGATTTTTTTATAATCGAGGCGAAATTTTGTCCTTTTTAATTTTCTATAGGTCAATTATTTACAAAATGTGAAATGCTTTCGAGTTATAAGCCAAAAACTTGAAAAAGTCCGAAAATTTCGAAGTTTTTCGGCCACCAAAAGTTGTCCCCACACTTTCGAGGTCGTAAACTTAGATTTGGCATAACCACATCATACCAAACGATCGTAGAAAAAAATATTTTCCCGCAATTAATGTAAACTGAAACCATTCTATTTACTGGGCTAATATATGAAACTCTCAGGACAAGAAGAATTCCACTTGCACTTATTGCTGCTTTTCTTTAATTAAAAAGTTTTTTTTACAACTTATATTAAAAAATAAAATATAGAACTTAATTACAAAATGTCAAGATTAAAAAGTTATTCGACAGCAAAAGATAATATTTATTAATGGCCCAAAAGTAAAAGTTTAAAATTTTGCTCTTGTCGATGCAACTGGCAATACAGAGCGTTCTATTTGAATGCATATCTAACCACTCGCAAGGGGCGCAGATCTTAATCAAAATCAGTTTCTTAGGCCGATATTTCTTTCTTTTTATCCGAAAAAACCTTTATATTTTTGAAAATTATTGTGCCACTAAAATGTTCTTTTTGCCAACCTAAAAGTTTATTTAAATTGGGTGTATACATCATGTTATATAATATTTGAAATTTACTCTTTTAAGTCTTCCACTTACAATATAATAAATTCATCTTCATATATTAAATTCTATTAAGAAGACATTAGATTTTCTGGTTGAAGCCCGAGTTTTCTTTAAAAATATTTCTTGATCGCCAAAACTCAAAAAGTGCTCAAAGAGATCAGTTTTCTTAGGATCATCTGTTTGTCTCTCTGTCACAGTCTGCTAGCTTCTACAATTTGCTCCCTATTGGCATTTTATTTCTTACAAGCATTTTAATATTCAATATGTCAAATGTGTGGAGAAATTGTAAAAAAATATCTAGAAACCTCCACTATCAAAATAAGGCAGAGATGAAAAAAAATTACCGCTCTCTATAGTGTGTATAGGTATATAGGTACCGTCGAAGAGGTTCTTTAAAATTACTGAATATAAAATGATTATTAACAATAAAAAGTTATATTTCTGGATTTTTATTTTGACAATTCATTCATGCCTTTTGAGCCTACAAAGTCTTATGGCCCCTTGATTTATGAGGTCCCCGGTGGGCGGCTCGTTCGCCTGTGCAGAAAATCGCACACTCAAGGGTTTTGCAGGGGGGATGGGTGCACAAAAGCACCCCCCCCCCCGGTTTTCAATCCCTGATTTCTTAAAAAGGTTTTAAGAGTAAAAATACCTATTGATTTTAGTCTTTTTAAACTTTTTAGATAAATAAAATGCATTCATTTTTCATATTTTGTATTAAAATATATATGTATATAATTAAAACATTATTCACTAAATTTTAACTTATATAGTATAGATATATAATGAGGTTTTACTGGACCCCCTGGGAAAATTCCTGCGGACGCCAATGCGCACACTGTATAGTAGATGTGTGTCTTTGATAACATGATTCAAATTCGAATTTGAAATCAATTAACAATTGAGAGCGCCGGTGGCGCCTCTTTAACAATGGGGCTAACAATGAGAGCATCCATTTCTAAAATAAATTCACATTTTCGCCAGGCAATTGTAATTATTTTGAAATAAAATTTATTTTTAAAATTATAAATGCCTTTATTAAATATCCATCAAATAATGATCAATTTTAGACCTAAACCACCACACAGAGCAAATAATATAATCGATCGTAAGCCTATTTGTTTTTTGAATTAAAAAGGGAATCAAAGTTTATCAAACCATTTAGTAATTGTAAGTAAACGATTACATTAATTTTATTTTATATTTCGAATTTTACTTTTCCGTCAATATTATCGAAAATCGAAAATGTTTTATCAATAAAATAATATGATTTTTTAACAATAACTTTCCTCGGGTGATTTTGGGTATGTGCTTGAAACTATGTTCCTGATATAATTATATTTTATTTTTAATTACATATATGTAATTTTAAACATTCATTTTTTGGAGTTCTTAGACATAATTTTATTAAATCACAACATGTACTCAAAATTTTTCGGGAGAGAGCACCATAGTATTAAAAAAAAAGAGAAAAATAATTCTATAATACTTATTATCTATGTTGATATTTATTGATATAAAAATATTGGAATATGTTAATTTACTTTTACATTTAGTGTCAATCAGAGAGTTTCAGGGGCTGGGCGGGCCCCAAATATTTTTTTATATATAGGTCCCCTGGGTACGTCTAGTATATAAAGAATGAACGTGAGTTAGAATCCGAGTGCACAAGTGCGAGTGAGAGAGAACTTCTCTCTCTCATTAGAGTATGTGAATGTGCGTGAACTAAATATATTTCTTATATTATATTATTTTATTGGCCCTTATAGGTGGTTGTGACGTCACAGCTGATTCGAGTCTCATCTTGTCGAGGCGCCCTAGGGTCCATCCGTTCAGTAGCGTCCATCATACTCGTAATTGCTACTCTAATTATCTTTAGGAATTTTTCATCCGATTGACGATTTATCAAATTTACAATCTCAAATACAGGTGAGTTATAAATATATATATTATATTTTACGTTGAGAAATATTTGTAATGATATTTCAATTTGTATTTTCGAAATATTCCAATATTTGTTCATTTTAATGCAAAATCAGGGGATCTTTAGATTAGGTAATTTCACAAAGCAAGATTAATAAATAAATAGCAAGCTTTGGGGGAAAAGCCTATTTGGTCAGATCCTATGTGATTTTGATTTTTTTATTCGTATATATATATATAAATAGTGCAAATTGATGTATAGGTTATATTATAATCAGTCAAATTTTTGCATTGAGCTTGAATCCAAACCACCTGCTCTGAAGTCAGAAAATATATATTCATTATTTATTTGAGTTATTAATTGTTATTTTATTTTTCAGCGATCTGTTGATCAGTGACCATATGATCCAGGGAAGTCGTATCATCATTGGCATCGTTCAGCATCTCTTTCAAAATGTAAGTTTCAATCTATTATCTATATTTTATATCATTAAAAATGTTTCAAATGAAACTGATACATTTTTAGTAATGTATATTCTAATTGGAATGCAAAACGTTTTGACACCTAATTTAGTCGTTTTCAAGATATTTTGACTTCTATTTTGAAATTTGTCATTAAACATATCCTTATTTTATTAATTTTTTTTTAATGTAATTTAATTTATTATTTTTTTTGGTTATCTATTTGTATTATAATATATAATAATAGGCTTAGGGATTTTGCATTTTCTAATATTTTATTTTATTTTTTTTGCAACGGAATTTTCTCTGGAGACTGACTGGTAGAATTTTTTTTTATTTAATATATCTTCGTTATTTTTATTGTCTTTGAAAAGAAGATAATAAATTTGAACGTTTTAGGGGATTCTTATTAGAATGCCCAATGGGTTACTTTACACTCTATGGACATTATATAATACCTTCCCTTGGCAGAGTCAAATTGATACATTAATCGACCCAATTTTGATTCTTACAATTTCTTTATTTTATATTTTAATAAAATTCTTAATAAATAAAGAAATATATAATATTAATTATCCAACTTTTTCGAATAAAATAAGGGACTCATTTTCTATAATGTATTTTCCATTCGAAATTCAGTATCAAATCCTTATTTAATTCGAAAGTTTCTAGAAATTTCTCTAGTATATTATTATTATATTGAATCCAGTGTCGAATACTTTTGTAATTAAATTATGCTTTTTTTCAATCGAAAAAAATTGCATGAATTTAATTTAATTATTTTACCATTTTAAGTTTTTTGTAAGTTCATTTGGAGAGCTGAAGGCCTTGATGATTTTTTGAGTTTTTTTAATTAGACATAGGGTAAAATTTCACTACAATTTTTTTATAAATGATAATTGAAAAAAAAAACTGATGTGGCCATCTACATGACTTTACCATACGCCTGGTCCCTCTCTTATATTTAATCTTAATATATATAAAAAAGAGAACGTGATGTTTCATTTATCAACGCACAACCTAAACCGCTTGACCTAGAAAGATGAAATTTGGAGTGTATATTCTTTCAACGATTTATGGATGTGCTAAGAAGGGATTTTTTTGAAATTCTAGCCCTAAAGGGGGAAAGGGCCCCAAAATGTGTTTTCAGAGTTTTTCAAGATCTCTTAAAACAGAAAAGAAATCGATATGGGTTTAGTTTAGAAAGGTGAAGCATTAAAATACAAAAAACATATTTGAGTATTTTGCTCTATTTGTCCCCGAAAGGGAGATATAGTCATTTTGGGGTGAATTTTTGGAATTTTTTGAAAAGTGCCCCATCTCCTCGAGTTTTCAAGTTTTAGCATTCAAATTTGATACATAGGTTTATTAATGCTAAATCTCGGGAACTTTTTTATATTTTTTTGAAATTTGTCCCCTGAACTGAAAAATGGGGGATTTTTGATTTTGTGGTCTAAAACACAAAAGGCTTCGTATCTTTTTTGACCTTGGGTCAACCAAATTTTGTATACATAATCTGTGGGCCTCTAGGGACCTAGAAATGCAAAAACTTGGTGCGGGGGTGGAATTCAGAGGTGGGGTGCTAGGGGCCCGTAGTGGCTGTGGGGGTGGAATTGGTGGGAAGGGTGCAGGGGCTCCGAGGTGGAATGGGTTTGAGGGTGGGGGTGCGGGGGTCCAGCGGGTAGCCCTCTGGCTAGCAAGAGGACTGCCGAAGGCGGGCGTCGCAGCTAGTATTTAATAAAATCATTTATTATCATCTAGGGGGGGAGGGTAAAAAAATGAAAATCTGGGCCCTTGGACCAAACTCAACCAAATTTTGTATACATAATCAGCGGGCTCCCAGAAGAAAGATTATCAAAACTCTTCTAGAAGGACATGCTGCTTTTCAAATCAAACTTTCCATCAATCACCTTCAATGATCGGCTCAAGAGACAAACGGGTTCTTAGACGGTCAATCATGCTTGACTCAATCATTTTGTTAAAAAAATTGTCAGTCTAGCACGATCAGATGCATAAAATAAATCTTAATATATTTATTGATATCGAAATCATATTTTAAATTTGAATTTTTGCATTGTTTGAACAATCGATTTTTTGAATCGTAGAGACATTGTTTTGATTATTAGAATTTGAATTCAACAATTCAAGGCGTCCGAGTTGAATTATTTTATATTCTAAGCCGCCTCCATTAATACCGCTCCCACATTTCAATGCAATTTGGATTATTTTTCCATTCTATTTTTCGATAAATAATCTTTGAAAAGTTTAGCTTTTGAATTTTCCTAACTATTTAATAATCTGAAGTGAAATTTTATAAAATTTCTCAAACACAAAGATGGAAAATGGAAGGTGAGATTCCAAGCAAGATATTAATCCATGTTGTATTATTAGTGTGTGTGTATGTGTGTGTGTAAGCCTAAACTTAATAGTACTACCCTTCCTTATTTCTCCACATAAGATCTTGTTCTCTCTTTTAATTCTAATATTAATTTCTTGTTTTTATAGGCAAATGCAAATAAATACCCTTGGAAGAAAAGAATGCATTGGTTCATACTTTCTCTATCCCTGCCTGAGAGAAAGTGAATTCTCCCAGTCATCTATGTGAATGTAAGTTTATTTTATTTTCTCTATCTACCCCTTTGAATAAATTTTCCATTAATTTGAGATCGATTTTATAAATATTCGCATGCACGATTATTGTGATATTATTATTATTTGTAATATTAATTTATTTAGTTCCTAATGCAAATCGACTACGGTACTATATCCGAACCTATTTTCGAGATTTTATCAATATATTTATTGTTAGGAATTGAATGTAAACGGGTTCATGAGAGCTAATATAGCTTCATTTAACAAATTAAAAGTTATTATTCAAATTCATTTATTAATATTTTTAAAATAATTTCGCCTTCTTCACTTTTCACATTACCTACATATAAATTACTTCATTGAAAACTTTTCTTTATTACTATAAATACATAGTATAGTGATACATCTAGACAAGCTCTTTGATTAATTTTAATTTATTTTTTTATAGATGGAGTGGCTGGCTAATAGACTTCGAGCTTACTCGGGATCGAATCTGGGTTCAGCCAGAATAATGTCGAAAATACGAAACTTATCAATAAATCCAGAAGAAGGCAACGGGACACCACTCTTGTGAACAATATCCCAGGAATCCTCTCTAGTAATCGCCAACTGTAAAGTCGTTTTGACGGATAAGGTCATCGGCTGCCTGCGAGATTAAGCCCCCTGTTTTAACTCCGAGGTAGGATACTTACTGATTTATTATATTTCAAAATTTTTTAGAAAAATTAAAAAAAAATATAGAAGAATTCAAAAATCTTCTCATATATATGTTTTTTTCAAATATCAATAAAATATCATTTATGAAACTGTTTGATTTACAAATTAACTTCCCCTTGTCTTAGGGAGTTCAATGATTTGGTACATAGAATAAATTTCTCATTAGTAAATTCGATTTCATCTAATATTTATATGTTTTTACTTTATTTTTATCTTACTTCCTTTATCATCACATTTAACATTAATTTATACAATTTCTTATTTTTCTTAATGTATTTTTATTCTTCCTTTCATGATTCATCCACTTCATTGATGTCTCGCTGCTCTCCTTTATTCGATTCATTCATTCTTCTCATCAATAGCACGCCAAACTTGAGTACATCATTTTTTTATATACATAATTAGTTTTTAAGTGTTTTTTACAGCATACCCCTTTAGTTAGAATCACTTATTATTTTAAAATTTAAATTATTTCCATTAAAATAAATTCATTTTTTATTTTAAAGTTCTTGCTTTCTTAATAAAATTATTCTAAACAAATTTTCAAAAAATTAAAATAACTTAACTAAATATTCAGTAAATTTAATTTCAAATCAAATTAATTTCAATCATAGAGTAAATAAATTTACAAATTTAAATTTTGGCCAATTCATTAAATTAATGGATTACAATCATTCATTAATTTAATTTTCGACAGTTTTTATTGAAATTATTCAATTTTTATGATAAATAGAGAATTAGAATTAGGGATTTTCAGTTCCCCATTCATCATTTACCATAATGTCGCACATCGAGGGATTCGCTTTTAGATCAAATCAGGTAATTTAAAAATTATATTTATAAACATATATACCTTTAAATTCATAGCTGTTTAATTTTACAGTAGAAGCCATCGTTTCATCGAGATGACCCCAGTCTGTCATCAGGGTCTCTCAGGTATTACCTATTTTTATTTCTATAATAGTAATTTCAAACTTAATTCTTGAATATAATATTTTTTTAAATATTTCTCATTAGAATGTTTTCTTCTCTTTTCAAATTAAAAAATGAATTTGATTAGTAGATTGTTTAATTTTAAAAGTTCCTCTCTATATATATATGTTTTATACTAATTTTGCAATAATTTTTTTAAAGGTGACAAAATCACTTGAGCAACGAGATCATCGGCTGCCTGCGAGTTTAGCCTTTTCTTTTAACTACGAGGTTAGTATTTTTTCTATAGGCATATCTTTTACTCTCTTAATTTCAAAGAAATTCTCATTAAGATTTCATTATTTTAAATTACCCATCGAACATTCTTGAGTTACAAATTAGACCCCCTTATTTCAATGGACTTTATTAAAAAATCTTTTCAAAAATGGTAGAGTAGAGTGAATTTCTCATGGATAAATTTAATTTCATTCTTCTTCATATTTTTATATCATCTCATTTAATGTTATATATTTAATATTAATTTATCTAATTTCTAATTTTATTTTTTCTTCTTTTTCATGGATCCTGCTTTGGTGATATTTCGCTGCTGTCTTTTATCGCATCCGACACATTTATGCTCTTCTCACCAAAAGCACACCAAACATGAGTAGAATATATTTTTATAGCATGGCATTTAGTTACAGCTTTCAAAGGGAATTGTTTATAGCTAGATTATAGTAGGCAAAGAGTTAGGATGTTTCTCTTTTTCAGCATACCCTCTAGCTAGAATCAGTAAATGTAATACTTAACTTAATTTCATATATTTTTATATTCAAGTTTTTGCTTTCAATTATAATTTAATAAATTTTTAATTAAATAACTTGGCTCTTAAATGTTTCATAAATGAAATTTTAGATTAAATTAATCCCAATCATATAGCTTAAATTGATTTTCATTTTATATAAGTTTTCAATTTTTTGCAATTCTTAATATCAAAAATAAATTAAAATCACTCTAATAATTTCATTTTTCAATAATTTTTTTTCTTAAAATTATTCAATTTTTAACGTAAAGAAAATCAGCTTAGGAATTTTCAGATCCCAATTTCATCTTCATCTGTAGTGAAGCAACAAGGGAACCATTGAAGGATCTTCACAAAGTGAATATTTATAAGAATAGTGGATTTTGCGTAGGGATTTCCAGGTTTCACCGCCTCGACCACCGATGGGATTCATCGCTATTTTAATTTCATATTTAATCCTTAGATTCGGAATATTAAAAATTAAATTCATAGTCATAGTAGTTATAGTAGATTAGAGGGTGGGTGGGATGATATGCCATGCCAACGATGACGCTCTCTCTTTCTGTATTGGGGACCTGCACTCTTCCCTTTGATTTCCTTCCTGGAGACAGCAAATGCGGTGTCGTCTATCTTAGGCCTCTTAGGGATATTTTGTGATGTGTTTCCCTCTCTTGTGACCTCCAAATTAGTTTTAAGCTTATTTTAGTATTAAGACCCGCAAGAGAGCTAAAATAGACGCCACCCATTTGTTGGACCCATGAACGAGTCACGAGGGAAGTGACCGATTCGATTCGATTTCTAAAGATCGAGGTCCAGGTTCATCTTGCATGTGCTTGCATGTTTTGTGTCTTACCGAAAAGTCGTCGCTTGACGCCTTGTTCAAATGGAACAATGTGATGGTAATGGGAGCCTGGTGACTTTGTGTCTTTGAGAGTGGGTTTGAGGTGGCTCTATGGACTAGAACGAAGACCAGAAGGTTGTCCGTTGCTTCCTTAGGATTAGCCTAAGGAAGATGAACGGCTGCCTTGTGGCTAGGGGCACGAAGTCTCTGCCGTCGGAGACCGTGCACTGCGTTTTTCACCCCCCCTCCCTTTGTATAGATGAGGCCAGTGGAAATGTTAGGTAGGATATTTTTCAGCTCGCCCTGGTCTCTCGTTCTATCCGTATTCCAAAAAATCAAGGCCTCTCTCACTGATACATACGTTTTCAGGCTCTCTCGAAGTCCGGTTATAAGAATTCGAATTTTACTCTGATATTTCAAATTATAAGAATTTGATTTGGATGAAATAATATTTGAATTTTTCGCGAATTAAAGGGAACTATTTCGTTTACTACATACGTCTTGATGACTAAATTAGTATGTAGTAAAGGGGGGATTGCTACTAATTTTTTATGTCAAGTGTTATAGGTATTCACTCAAAAAGCTTTTTCAACTTCTGGAGAGGATGAGAACGACAAGAGATAGATCGATCGCAGTAGTGTCATCGCAATTTAGCACCACAGGATCGATGAAATTCCGGAGACCCTCCCTGAAAATTTTGGAAATATAGGTTCTCAAAATTCACAAATGATCGATCGCCCTGTGCATCGAAGGTGAATATATAATATTTCATAATTTTTTTGGTCTCTTTTTTTCTTAAGTAATTGAGTGTTTCCAAAAATGATTCGCTACTATATCTAAACAATATTTTACATAGGGCAGTTGAATGATTCATTTTTCTATGATATACCAGATATTACAATTTTTTTTTTATTGAAGTTATTTGGTAATTTTCTAATCATTAAGCGTTTTTGTTACAATATTTAAATAAATTATAATATACTTGGTGAACTTAGAGTGTGAAAATAATCTTGATGACGAAACGTTTCACTGTAACTTTTAAAGAGTTAGATGTTGGTTCTAGGTGAAACATTTTATTATAATAATAAAACTTGAGCTTTCACTGTACTTATTTTGTTTATTTGTTAATAATTTCAAAGTCTTAATTCAATCCTCATCAGGATAAATAAATCTTGTTGTAGCATGTAATTAGATAAAATTTTCATATATAACAAGTGTCCTGATGATAGGATTAAGCTATTAAAACTGTAAACAAATAAATAAAATATAAATACACTGACTATATATTAAATGATTTCATCATAGTTTACACTTTATTGTTGACCCGCTTCTCTATACAGACAATAATAATAAGATACAAGCTGTCAATTTCCAGTCTTCCCCTTTAGGGCTTTCAAACTCTTACTTTATTTTGATGATATATACCAGGGGTGCCCACTAACCTTAACTTTGGGAGCCGCAAATTTATAAAACTGTTTCAAAGCGAGCCACATTGTTTTGAGATTAATTAAAGGTTTATTAAAATAAGCTGACGTGTTCTGATGTGGCCATACACTTGACTTTACCATACAACCTGGCCCCTAAAATTATTAATAATCATATAGGGGGGGGGTTAGTTTTTGCATTTTTATACTTCTGGGGTCCCATTATTATGTATACAAAATTTTTTTGAGTTTTGTCAAATGGCCTAGATATTAATTTTTTGACCCTGCACCCCCCCCCTTTTGGGCGGTTAGTTTTTGCATTTTTAGACTTCTGGGGTCCCACTGATTATGTATACAAAATTTGGTTGAGTTTGGTCAAATGGCCTAGACTTTTAATTTTTAACCCCCCTCCACACCCCCTTAATTTTGGGTCGATATGCTCCAAAATCTAATCAGCTCTTAATCTCAATGGACCAAAACTCGATATTCACACTAGTTTTTGAGCTAGCTCGTCCACAAAATTTGGTAACGCACAGACTAACTAACTAACTAACTAACTAACTAACAGACATTTTTACAAAACAATTATTATCCCAAAAAATATCATTTTTTCGATGTTCATTTATTAGAGCTTTTTTGTAGACCGAAATGCCATGGTTTCGCTCAATTTTTTTAATCAAAATAGTTTAAGCCGTTTTTGAGATATTTCGAAAAAAAAGAAGAAAAAAAACCACTTTTTTCATGCACGATTACAATACTTGACCATACCCTGTATGGTAAAGTAAAATAAACACATTTTTTATTTTATAAAATATAAATGAAGTAACATTTATTTTTTTACTCTACTTACTTATATCATTAGTGTTCAATTACAATAAAAAAGAAATAACATTTTACTTTTGAGAAGTGTTTTTACGAGTGTTCATGTTGGCTGTTAGTTGTTTGAAATCTGGCTGATAATTGGTAAGCGCAGTTCGCACGAGTTCACTTAAATGTTCATCAGTTAGTACGGATCGATATTTAGATTTAATGAACTTAAGCGTTGAGTACAGTGATTCACACACATAAGTAGTTCCAAATATTGAGATTAGTCTCTTAGGACACTCTTTTGTTAGTGGATATTTTTCTTCTGGGACCTTCTTCCGAATCTAGTTAACAATTTTTAGAACTACCTGCATAACCTGTGGATATTTAAAATATTTTGCTTCTAAATGTTCTCTGTGAATAATATACTTTTTAAAATCAGTATTATTCGAGGGTTCAACAGCCGCACGAGATTGACTGAAGAGCCCCATGCGGCTCGCGAGCCACGTTGTGGCCACCCCTGATATATACCATAAGTAAATTTTTCATTCTTTCTCCTACTGCCGACTCTCTTAAATAGAACTTAAAGTATCTATTCTATAGATATTATTATTATTATTATTCGAGTTAATGCACTTTCTCAGCTTGCGCTGGAAAAATTTCACCTATCCCTTCAGATCTTATTTGGGACTAGGCTCGGCCGATGTGGGAAGGAATTTACCCTGGCCCACATGGACCTCAGGATAAACTTCAATTGAGAAACTTGCGTACTATATGCCAGGTCTGTGGGAAGTCTGCTTTTTGGCCCACTCTCACTTTTTAAAAATTGTTACTTGTAAAACTATTTTTCCAATATATAATCAGTTTTCTTAGACTCCTGATGATGGGCTAACCCCTGAAATATATCGAATTCAAAACTCAATTTTGTTTTATTTCTTTTTGTGAAACCTACCTCGTATCTTACTCAAGTTTTATTATTATATTAAAATGTTTCACCTAGAACCAACACCGAACTCCTTAAAAGTTACACTCTCAGTATGTTCTTATTGACCGCTAGATTTTCGATGTTTTTTTGTTGTTTTCTTTGAGATTACTTCTGCGGAAATGATTATTGGTATAATGACAGCTCTTTCCACTTTCCATATGCTCTTGAGTAGGAAAGAGAGTTCCTCATACTTAGCCATTTTTTCGGCTTCAGTTTTCTTCAAGTTGTGTGTTAGAGGGACCACGATTTCAACTAGTGTTGCTGTTTTTTTACCTTGGTTGATTAGTAGTATTATTATGTTTTTTTTTATTTTTCATACAAGAGCAGCAAATTATTTTGTTCATTTTTCGAAACGAGATACAAAATACCTTTAAAAATATTTTTTCGATTCAAGATATAAAATATTTAAAAATGTATTTCTGATACAAAATAGATTTATGAAGAAGAAATACTTTTTTTTTTAATGCAATCGAATGCAAGAAGCACTAGTAAAAGATGGAGCCCCTATGGATCTCTTGAAAGACCCTTACATTAAAGGGAGGCAATAAAAGAGTATCTTCTGCTGGAAAAATTTAAATTCATTTATAAAGAGATATATTATAGTTTCGAAAACTTTGTACAGGTGTAAAATTAGGTCAAGTTTGATTAATAAAAACAGTTTACCAAAAACAGTACTGAGATCTAATGTGCTGCAAAGTTTAAAATCATAAATTTTTTAAATGAGTCGAGAATATCAATTAAAACGCATGTTTTCATTTTACATGTCTATCTATATTAATTCATTTCACACTTTTATTTGAAATTATTTTCCTAAAACTTGAGTATTATGTCTATTATCTTAAAAAAAATGCTACCTGCTTTTGTGAAGAGGGGTTCTTTGTTTGTTGGCCTGACCATTTTAGCCCTTTTCATTATTTCTTGACCCTTTTAGGAGCTTTGAATAAAATTTAGGGCCGTTGAATAAAAGTGAAAAATGAAATTGATTTTAAATTGATAATACTATATCAGGTGCATCCGCGGGAGTGTGATAAATATGTGTTCAAAATTTCATCTCAATCGGATAAACGGTGTCGAAATAAGGGCGGATCCATGGGGGGAGCGGAGGGGCGACCACCCCCATAGCCAGGCCCGTGCCTGGCGGGAGTGCAACACGTGCGTTGCACACAGGAGGCCAAAAAACGGCGGCCAAATCGCCAGGGAATTAATAACAATTTTTTTTTTTTTTTTTTTATTTGTAAAAAAAAAAATTCTCTAAAAATTTCTAGCTGTAAAAAATTCAGAGACCCTACTGGTTATTCTGTGCTCTCAGGAGAACAAAAGCTTGATAGAAGGAGTGGGAGTAGGGGCTGGCAGGTAGCCAACGAGGCAAACGATGAACCAATTTTGGTTTAGACATTGAGTTTGAGAGCTTTGCTCAAAAGATAAAAACCTTTCTATAAGCTACTCAAGGGATATCCATTTATCCATCCTAATTGGAAGGCTGTTTAGGGATTAAAAATTTCAATAAACCTTTTTCTTAATAATACGAGGTTTGTTCAAAAGAAAAGGTGAAGTTTGAATTTTATTGAAAAGTTTCTGGAGAGGGCGGGCCATTCTCACCCATAGCTATTATACAATTGATAAAAATTGAAATATTTAAATTAATGTAGCCTATAATGGAGAGTGCATTTTAAGGAAAATAGTTTATTGTTATTTAATAATTATCATAATCTTTTATTACTCTTATTAATTTTATATACTGTAAAATTCTATCTGTTTAAATTTGATATTTGGCTCCACTAATGAGTAGTCAACTTGAATATAAAAGCTAAGTAGCTTGACGATAGATGGCAATAGCTTCTAGACTGCTTCTATTAATCAATTAAGGCGTTCTTTACAAATGCAGCTAATGTTCATTTTTTCTCGATTTCCACATGGTCACATCAACTATTGTATTAACATGCTTAAAATGAGACACAATTTTAAGGTAATTGTTTTGACAAAAGACGTCGTTAATTGTTCATATTTTATGGTTTTAATAATTCAATTGATCAAGGAAGTGCCCAGCTAGGGGCAGGGGGCAGCTGCCTCCCCCCACCCCCCGAAGAAATAAAGTCTATTATCACATACTACTAAGGGGCATTTGTGCCTGTCTCTGTATGTTTGTATGTTGGTACCTATGTTTGTCCGTCCCCCAGGGGGTGGAAGTCCAGGGAGCTACTAAAGGGGATTTGTGCCTGTGTCTGTACCTATATATATATTTATTTATTTATTTATAGCCTTTATTTGGCTCCCAATTACAAAAATATATAAACAAAAATTACATACATAAATATAATCATTTTAAAAATAATCAAATACATTTTTCTTCTTATGATGGAACCAGGCCCCCAAGGGCATAGGCCTCTCCCAGGTGACTCCATGCATCTCTATCTCGAGCAATTCGACTCCATTCAACCCCCGCAGCCATCTTCAAGTCATCCCTCCATCTTCTTGTCGGTTTTCCTCTGTTCCTTGTTTTATTTATAGGACACCATTCGGTAATTTTCTTTGCCCATCTCTCGTCGGTCAATCTCATAATGCGCTCTGCCCATCTCCATTTCATTTGTTTTATATGGATCATAATATTCAGCATTTTTGTTTTTTCATACATGGTTTCTATTTTTATTTTCTCAATTCTTCGAGTTCCTAGTATGCTCCTGGGCTCTTTGTGTTGTTTCTAGTTGTTTGTAGTTATTTTTAATGATGGACCAGGTTTGCGTTGCATATGTTAGCACTGGTATTACAGCCTTTATATATACCTATGTTTATATATAGACATTTGTATGTTCGTCCCCCCAGGGGTTGGAAGGTGGGATCCAAGAGTAGGGGTTGCGGTCCAGGGGGTGCGGAGTCCAGGGGTGGAGAGTCCAGGGGGTAGGTTTACTGGTGTGGAGAGTGATTAGAGTCGGGGAAGAAGTACTGGGCTTGAGAATAGGGTCGGTGGGATGGTGAGTTGTTTGAGATGGAGGAGAGGGAATGTTCAAGTGACGGGAGTCCAGGGGACGAAGTCCCTTGGCTAGCAAGAGGCCCATCGAAGGCGGGCATTGCAGCTAGTGTTCCAACTAAAAAATAGAATACCTATATAAAAATATTTCCCTAATTCATAGCGGCATCTTTTTAAAATAATTTATAATATTAAACTTATAAACTACATATTTATTTATATTCATTTATTTAGAAGTCGCACCCCCATCTCCCTCGAAACTAATATAAGCTGACTCCTCCCTCTTAGCTCAAATCCTGGGCACGTCCTTGTAATTGATGGAAAGGTAGCCAAGTATAATGAAAAATTAAATTCTGAATAAAATAATTTATTGGAACGTCATTTTCATCCTCTTAAAATCCGACGTTTCGGAAAATATTCCCTCTTTCAGGGTATAAAAGGTTCAATGAACGAAACATATAAGAGCTTAATCGAATTTATTATAAAGATTTTTATGATATAAAAACATATAAGAAATTTCCTTCTCTCCTTTAAAAGTGCTCGATTTTTGCTACTTCTTTCCAGAATCATAAATAGAATTTGAAAGTTTATAATAGGAAAATAAGGACAAGTTTTTATGTGTGACTTTTTTATTTATCAACCAACGTTTCGTCGACTTTGCCAACTTCTTCAGGGCTTCAAATAGTCATGTGTACGACGAATGTGTGCCATGACTATTTGAAGCCCTGAAGAAAGTCGGCAAAGTCGGAGCTGATAAATGAAAAAGTCACACATAAAAACTTGTCTTTATTTTCCTATTATAAACTTTCAAATTAATACAAATTATGGACGGAAATGATAACATAAATAGAATATTTTTTTTATTTCATCACTTTCCCATTGAATGTTGTAATACTCATCAAAGAAAATTCAATTTTTAATTTGCCATTTTGTTAAAATTGCAAATTTTAAAGCCGTGTGACTTCTAAACTCTGCTTGACATATTGGATTTGGATTTGTTTAAAAATTGTTTTGTTTTCGACGTAGAATTGTTCTGATGCAACTTTATCGTGACTAAGTTACGACTCACCTAATGGCCGGGCAATAAGTTTTATTGATTCTATACTTCGTTAACTTTAATTTATCAAAAAATTATTAGAGCTGCTGTTATATCGAAAGCTTTAGTATTTTATCACTGAGGATTAAGGGCTGTTAAGTCGGCCAACCGCTAGATCGTTGATATCCTTTTAATTGTTCTTATGAAAGAATAGAAATTGTTTCTTTCAGCTATCAGTTGTCAGGAGGTGATAATTTACTATTCTATTATATGTAATGATTAATTTTATATAACTCAAAGAGACATTGGTGGCGGCAGCTTTTTCTTTTTGATTTTGGTTGGGCGACACCCTGTAGAAAAATTTAGAGGGCGAATCCTGGGATGGCCAGCAAAAATGGCCATTATTTCGGGTAATAGGTACAGATTTGTGTATAATTTGTAGATAATTTGAATTTGTGAGAAACCCCAATCAAAAAGTGAATAAAAAACTCTGATTTTATTTCAAAGTTTATTTTACACAGAAACTCATGATTTTAGAATGGTTAACATTAAAATAGAGCTATTTAATTTTTAACTTTTCTTATTGCGAGTCGGAGAGAGGTTTATCTTAAGGGTTAGACTAGCTGCCCGGAAAGCATGTTGGTCCTCGGGTTCAACTCCTGATGGGATGAATCCATCTGATAGGCAATATAAAATTATCACATATTACTAAAGGGCATTTGTGTCTGTCTCTGTTTGTAACTACTTATGTCCCCCAGGCGTTGGGAGGTGGGATCCAGGGCGTGAGGGGTCCAGTCTACTAAAGGGCATTTGTCCCTGTGTCTGTACCTATATCAGCACATACTACTAAAGGGCATTTGTTCCTGTCTCTGTATGTACCTATGTTTCTTTGTTTGTATATCTATCCCCCCCCATTGATAGGGGTTGGGGTCCAGGGTGTCAGGGTCCAAGGGTGGGGACCTAGGGTCCAGGGGCAACTAAGGGTGTTTTATGCCTATGTCTGTATATATATATATATACCTATGTGAGGTTGGGAGGTGGGGTCCAGGGGTGAGGGTTGGGATCCAGGGGATGCGGAGTGCATGGGTGGTCCAGTAGGTTTACTGGGTTGGAGTGTGATCAGAGACGGGGTTGAAGTTCCGGTGTTGGGGAGAGGGTCGGTGGAATGGAGAGTGGTTGGAGATACAGAAGAGGGAGTGTTTAAGTGACGGGGGTCCAGGGGGGCTAAGCTCTTTGGCCAGCAAGATGCCCACCGAAGGCGGGCCTTGAAGCTAGTTTGCTACTAAAATCTTTGAATTTGTACCTTAAATTTAGATTCTTTCTTAATGTATAATGATTTATACCTTCGAGTTAATTTTTGAAAAAAATTCCCATCTATTTTTCAATTCTTTCGATTTATTATATAAATGAATGGTCCGCCGCTGAAATTTTTTTTCGGTTAAGCTTAATTTTTTTACTTTTCCGCTCTAGTTGAATGGAGTGAAGAATTTTCTTTTCTTATATATATATTATTGCGAGTCGGAGAGAGGTTTATTTCAAGCCCGGAAAGCATGTTGGTGCTCGGGTTCAACTCCTGAAGGGATGAATCCCTCTGATAAGCAATATAAAATTATTTTCTACTAAAATCTTTGATTTTTGACATTAAATTTAGATTCTTTCTTAATAATTATATTACTATGTTTAGTGTCAAAAGAATCTAGAACTACATCTAGTCCAATGTTCTTTCAATAATTTTTTCCACGTACAAACATAGTTATTTTTTAATTGATTAAGAATAATGTATAATAATAATTATTATTATATAAGGTCTATAATATTGAATGGGAATATGGTTTACCTTTTCTATTTAATTTATCAAATGGGTTTTTGAATATTTTTAAATGGTCAATTTAGCAGGTTGGGCGAATGGTTGGGTGAGAACAATTTGGGTTCGCTCAACCGTGCCCACCCTTGGCGCCACTGAAAAGAGATGTCACATCTTATCGTATTTTCGCAATTAGCAAAATAATAATAAAATAATTAAATAAATAAATAAAAGTAATAATAATTAATAATAATCTAAGCCAAAATCAATGTCAATTAAGACAATTTCAATTTTCTTCTATTGGCCTGTCGAGCGTATGGAGTAATTTTAACTTTACAATTTATGAATGAAAAATTATTATTATTATTATTATTACATGTATGCATAATGTTATTGTTTGATAATGATGTATACTTTCCTAGCTATTTTCTTCTCGTAAGCTCTTATTTATTCAAATTAAGAAAAATGAATGAAATAACTTATTTACCTATTTAACTTAAATAAATAATATTTTTGTCTCAAAACTGATAGAGGAGACAATAAGGCGACGATTATACAATTCCTATATTGACCCTTTTGAACCACGAAAAAGAGGGAAGATCCTCTTGTATACTTTTTGAGACTCAGTACACTTTTGAAAATTTTGATAATTTCTTTTATGAAAACAAACTCAAAACATACCATAAATATCTAAACATTTAGGGAAAATTCTCCCTTTAACATTGATAATTTGAAAAAATGGGTGCTTTACAATCTCAAAACGTTTATTAAATATCCAAACGTTTCGGGAAAATTCTCCCTTTAACAATAGGAATTTGACAAATTGGTGCTTTACAATCTCAAAATGTTTATTAAATATCCAAACATTTAGGGAAAATTCTCTCTTTAACCGAGGGAATTTGAAAAAATGGGTGATTTACAATCTCAAAACGTTTATTAAATATCCAAACGTTTTAGGAAAATTCTTCCTTTAACAGTGGGATTTTGAAAAATTGGTGCTTTACAATCTCAAAACGTTTATTAAATATCCAAACGTTTTAGGAAAATTCTCCCATTAATAGTAGAAATTTTGAAAAATTGGTGCTATACAATTTCAAAACGTTTATTAAATATCCAAACGTTTCGGGAAAATGCACCTTTTATCAATGGAAATTTGAAAAAATATTTTCTTTATCAATCCAATTTATTTCAAAACATACAACCATTTTTCCAAATTTCTATTGATAAAGGGGAATTTCTTCTGAAACGTTTGGATATTTAATAAACGTTCCAGAATTCTGATATTCACTTCGATTCGAATACCCTGAAAATGTGTGACAGCCTATCCATGTTGGGCGTCTCTGTCGCATCTGACCTGTCTTGGAATGAACACATCTCCTCTGTGGCGAAATCTGCAGCAAGGAAGATTGGCTTCTTATTCAGGTCCAAGCGATTTTACAAACCCCCACAACTTCTCACCATCTAC
Source organism: Forficula auricularia (assembly GCA_024734495.1). Taxonomy (NCBI): domain Eukaryota; kingdom Metazoa; phylum Arthropoda; class Insecta; order Dermaptera; family Forficulidae; genus Forficula; species Forficula auricularia. The sequence goes on along the minus strand of JALMQS010000621.1, from coordinate 1,989,439 downwards.
AAGGCCCAAATCCGCCCCTATCTCGAATACTGCTCTCATCTGTGGAGAGGAGCCTCAAAATATTCTCTTGCTACCCTTGATGCAATTCAGAAACGAGCCGTCAGGCTAATTGACGATTCTACCCTCACCGACTCCCTCGACTCGTTGGCTCATCGAAGAGATGTCTCTGCCCTTTCCCTTTTCTATAGATACTATCACGGCAGGTGCTCTGATGAGATAAAAATCAATAATTCCCCCAAAGCATACTTTGCACGCAGCACACGTTTTGCCGACTCCCAACACTCTTTGCGGTCAAATTGGAAAAGTGCCGGACCACTTCATTCGCGAATACATATATCCCCATGACTTCAAGGAACTGGAACTCTCTCCCAGCCTCTATCTTTCCCAGCACCTATGATCTTCAAACTCTTCAAAACCAGGGTGCATAGACACCTACGTCTACACCCTCTCACTTAATCAACTTTCCCTTCTCTTCGGTAATGCAAGGGTCTTTCGAGATCCATAGGGGCTACACCTTTACTGGTGCACCCCTTCTTGCATTCGATTGCATTAAAAAGATTGTTTTCATAATAGAACTGTATTTATTTCAATATTTTTATGTTAACAATTTTTTTTTAATTCTGACCCTTCCGCTGAAAACCATATAGGTTTGTGCCAGACTGGATGGTATGTTTGGTGTGATTAGGATGTCAAATTCTTTTTTAGAGAATCTTTTTAAAGGAACATTTGCATATGGAAAATGTCAGCCGCCGACTAGATAATCATAACTAACCATTGGTTGGTTGTTTAAAGAAGGTGGTTTTGCAATTCGAATGGGATTGCATCAAATTTGTTAGCACAATGTATCATTAAGGATACTTTCCGTTTTCCTTAAATTTGACGTTAACAAACAAGTCAGGCATTAGAAATAATGGCGAATAAAGTTTGTTTGTTGAGCTATTGTAGTTGATATTGCCAATAATTAATTGTTATATTGATAATAACAATTATAAAAGTGATCGGAAAATAAAATAATAAATTAATCTCTAAGAAATAAAACAGGAATATATATCATTATTATTTAATCATTTAAAATTATATTTCTCAATTTCCTCAAAGGCTCTTTTGCAAGTCTTATAGAGAGAAAACAGAGATCCATTGATGAGAGATTTTACGTATCCCAACTAGGGATTTCAATCCTGCAAAGTGGATCCTGATTTAAAATACTTGTATAATTATTTTCAAATTTTATGTTAAATACTATAAATATGGAGATTGAAAAGACTGTTTAGTTATCCATATCCTACTTACATACAAATTAATTGGATAATTATTGTGATTTACTTTAGTAACTATATTAAGATTTATTTATTTATTTATTTCAACGGCATGAGCCTTTAAAAATATTACAAAAAGTAATACAAAGAAACACTAATTAGTAAAAAGTAAAGAAAAAAACAATAAAGTTAAACATACAAATAATAAACAATAATACGGAGTACAGATATAATAATTATGATAGTGAGTATTTAAATATATGAAAGTGTGTTTATTTTTATAATTCTTGACATTCTGTTGGTATGTATAGTAAAATTCAAAACGCATGTTTTTTGGGAAAGGGCGTTATAAGCGATGCTTAATCTATAAATAGGGTTGGTTTCGGAATGACGTGTATTAAAATTATCTCTGTTAGACAAGTTATAGACTAAATAGAGAATGGGATTAACACCAATCCCGAAATAATCCAGCGGGATTGCAAACACTGCGGGATTGCAATCCCTAAACCAAATTGAAGGAGACAATAAGAGTGTGTCTTCTGCTGGAATTATAAATTGTTTTAATTTATTTATAACGAGACTATAGTTTCGAGAGCTTTGCCCTCTTCATCAGTCTATTATAATTTCAATTTAACCTAATCCAAACATTGCGTACGCTCGGCGGGCGAACCTTGCCGGAAGCTAGGACCTTACCACCCGAATTTCTTTGGTTTTTGTTTTTATAAATATGTATCTGCCATGTAGAGAAGAACTCAACCAAAACATCCTATGAAAAAACAGGCCAAGTTCGAAAAAGTAGTGAAATCTAGTGTGTATCCAAGTTAAATTCACCAAGAATAATTAAGTTGAGAAATCTACTATTTTCTCAAGTTAATTATTCTTGGCGAATTTAACTTGGATACACACTAGATTTCACTACTTTTTCGAACTTGGCCTGTTTTTTCACAGAATGTTTTGGTTGAGATTTCTCTACTTTTTGTAAGCTAAGAGGAAGCCCGTTAGTTCAAAGGGGTAGAATTTTTATTTTTGACCCCCCCCCCCCATTTTGGGTGGTTAATTTTTGCATTTCTAGCCCTCTGGGGCCCATAGAATATGTATACAAAATTTGGTTTTTAATTTTTTACCTCCACCCCCCATTTTAAAGGGGTCGAAAGATAGAAAGTTTGGATTTTTGGAATTTTTCCCTTGTTTGTGTCACAAATTCATGATGCTGGAATGATTGGAAGTACTCTATAGGTTTTGATGTCATGTCAGTCAGTGAATGCCAAAATTAGCTATTTTCTTAGGTCCAATTCTCAGAATTGAATTAAGCTATATTATTGAAATTTGGTACTCTCCTCAAGATGGATTACATAATTACATGTGTATAATTTCGGCTCTATAACTGCAAAATGGATTCCGAGCTGCAGGGGGGTCGAAATTTGCTCGAAATGGTTCGTGTAAATAGAGTACGGCGTGTTCGGCCAAGCTGTGCGCTTTGATATCATTTTCAAGCATTAATTTTTTTAATTGATTTGTTTTTTATTGTTTTGAGTGTGCTTCCTAGGATAACCCAAAAGCTTGAGATCGTTGAAACCTCGTTCTGTAGTTGAAATGTTTGTATATATTTACAAAACAAATAATTGAATATATTTTGAGCTTTCTAGTTTCAGAACTCCCGATTCAAAATTGTAAAAGATCAGAAAATCAGATTATGTTATGGGAGCTGAAACTTGGCACACAAGTAGTTAAAACCAGCACTCTTTTTGGAAAGTTTCAACTTCTATCTCAAACCATTTATTAACAAAAAAAAAAAAATCGTCATTTCACTAAAATTTGCGTAAGGCGTACCTACCTAGTTTTGTAACTTTTCCCTCCAATTCAACCATAATTTTGTTTTTCTTTATTTATTTGGTTGTCTTTTTGTCCATGTGTCTGTCTGCGGATCCTCATACCCACAATAACTCAAGAATCAAATGTTATAGAATTTTTATTCTTGTATCAAAATATTTAAATTGAAAAGCGAATCACTAAAATTAAATTTTGGTCATTCTAGTTTAAATGTCAGAAACAATCAAATAGATTTTTCATTGATCGCATCCATACTTAAAATTCTTTAATTGAAATCATAGAGAGATGGATAAGAATTAAATTATAAATAATGTGCATCAAACGGTTCATCATTTTACTTTTGACTTCTTAGTGGCTCACTAAATGACTAGCTTGGCTGATGTTGCTGAAACTATGAGATAAATTATATCATGAATTTATTGATATGTTTTATCCCATAGTTTCAGTAACATCAGCCAATTGAGTTAATTAGTGAGCCACTGAAGAAATCAAAAATAAAATGACGAAACGTTTGGCACATTAAATAATTTTAATTTTAATAAAACTCTGTTTATAATTTAATTCTTATCAAACCCCCCAGCATTTCAATTAATCAATTAATCAAATAGATTTTGATGTACTTTTGGTTATCTGTAGCTAATTAGCTGAAATTTGTCTTGATAGTCTGTAAAATTAAAATTAGACTATGTAGGTTTCAAAAGTTAGTAGGGTAAAGTCCATAGCTATTGGCCCCTCTAAGCAAATTAACCTTGTTTTTACTCAATTACTGAAAGCCCCGAAAGACAATCAACTTAAAAATTTCTATATGAATGCTAAAAGTACTGTTCTTTTGACTCAAAATAAAAAAATGTAAGATTCTGGAACCATTTTTTAAAAAGGAACCAAAGTTCAAAAAATTTCTCCAAACTACTACAGTTATTGGCCCAGTCTTTCTACAATTATTGCCCCACCCTACCAAGGGCATATTCTAATTAAATAGCATCCTAAAACAGCATTCTTCAGATTTCTGGCTTTGCCCAGAGAAATTCTTGACTACTGGGGGCCCACTTATTATGTATACAAAATTTCGCTGAGTTTGGTCCAAGGGCCTAGATATTCAATTTTGACCCTACCCTCTTCCCCCAATTTTGGGTGGTTGGTTTTTGCATTTTTAGACTTTTGGGGGCCCACTAGTTATGTATACAAAATTTGGTTGAGTTTGGTCCAAGGGCCTAGATTTTCATTTTTTGACTCCCCCCCCCCCTAAATGGCAAGCTGTACCGAAAGTCAGTCGATTTTATATGACTTGAAACCCCTGTGGTTAACTTTTCATCTCGTTTGGTCAACTATTGAAGGAGCTAGAGGTTTCGATCACCTATTTCAGATTCGAAAGCACTGTGCGCTGGACCAAAAGAAGATTTTTTGAATTTTTTTGAAAGTCGGACAGATTTTGGCACTCCAAAAGTTTTGCAGCACATTTTTTGATATGCCTCTTCCAACAGCTTCTAAAGCATTTCGAAGTGCCTCTTCTGTTTAGGGTTTTGGGGCTATTTTAGGCATTTTGACTGAAAAAATCCCACCTTAATTAGTAATCAGTGATTGGCCCCCACAGTTATTTCTTAAAAATTACCTACTCTATATATTTGTATCAAGTTTCACCTTTTTAACTCTAACCATTTGCTGATGAAAAATTTGGAAATCACCAAAATTTGATGAAAGTGTACCGAGTTTTGAAAAATCTTTTAATATTTCCTCCGATTTCAAACGCATATTAGTTATAAAACTCAGGATTTATTCTTAATCAGGACGGGATTATTACCATTTGTTTCTCTTGATTATAGAACATCAGTTCAAAATATATCAATCTTTTATTTGTATTTTGTATAAATTAATTTTGATACAATCTCACCTATTGTCATATTCTAAATTATAGGAAATTCTTTTTTCTGAAAAGCAAAAAAATACAAATGTATGACCTCAGAATTCTCTAAAGACTGACTTCCTTTTTCCTATTCTAAATTATCTCCAGCCTTTCAGCTTTGTTTTAAGAATATAATTGACAAGCTCCCGCGTTTTTGAGAAGGACGCTAGTCACTCTCCAGTTAATTAATTCGGAAGACTAGAGAAAAAGATTTAATAATAGGTTCGTTAGAGCGTGGCAGTTGGACTGGAAAGCTGTTACACCTCAGAGGTGTGCCGCAGAACAACTTAACTTTTCGTAAATTGGGATCAGGCATTTAATAAAAATTCCTTAAATTTCTATCTTTTTTTGTCCATAAAAGATTCGTAAGTATACTTATAATAAAAATATTCTAGTAATAAAACGCTTTTATATCAAAATGCGCGGAAAATAAAAAAATAAATTATAACAATTAACCCGAAGATTTTAGTATCTTTTTTTGAAAAATATTTAGATGGATTTTTTTTCAAAAATACCACTCTCAGTATAAACGAAATACATCAAGAAAGAATTTAAATTTTAAGGTAAGTTTTAGGTTTTTTTTTTTTTTTTTTAATGAAAATGATGAGAGAGTTACACCAAAAAAAATAATGGTTTGGCTTCTCCAACGTGAAAAGAAGAAGAAGGGATTTTATGGGCTGGGTAGGGGTCGAAGCTATCTGTGGATACGGGTCTTAAACAGCTGAAGGTTATAAGTCTCAGGGATGACGGTGGATGGGAGCGAGTTCCAGTCTCTGGAGGTCATAGGGATAAAAGAGTTGGCGAAAGCGCGTGTTCGATTTTTATCCATTTTGACAGCGAAGGCGTGCTGAGCATTCGAAAAGAGGGCTTTAGGGGGGGGATAATTGCATATCAGAGGGCTTCATTCACTCAGGAGTTGAACCCGAGTAGGCTTGCCGGACTTGTTAGTTCAACCCTCGTGACAAAAACACACCCTTACATGCAATATGCAATATATTTAAGAGAAGCCCTCTGATATGCAATGTAAAAATATTTCTATTAAAATCTTAGATTTTTGACCTTAAAATTTAAATTCTTGCTTGAAAAAAATAAATGTTTTTTAAGTGCAAAAATTCACTTACTCAAAAAACAAAAGCCTGAGTGATTATTTAAATTAAATATTAGCTAAACGTGCATAAACTATGTAGAGTAAAAACTTGAAATTTAGAAACTATATGCATTTTTTAACAAATCAAAAATTGTATTAAAATTTTCATCTAATTCCGGAAATGTCTAATTTAATGTGGGGTAAAAAATGTGTTTTTTTTTTACCATAGATTGTGTGATATCACAGTAAAGATCTTTTTAAGTAAAATCAAGTTTGATTTTTAACCGACTTCAAAAAAGGAGGAGGTTCTCAATTCGACTGATTTTTTTTGTGTGCCTATGTTACCTGATATCTTCGCCAATTGTGAACCGATTTTGATGATTTTTTTGCATTGGGTTCAGTCTAGTTTCCGATTGGTAAAAATATAAATTTCATTGATATTGGACCATTTTTATTATGTTTGTTCAGGCATAACTTCTTTGTTTATGAACCGATTTTAATAATTCTTTCTGCGTTTGGATCAGTATAGCTTCAAGATAGTCAAGATACCTATTTATTTATTTATTTATTTTACGTAGGTATCTTCAGCGAGAACTTTTTACCACGTGGACCGATTTCGATGATTATTTATTTATTGGAAAGGGGGTACCTTAGGGGTGGTCCCATATTAATTTGATCAAGTTCTGTTGATATGTTCAATGATGAAATAAAATAAATCTCCAATTCTTATGTGCAAATAATCAAAATTATAATAAATAAAATCTTTTATAAAAAATCTTAAAACATTCATTAAAAACCCGCAAACGTTTCTAGAGAATTTCCATATTTATGAATTTTATTTTATTATCATTTTCTGGAATCTAGAAATATTGGATGAGACCAATCGACTTGATTGGGGAATAATGGAATTGAAATAATTATCGGAAAAGAGGTTTTTTATCTAATTAGATTTTTCCTCTTATTAAAAACAAGGACTAAAGATCAATAAGGACACTCGATGGTGGAGAAGTAATCTCCGGAATCGAAGCAAAAATACAATGTATACATTAATTAATGTAAAATAATTGGTTTAATAAATTTATCATTTTCTGATTCATTCGCCCGACGCTTTCTCTTACGAGATGCATGCAAGGAATTATCTTAAGTCACTATTAATAACATCACTAAAAAGAGAAAAATAATAATAATTTTTATAAAAAATTCACTAAAAGGTATAAAATAATTATCTAATTTAGTTACAACTAAACGACAAAATATTTACATGAAATCACTTTTTGAAATCGGTGCCAAATAAACCATATAAGCGAGCTTACGCGATGTTGTCTTCATTACTCGCCAAACATACTAAGTAAGATCCCTTGAGTGCGATTCATAAAATGTATATTTTTGGCACCGACTTCAAAAAAGTGATTTCATGTTAATATTTCGGCGTTTAGTTGTAACTAAATTAGATAATTATTTTATACCTTTTAGTGCATTTTATTTGATTTTCGAGTTTTTATTATTTTATTTGTTGGATTTAGTTTTTTTGAAGTCGGTTTTATTTATTTTTTTTTTATAAAAATTATTTTAAATTCAAAATAACTGCGTGAAAGAGCTAGGTTTTTTTATATAAGCTTAATTGAAAACCACTGGCTTATATTAAGAATTATTGTTTATATTTGAACATAAGACAAAATCAATAATGTCTTATTAGTAAATTTAAAATGTGTATATGTTATTTATTATTCAAATTATAACTCCATATTGATAAATGAAACACGAAAGATGTCTTTATGTGATGTAGTAGTGAGAAAAATTAAAAATTAGAACTTATTATTATCCTTATATAGGAACAATTAATTACGAATAATTTATATATTGATCTCGCTTTAATGAGTTTTTCAATGATATATAAATAGAATTACTTAACAATATTTATTGAAATCAATTAAATTAGAAAGTTATTATTAATCTTTTTTCTATAATAAAATTGTTTTAAGTATCAATCTAAATTTTTATTCATTTCTTATCTTTCATTCAACTCTCCAATATAAAATTCTTTTTTCTTAATCTAGTTGATATGCATAAAAGTCTGGTCGAAAATTTAAAAGTATTCATAAATATAAATAATTTAAAATTAATTTTTTATTTTTTTTTAAACGTATTAGTCTATGACAAAAAAACATGCAGAATGTAGGTTTCAAAAAAGGCGTGTGAGGAGAGGGGATTAATTTAAAAAAAAAAAAATCACATCAATTGAATAGATTAGTCAGTGTACAAATCACTATAACCAATAAGTGAAATCGGAAAGGTAAATAAAGAGATTAATGATTCTTGACAGTGAATCAAGAACCTAGGATATTGAAGAGTGAAACAAAAAATTGATTTGGCCTCTTTTTTTAGCAATTCATATATAGTTATTATTTCTATATTGAAATAATTTTGAGAATGTTCAGATGATGAAATTCTGTTTATTTTTATCGTACACAAACACAAAGAATATTGGTTAAATTATTTCAATTTCTTGATTAAAATCACTAAGATTCAAAAATTTCTTAAGTTAATTTTTGTTATTATAATTTTTTAATCAAATTGAGAAAAAATTTAATATCAGAATACAGACATATGAACAAATAAATCATGCTTGAAAGCGTTTAGTAAAAACGATAAAGTAAAAAAAATGAATTCAATAATCCGGTCCGTCTGGCAGATGAAGAAGAAGGATCATTTTTAAACATAATTGTGTCTGTCTGTTTATCTTCCTACCAATGCTAATAAAAGTTCGTTCTGGTGACAAAATTTTTGCATTTCAAAAACGAAAAAGTGATTAGATTTGAAATTTTCTATCTTCAAACTTCCCGTTGAAAAGTACAGAAAATAGAAAAAAAATCATTAGAGATTTGATGCTTTGGTGTTTTTCGAAAGGGTTGTTTGGGCTAATACTAGCAAGATTGTAAATTTTTAATGAGAAAATTCGATCCGAATGTATCAACGTCGGTCTCTCAACGATCTTCTTCTACATCACTCAAAAAGAACTCCAGAATTAAGTGTTGAAACATCGTGTAGTCTGGTGAGATTAAAAAAAATGTACAATATAGATAGTTGTAGCTCTGGTTGATTCATAAAGAGAAAATCACTGAGTATGTCCTCTGCTTTATGCAAATAAACATATACGTATATTATCACTGGCGGGCTGTGACATTTCAACCAGGGAATGCTGTCCAAAAAAACCCTTCAATTTTTAAAATTTTATTTTATTTTTCGCTCTTTTTTCTAAAATTCATCGACAAATATAGAATTTTGCATTATTTTTTAAATTTAACATTAGATTTTTTATAACACAGTATAAAAATACTTTGACGTTTTAAAATTTTAGGGCTGCGCAGCATCCACAGCATCCATGGACCGCACGCCACTTTGTATACTGAAGGTCGATTTCTGGCCGAAGCCGAAACAGATTAATCGAAGGCTTAAAAACCTTAAGAAATTCAGTTCAAAAGTCAATAATATAATGATTTTAAAAACTTAAATTAAAGGTTTATGTTGACTGTATATAAACAACTTCTAAAGATGATTAAAATTACCTTGCAATTTGTCAAAAATAATCTTATTTCGAAATAGTAATGTGAATTATAACATTTATTTACTTAATTAAAAGTAATTTAACATTCACAATCAGATCAATCAGTCTTAGATTTTTTTCAACTAGTGCGAAACTAGACTAACAAATAAACACTCTCTTTCTTAGTACAAACCTTCGTCTTCGGCTAAAACTTCGACCCATTTTGACCGAAGCCGAAGGTTTTGCTGTAGGTGGGTTTTTTGGCCTAAAATACCCGAAGCCGAAACCGAAGCTTCGGTCGGACACTAATATATATATATATATATATATATATATATATGTTGCAGTAAAACCCGTTTTTAGTAAGAACGGGTTCTTACTAGTTAAAACGCCACTAGAATTTACTGATGTTAGTTGAGTTTGGTTCAAAAGTCTAGAATCTTCATTTTTGACCTTGCGCCTCATTTCGGGTGTTTATTTTCAAAATTGTTTAAACGAAAATTTCAAAAATTAGAAGCAAAGTTGTAGAGAATGTAATTTTTGACATTTTCGTTTAAAATTTTTTGAAAATAAACAGCCGAAATCAGGCGGAATGTCAAAAATGAAGATTCTAGACCTTTGAACCAAACTCAACCAACATCAGTAAACTCTAGTTGCCACAAATGTATTCAGTGAAACGCGTTTAAATAGTAAGAACGCGTTCTTACTAAAAAACGGGGTTTTACTTTAACATATATGGTATATATAATTTATTTTTCTCTAAAAGGTCTTAAACTGTTTGTACTATTGAGGTGAAATTTGACTAACAAGTTTGCATTAACAAGCTGCACTTCTGCCATGTTTCATATTTCTTATAGTTCAAACCCGAATCTTTACTTTTATTTCACTTTCTTGATCAAAATGACAAGTACTGATTAGTAATCCGAATCCCCTCCATTTGGTATTTTCTATTATAATTCATGATTCATATTTCTGAGAACAAAATATTAAATTTTTGTTCACTCCGAGACTTGTCACTCGTTGACCTCTAGTTGAAACTCTCGTGTATCCATGTTGTTAACATAATAGTGTAATGATATTTGGTGATTGTTGTTTGGTGTTTGGTGTTTGGTGTTGGAGATGAATAGTTGGTTCGTCCTGGGCGTGAAGGCAATCAGAAGCCGGTGTTGGTGTTGCCGTGACGCAAGCACTTCGCCGAGGACTTTCTCCTTGGTTTCTGCCGTCTTCCTTGCTGTCAGCTCTCAGCTGGCCAGTGGCGTTTTGGACGTCGGTAAGCAAAGCCGGCGAATCGAGGTGGGACGAATCGCGGATCATGCCGGTTGCGACACGATCGTGTCGACCCCTAGTGCTCATTCTTATCTTTTTTGGTGCTTTATTCCAAATCGCGGCCGTGACACACGCCAGCGATGCAAGTGGTAACGAGACCGAAACTGACCAAGAGCCGGACGAGATACAAAACGGTAAGTCGATGGCCTGTTGGCATGCTGCAGCGATTTAGCCTTGTGGTCCCGTTGCATCTCCGCTAACCTATTTCGCTCCTAAGATACGAGTATTATTTCAAGGATCAAGAAAATATTTTCCTTTTTACACGTTTACTCGAAATAAAAGAATAATATTATTTTACCAAAAATAGATGTCAAGATTGTTATTGATATGCTACTTTTTATTTTTTTACTAAAATTCATTCATATGTTCATTTCTAGAAGAACTTTGATAAGACAGAGCTGATGACAAGAGGGAGTGAGTTTTTCCGACTTTTTCCTTTCTAGAGGTTCGAGAATTTCTTTCGGAAATTCTCCAGTATCTAGAAACTCTAAAGCACATTGTTTACATTAAGAAAAATAATGTTTTAATTAATAAAAAGTCATGCAAATGAATACATGTTTTTTTGTAACTAAAGTAAAGAAAATTCTGAAAAATTTAAGAAACTTTTTAAAATTGAAAATATAAAATACTAGTTAGGTTTCACAGAAAATAGACGAAGATGCTTGTTTACCACGACTCAATGGATATTTCTAGGTATAAGCCCATCTTCAGGAGCTCATAGAGGAAACTTGAAACTGCTGAAGATGGGCTTATACCCCGAAATATATATATATAGAGTCGTAAGCTAAACAAGCATCTTATCTTTTATTTTTGTGAAACCTAGCTAGTATTTTATATTTTAAATTTTAAAAAGTTTCTTAAATTTTTCACAATTTTCTTTATTTTATTTAAAATGTTTCACCAAGAACCCACACCATTCTCCCTTAACAAAAATAAATGTAACTAAATGGATAATATGATCGGAAACATGTATTATAGAATGAAAAATAAAATTTGGAGATGTTTTTTGAGTTTAACTTTTGATTGATTAAAAGACTAGGTATTGTTTTTTGACAATGTTTGTAGGTAGGTATATAAAAACAGACAACATAAATCTGATAATGGCTGAATCTGTACATACAATATTATATATTGAAATCACATGGTGTAATCGTTGAAAGAAATTTTATAATGTCGTAGAGATTATGAGAAATCTTTACAGAATAAAAAAGAGACAAAGATAATTCTGCAAATGTAATGTTTTTATAAACATTTCTTTCTCAAATCACTGTTTTCTAATAAGAGAATCGCGAAATCTAATGATTCAACAAAAATTCTTAAGAATTTGGAAAGGAGATTTTCTTACAAATCTCGGGATTTTCGAGCCCTAATCTCTAGGTGACAGTGGTTGTTCTCATTTAATTTAAAAATTGCCTATTCTCAGGGGCTCCTCCCGCATCTGACCTGAAGAGAGAGTGGATGCCAGACGCACACGCGTGTGCAAGTCGGTCACTCTCACCATTGCTGCTAATGCTAATTGCCTGACACCCAGCACACCAGTTTATCCTGTCCCATCCTCCCAAAGTGCATCCAAGTCTTGTTTATCAACTTGACCTGATTCTACCACGCTCGTCGCCATCATACAATTGCCAGCCGACCCGATTCCGCTTTTGTTCTCTCTCTCACAGACATAATACTTACATCTTGCAGAACAATGCTTGATTGAAGCAATCGCTAGGGATTCAAGAGATAACCAACGTCTGCAAATTCTCACCAAGTACCCGTGTGAGGCCTGCGCCCTGCGTGCCTCATCTGTCCTTGTGTCAAGGCCATTGCGAGCTGCGATCTTCAAGCCCCGGGCGAATAACCAAACTCACCCAAGAAGACCAATATCAACATTCATCCATCAAACCAGCTTTCAAAACTCATCTCGGAATTAATATCCTAACTTCAATCGATTTTTTTTCTGAACAAAATGTATTATTTCCATATTAAAAAATTACATTATTATTTTTCATTTTACAATCACTTGAACACTCGAGCAACAAATACCCCTTCCCATGACCATATTTGCAACAATGTTCCCCTTATTTTATTTTCAATCACTTTCTGAAAAACCCACAACTTGGTGAATGAATGATAAAATGGATATGAATTTACAGAATGAGAATGAAAATAAATTAATTAAGAGAAAGAAAATAAAAGAAACAAGAATACACTATTTACACATCTTTCTCCATTCCTTTTTAAATGGTCACTTCTTTGAGAAGAGGGTTTGTATGATTCCTTAGATAGACTTTGAATTTTTCGGCTATATTGTTTAAGTGGTTTATTAATCAATCTCAAGAGCTACGTATGATATAGTTATTGATTCCTGGAGGAGAGTCGGCGATTATTCTAAGAGTTTTGTTTTGTATGGCTTCGGTGAATTTTAAATTTGATGGTGTTGCTTTTCGGGGCCAGAGAGGACATCCAAAAGTTAACTGTGGCATGATGATGGATTTAAAAATTAAAATTTTGTAATCAATTGACAAAGAGCTTTTTCTGTTCATTAAGGGTCATAGCATACGAAGAGTATTGCGCCCGTTCTTAGATGAGACCCCCAAGTCAGTTGTCTATCTAGACGAAAGCCCAGGTATCTAATTTGTGGATAGTAGATCCGATTTTGATAGTTGAACCAAGGTATTTTCTTTTCCTAGTGAATAGAATAGCTTCAATTTTGTCGTTATTTGGTAAAAGTTTCCAGTATTGGAGAAAATTTTTAATATCTGAATGATATTTCAAAAGTCTCTTTGAGTCTCAAATGATCAGAAATCAGAATGAAACTTGGATATTTATCGGTGTTTCTCAAAGTTTCGTCATCTCTGTACCTTGTCTTCTAAAATTTTCGTAGCACTGAGATTTGTGATTTGTGTGCCCCTCCATCGTGAGAAGAAGTTTGGCTTAAAAAATCGAATTATTATATTGAAGGCCCTTGAACAGTTGAACGATATGTATGTATTTATTATGAGCTGTTCAAAATGGAAGTTAGTCCACCTAGAATGGACATTTTTAATGAGATGATCTTATCAGATTGCACAACGTTTCAAAAACCTAATTCTGTAAGAAGAATTTGTTGAAGTCCTTTTATAGACTAGAGTCTTGTCTAAAGATTGTGCATTCTAAAGAAATTTTCTCATTAAAAATGTTCAATCTAGAAGGTTCATTTCGAAACTTGTATTTTGATAAGCCTAATCACCAAACCATCAATTCTACGAGTTAAATTTCGCCTTACAGATTTATATTAATAAACTGAAATTTTTCATTAGTTTTAAGTTCTAGATCGAATTGTATGCTCTCTAAAAAATTACCTATACCAAAATTTTCAGAGACCGATGTCGAGTCTTGAAAATATTTTATTTTTTTCCTCCGATTTATCATTTAAAATTTTAGAACATGGTATTAATGCTGTCAGAACTAAGACCACATATTATATTATAAGTAGCATTAGTTAAAGAAAATTATGATATTGCTTATGTTGAAAAGTTTATATTTTATATTGACGCTGTTAGTTTTGCTGATTGAAGAAAATTATCTTTATTTTAGGGATCTTTGCATATATTGGTGTTATCTAAGGGTAATTAATAGGGATTTTGGTGTTGGTGCAAGGTGAAACATTTTTAATAAAGATAAAAGTAAATAAATATTATATGCAGTATTCATTTACTGTTAGATTTCGTGGCTGTGATGAAACTGTATTAGATGAAGGAGGAGGTATCAGCCAAAGATGGAATCACTGGGTTCAATAAAACACCTTTAATAAAACGTTTCGGCCTGAATTTATTTGGCCATCTTCAGTTAATTAGGAGTTATATACAAAATGCGGTACACATATGTGATCGAATCAAGCCTTGTCAAAAATAAAAATAAAATTTTTTAGCTTCATGCAAATTTATAACGTGCCTGGACCCAAAAGTTTCATTCTGAAAAATTCAATTAGAACAACTGAAATTGGGTCAGCTTTAATAGGTCAACTTACATTGTTACTTGACGGCTATCCGCTTTAGTTTCATCCATGTTGCTTAAGTTCCTAGATCTACGAAATCAGTGTTTGCATCATGTCAAGGCCGTTGACACTCTGCAATGGAAATTCCTTAGAAATTCTCATTTTTTATAACATTTTTAATTGATAGTTAATGGGATAATTATTTTTTCATGATCAAGCGATTGACCATAAAGACAAAATATTATTTATATGAAAAATAACAATTTATATCTTTGTAATAGTAATTCTCTTAATGTGGCGATTACTCTTAAGAACTGGTTCCCAACCTTAAGGAAGTCGCTTACCATTCAGTAGATAATTGAATAAAACACAGACTTCCTCTCCTACATCACTTAATAACTCCTTCATTGACTTAAAAGTAAATGAAAAAATATATTTTATTTTGTAACAAAATATATATTATTATTTTTATGTGATTTTTGGGTGAACTCCTTCGTATACAAATGATAAAACAAATTAATGATTAGTTTTTAAGGAATTTGGTGTTGGTACTTGGTGAAACATTTTTTAAATTATTGGATAAAAAATACTTGGTAGGTTTCACATTGAGTTATAAAAAACGAATTTATTTTTGGAGAGACTTTAAACTTTCTGTTGCTCCTGAAGATGGGTTAGCCACCCGAAATTTATTATAGTATATCGAGATTAAAGTCTCTCCAAAAATAAATTCGTTTTATTTTTATATCTCAATGTGAAACCTACCAAGTATTTTTTTATCCAATAAATTAATGAATATTTAAAACATTTTTATTCAAGTTTAAGAGGTTAAAATGACCTAGCTTCTGCCTTAAAATTTGGCTCATCGATTAAAAAAATATCTAAAATTTTGGCGAAAATAGTCACTTAACCTCTTAAACTTTGAATAAAAATGTTTTAATTATTCATTAATTTGTTTTATTATTTGAATACGAAGGAGTTTACCCAAAAATCACATAAAATAATAATTTCTCACTCTTAAAAAATTTAATTTGTTTAATAAATCGACACACATATTATTGGTAATCACCAAAAATCTCAACTCTTTTTCTATACATATTCATATTCTCAATTGTGATGAACTTGATTTAATTGCTATTATTATATTTTCCTTTTCGTAGCGATTTTCCACAGAACTATATAAGCATCAACACTATTTGACTTTAACAAAAACAATAACTACAAATAACATGTTGCATTTATCGCAACGATATCGATATAAAAGAATAAATTAGCGGCTTTAACTCTATCCCTAGTAGAATCGAAGGCTTACCCCTAAAGGGTAGATGACACAATGGGCGTACCAAATGGAAATGGTGCCTAGGGCGAGCACCAAAGTTGCGCCCTTTTTTAAATTATCGAAATTTAAAATAAACATTGAATTAAATTAAAAAGTTATACATTTTACTAAATAATTTTATTTTCTTAACGAAAATGAATTTAGGTCAAATCAAAGATTTTAATAGATATGTTTATATTGTATGTAGGAGGGTCTTGTCCCCTCGAAAGTCGAATTGATTTTGAGAATAAATTCGAGCTTTATTTCACAAATAGACACTCATTTCCTTGCACTTTTTTATTTTCTGTTTTAGAACAAAAATTAGTCTGTAGAAAATGCACTTTAAATAGCCTTAAACTTAAAATTCCACCTTTCTTTACGCAAATAGATTTATAACATTTTTGAAATCTGTTTTTTCGGTTTCTACACTGAGCAAAGCTAGGTCGTATACCTTTTATACCCATTATATCCAGTAAATTCGAAAGTATTATTTTTAACTTACTGAAAGATCGCTCGCAGCATGTTGCCAGCAATCGTTAGCATAATAAGAATTGAAATTCCCATATTCGGAAAGTCGCTAGCATTTCGGCCTTGATCGACGAATTCTTATTTGAATATATGTTATATTGTTGGTTTTATTTTTAATTTTTAATAATAATTAATTTGCAAATTTTACGTCCCCTTTGAATGACGCCCAGGGGCACCTGTATGCCACTTGCCCCACTCTAGGTACCGGTAGGATGACTTACCACTACAAGTACAATATGTCTAATATAAAAATAAATAAACAAAATTGCAACCGAACCCGAAACTTAAATCTCATCATAAACAATTTCATCATTTATAATAAGTATAAATAAAATTAATAAATTAACAGGTACTTTGGACAAATTTTATATTTTATTAATTTTTGCATTTTTAAAAAATTAATAAAATAAAATTTGTCCAAAAGTATTTTATTAATTTATTAATTTTATTTAAATAAAGAAATGGACATTAACCAAATGAATTTATAATAACTATAATTTGTGGTTTATGTTTAGTAATGTGATTATAACGATAATGTATCAATTACTCGTAGAAAAGTTGTAGCCAATATTAAAATGCATGTAACGAAATTTTAAATAATATTACATTGTAAAAAAATTACTCATGTTGGTTCTATACGAAAATTTTAAATATTATTAATGGCTTGTTAAAGCTTAACACCAACTATGATATCGAAGACAAAGAGTGGTTACTATCTTCCTACAATGACCCTTTGAACCTCTGAAGAAGGAGAGATGATTCTTCAAAACGCCGGTTTTTAAAATATTGAACCTGACTGAACAATAATATTTGTTATTTGAAAATTGTGCTATTCATATCCTGGCTGGTCTCTCCATCAAATTCTTTTAAGATAATTTATTATAAACTTAATTCATAAATTAAACAGAACATCTTCAATGGCAATTTTAATGCGTAAAGTCCTCTATCACAAGATTTCAATCAATAAAATCATCAGGGAACATTAATCAGATATTTCAAAGTTTTCTTTTATTTGTGAATTTTGTAAAAAAATTATATTTATTTATTTATTTATTTTTGAAAGTACTATATATGGTTCCACTGGGTCATAGATGACGAAACGTAGATAAATAAATATCATCCTCTTTCATCATTGAATTTAATGCTATATAGAAATTCTCCTTAATTTAATAAATTGATGATCTTGTCGACTTGTTCCGGAAAAAAAATTCATTTTTTGCATTCTCTTTGGGATTTAGCAAATTTCGCATACGATCTTGAGGAAAAACCTTGAAATGAAAATTGAACTACTTTCCAAATTAAAGGTCAACTAGGGAAGATATTCAACTAATCTTAAAAAAAAAAAAAAAAATTCGCAGCTTCCTACATGTATAATATTAAATTATCGGCCATGTTTATTTGTATCAAGCAGAAAACAATCTTATTGATTTCTCTTTATAAATCAATAACTCTGCTACTCTAAGGCCAAATAAAATCTTTTCATTTAAAGAAAAAACTATCTTTGGAAATTTTTGGCTTATCTTTATTTATTTTTTATAATGATACTAATAAAAATAGAAGTTGCACCAAAAAGGTACAGCCTCTGTAGTCCGCTGTGGACCCTTGTATCTTGGAAATAAGAAGAGATTTAGGGATTGGGTCGGAGTTGAAGGTATTCGTGGATGCGTGTCTTGAAAGATTGAAGGTTATATGTTGCTGGGAAGACGGTCGGAGGAAGAGAGTTCCAGTCTCTAGAAGTCATAGGGATAAACGAGTTGGCGAATGCGTTTGTTCAGTTAGTGTCCGATTTAAGCGCGTAGGGGTGTTAAGTCTTAGAAAATAGTGTATTTCGCGGAAATGAAGCCTTTGGAGGGATTATTTTGATTTTATCTCGTCAGAACAAAGGCCATGATAGTATCTATAAATCAACTGGTGTGTTCACCACACGGCTTTCACATTTTCATTTATTTGAAATCATCGCGACACTACTAATTTACACCCCCTTCTTTTATTTCATTTTTTTTTTGATTTTTTCAAAAACGGCTCTAACGATTTTTTTAAAAATTAGTGTATTTATCAAGTGTCATGAGTTAATAGTTGTGTCAAATTTTTAATCCGATTGAAATAAAGGAAGGGGTGTAAAGTAGAAGTGTCGCGTGATTAAAAATTTGACACAACTATTAACTCATGACACTTGATAAATACACTAATTTTAAAAAAAAATTTAATATAAAAAAAAATTTTAAAAAATTTTAATAAAAAAAAAAAAAAACTTGAAAAATCTTTCATGTCCGCTTCTGGTTTCCGACTTCAATCAAAAGCTTGCTCCTATTCCTTCTAGCCTATATCAGGCATAATATTCGAATTTCGATAAGCTCTGAGACTTATGTTTGGGAAGCGTGAGAAGGGTGCATACGGCTACTATACATACGTACGCATCGACCAATAGATTTTTGGCCCCTTTTTGGCCTCTGGGGACCACAATATCCGGTTTCAAGTCCCAAATCCGGTTTCCAACTATAAAGGGCATCGATTCCTAGAAGTTACAAAATGAAATTAACTTTTTTTCATCTCTGAGATACAAGCTCTCAAAGAGTCAGGACCCAGACTAGGCATCGCAATACTACCACATTATATTCTATGAATATAAACGTGAAAGTAAAAAGAGAAAGGGCGGAGACGAATCTATGATGGGCTAGGGAGTCGAGAGTATTAGTTAATGCTGGTTATTTATCTAGGGTTTGGGGCGGATTTGATGTTATTTTTAACTTTAGATTTGAAAGTTTGATCTTTTTAGGACTCGGGAAAGATGGAAGAAGAAACTCTGGTTCCAGTCAGGCTAAGATTGATTCGAAAGTACATACGTTCTGCGTTTTGGAGAATTGAAATGTTCAAATAAAATATATGATAGTCATTACTTATAGTATTCTTTTGTTTTCGCTGGAATTAATTTCTAAAAATAAACTATCTTCCTTGTAGTTATCTTGGAAGCATCTAGATACGGCTGACTCTCCCGAACAATTCTGACAGTTCTTTATTTGTTAATGGATAAAAAAAAGATGAAATCAGTCATCGTACCTGTCTGTCCTCTTTGATGTTGAAAGACAAATGAATTTTATTTAAATTATTACATATATCAATTAACTCTGACATTTTTATTTACAATTACATTTGAGAAAACAATTGCCGTTTTATATTTCCGGGTTCAATTATAATTCTTTCTGCAAAAGAAATTAAGGATTTCATTGAACGAATAGGAAGATTTTTTCTTTCACTTACTTAATCAGAAATCAGAAATAATTCTAATTTTTAAATAAAAAATAAATTGCAACGGATCGTTGCTAAACTTTACCCATATTCATTTGAAATATTAATATGTTTATTTCTTTATTATTAATCAGATATCAGTGATTATTTGAAGTCTATGTTGACTTAAAGTCAAAAATATTAATCAATTCTTGAAGAATAACCATTCTACATTGCATTTTTAACATTTCGATTATCATGGGTAACCAGTACTGAAGACATCGAGGAATCGGCTTAAAATAAAAAATAACGATCGATTTTCTTAGCTAATACTGAAGGAATAATTAATAAAGTAAAGGGTGTGTAGTTTCACTGTGAAACTACACACCCTTTAATTTATTAATTAATATCACGTTTCACCTAAAACATACACCACTTTCTCTAAGTAAAACTGAAGGAATAACCTTATCGAATTTCATTTTTGATTTTTTGACCATTAATAGTAACTACTGCGGAAAACATCGAAAAATCGACTTAAAATCAAAAGACTTTATTATTTTTTTCGTAAACAACTCAACCACCAGAGTTATATTCTACTATATTTTAGAATTAATAATTGTATTTTAATGTAATCGAGAATTCACCTCTTCCGACATGAAGTTTGCATAAAGTTATCGGATATCAAATTCTTTTCTCCCGTAATAATAATACATTTACCTCTCTGTTAGCTAGAGCCTCTGATTTTTTCCAATATCTAATTTCTATTTGATTGAGTTTTTATACTATAAATGTAGCTAATATATATAATTTCTATGATTTCTAAAATTGATTTTTTATTTAAAATTTTCTCTTTAATTAGAACTTTAGGATAAGAGAAAACAAATTACTTAGAACGGCCGACCTTTTGTGTTTTAAAAATGTCTGAAACGTGAATAAAATTCATTTTCCAACCATTACTTTTTCCAATACTCACGATAACACAAGAACTGAAAATCGTAGAAATTCGTTCTTGCCCTAAAATGTTTGTATTTCTAATTCGGATAAGTGATTAGTTTTGGGCTTTCTAGCTTTAGAGCTTCTGTTTCAAAAATCCGGAAAATATAATTTTTTGTCAAAAGAATTAAAATAAAAGTACATTAAGTTTAATACTAGGACGACTTTAACGGGCGAGTGAACCGAGTCTTGAATTTTTTTAACATTTTGTCTCTTAAATTTCATGAATAAGAACCAACATTGAATATGTGGAATGTTTACTATTTCGTGTGTAAATTTTGCTTGTTAATGTTCAAAATTGAAAATATTTTCTTTCCCAGAGTAGCACAGTTGTTGATCTTTAAGAGGAAATCAATGAGGCCATCCTCTACTTCAAGCAAAAAAACATAGTTTTATATAAATGAATATATATATATATATATATATATATATATATATATATATATATATACGATTAATAACTTGGTTTGAATACTAAGAGAGGATGACAGCGACATCTGTATATGTATATGTGGTTTTTAAGCTTCCTTCCTAGTGCGTTGAACTTTCAAGGAGGAACCTATAGAGCTTCGCCACTGTAAATAAATATCTTATAGTTGTCATAATTCAAGAAGATAATTCTCTGATAAAAAAGAACTTCAGGGAATTATTGCGAAAAATAAAGTATGATACAAAACGCACAGACTTGTCTTTCCTATCGAACCAAGTTATAAATCACTACCCTCATATATTTACATATAATATACTACTATACCATATACAGTAGAATTATATATCGTATCTTCAAGGGGACAAAAGATAAGTACGATATAACGACACGTTCGCTATATCGAGATTATGATATATCGAGGGTAAAATTTAAAAATACGATAGTAGATTATTGAAGGAGACAATAAAAGAGTGTGTCTTCTGCTGAAATTATAAATTTTATTTAAAACGAGACTATGATTTCAAGTAGTCTATTACAATTAATTAATAGGGATTGTGGTGTTGGTGCAAGGTGAAACATCTTTAATAAAAATAAAAGTAAATAAATATTATATGCAATATATTCATTTACTATGAGTTAAGATTTCTAGGTCACTTGTTTCACATTAAAATTAAAAAGTAAAAGATGTAAATTTTTTTCAATATATATAATTTCGAGCTGTAAGCTCATCTTCAGGAAAGTATAGAATTATAACATATAATAATTTAATAATTTATAATTCTGTACTTACCTGAAGATGAGCTTACAGCTCGAAATTATATATATTGAAAAAATTTATATCTTTATTTTTTTAATTTTAATGTGAAACAAGTGACCTAGAAATCTTAACTCATATTAAATGAATATTGCATATAATATTTATTTACTTTTATCTTTATCTATTGCAATTGATTTTAATTCCAGCAGAAGACACTCTTTTATTGTCTCCTTCAATATATAAAAATTCTGCCACCCACAAAAACTTTCAATTTGATAATAGATTAATTTGTTTTTATTTTTTTATAAATATATACATACATATGTATACATAAAAAAATACTGGGATTGGTTTTATACGAATTAATGAGATTTTCCCAAAACACGAAACATGAGATGTCTATCTTGGAGAGGGAAAAATACTTTATACCGAGGGGACTAAAATGCATTGTTTTATATGAATTAACGAGATTTTTTCAAGGGACCAGCACTTTCTTACGATTTATCGGGATTCTACTGTATATATTTTTTTTTGTTAAAGACTACCGAAGGGTTGGCCTTCCTTCATTTTTAGTCATCTTCTTTATTAAAAATATTTCATTTGTTCTTTTTCTCATGGAGACTATCCGAATGAATGGAAATTATATATATTCAATATACATACTTAGCTAGTTAAAATTAATTTTCAAACTAATTTATTTTTTGTCTTTTTGAATTTTTTTTTGAAATGAACATTTTACAAAGGTAATTTCTTATATTTATACAATTAAGAACATCATATTACAATATAAATAGGGCTAAGAAAAAACCAAGCAAGAGATTCACATTATGGTTTATTTTAGGATCAATTTTCACCCCAGCCTGAAGTCATTTCTATTTGGGCCCGTCGCACAAACTTGCATAATCGGTTGCATAACTTGCGTTATTAGGGGTTGTTGGTATTAAAATTATTAATATTTATTAGATATAAAAAAAGTTTCGATAGAAGAATTTTATAGGGGAATCTTTTGGGGTCCTACACCACGTGAGCTCCATTGTTTTATGTGGCTAATGACTATTAATTTTGATAAAATTTCACCACATCGAATTTCAATGGGTTAAAAGTGAGCTACTACTGCGCTAGGAATTTTATCCATTGTGTTTACACAAATATTAAATTAAATATATTATTATTCCTTGTATTAATTCCTGTGAATACATTGTAATAGACTGATGAAGAGGGCAAAGCCCTCGAAACTATAGTCTCGTTATAAATAAATAAAATTTATAATTCCAGCAGAAGACACACTCTTTATTGTCTACTTCAATTATTCCTTGGTATAATCCACTTGATGTTAATAGATTTTCTTAATATTTCTGAAATATTTTCTGGATTTTCCTGCTTAGAATACATATTCTTCAATCTTAGAAAGTTATTTGAGCCGTTTATTTTGAAAGTGGCCTAACTCCATTATTTGTTATTTTGAGATATTTGTACTTATATTTTTATAAATACATATATTTATATATATTTTGATGTATTTATTTTGACGAATTCATGATGATATTGTATTCCTTTGGCTATGATATTATAAATTTGAAAAGAAGACATCTATATCTAACTAAATCTGTCATTAACTCATTTTTTTCAAAATTGGAGTTAGGCCACTTTCCAAAATAAATTATTTGTTTCACTATTAAAACAAATTTTCTGTAAATTGATTTTTTTATTTATTTATATTAAATTACTAGACAGTTTCTGTCAAAACGGGTTGCCTATCTTCAGAAGTCATTTATTTTTTGGAAATTGTCAAAAAATAAAAACCAAAAATCTTAATTTCGTTTTATAGATTTTACATTTATATCCAGACATTCACCCATCTAAATATATTTTAATATGATAATAAATAGCTTTTTGGTGAATTTCAAACCGAGTTGGGGAGAGTGTGGTGAAGTGTTTATGTTTAATGATGAATTTTCCATGGAACGAATTGTTTGAAAGGAGTTTAATTGGCCCCCATCAATTGGACTTTGATTGAACAAGGAATTTTTCGTAGAAAAAATTATTAAAAAATTAGTTTGGGGTATCTGAGCCGTACAATTTAAACCAGGGTAAAGGGCTTACCAACCAATTTCCAAACCCCCCAATCATAATCGGTATAAACATAAAAAAAATATTACAAAAGCATGAGCTGTAACAATTATAGCTTCAGAACCTTTTGATGAAATATGTTAAAAGCTTGAAATATTTAGAAAAATAGATTCCAAGCATAGTTATTTCTGTATTCTGTCTGTATTCTGATCCTTACACTAAAGTCAGAGTTTATGTTCATTAAAAATTCGCATGGATACCAAAATATTTGCAAATATTTCTATTGCAAAGGCTGATTAGATTTTATATTATCTTCAGAACCTTTTGATTAATTATGTTGAAAATCGTAACTAATGAGCGGAAAATATATTGATTTGAGGTTCACCTTTGCGCTGGGTTTCTTCTTGTAACCATTGGCAATATACCTACTCAGTACATTATACCATACACTGTGCTTGAGGATATATTCTACTTCGTGTTTTAATTTTGATTTTGATTCTAAAATAAGTTATTACCAACCTTTGAGATATAAGCCATTTTTTAGGGAGATAATTATTTCAATAAAGGTTATATTTTAGATAAAAGATTCACGGTTTTTTAGTCAATTTTTTTTTATTAATATTAAATATCAATTTTTGTACGACGTTTCGTCCTTTTTCAAGACTTTTTCAAGTAATGAAAACAAAGGACAAATGAAATTGTCAAAAAACCCGTGAATATTTTATTTATTATTAAAATGGACATGAATCAGCTAAAGTTATATTTTAGTATGAGAACAATTTAGAAAATATCCTAATTAATTTACAAAAGGGGCCGTCCATAAATTACGCCAGGCAGTAAGGGAGGAATTGAATCTTATATTTTTCACAAATAACTCTTGATGATGGGCTCATAACCCGAAATATATATCGAGATAAAAACTCAAAACATATATTTGTTTTATTTGTGATACCCACCTAGAAAAATATATTTTTACTTATTATCTATTAAAATGTTTTACCTAGAACCGACACGAAATTCTTTAAAGATTATAATTATTAAATCACTAGTACTACTTTACACTTGTGTACCAAGAAAAAGGATTTCAAGACTCAATACGATCTCCGCAAGTTTATTAAAAAAAACTGGCAATTTTTTTCAGGCAGAAAAGTACATTTGTTCTTCAAATTTTTTTGTTTTTGATTTTTGCAAGTTTCGAAGCTAGGACAGCTCAATTTCACATCGCTCTTCGTTTTAGAGATAAATAATATTTATAAATCAGAACACGGCCTTCCATTCTTGAGTTATCATAGATACCGAAATCCTTACAGATACCTAGACAGACAGACAAATTAAAAAAAAAAGTGTTTGAAATTTTTAAATAAATTCTACATTCCAGCCAGTACGAGTATACCTAGTATTAGTTTATTTAATTAAGATTATGGTTATTAATTAATAACGGAATAGCATCCTATCGATAAGAAGAAGAAACGAGGAAGGCAACTGATAGGGTTTTAAAGTGATAGTGTGACGTCACAATACAGGGGGGCTCAATGAAAATGCGACAGAAGTGACCCAGGGGGAGGTCTAAAAATCTACAAATTCGTGTGACGTAATTTATGGACGTCCCCAAATAACTAAATTAAAAATAAGCTTCCTTCCACACAGACAATTATACTAATTTCTAAACTTCTTTAGAGGGCATACCAAGTCTTAGAACAAGTTTACCTTTTTCTTTAGTTTACATTTTGATTTCATTCAAGTCTCGTAAAGAACATATTATTTCCGTTTAATTAGAAATAGTTTCATGCTTATTTTAATGTGTTTTAATGTATTTTTATTACAAAGTTTTAATGTTAATTTGTGATAAAATTATAGAAACGAGTGTTAAGTGAAAGTCGTGTGCACACCAGTTTATTCAAGAGCACATGTTGTGACCTCGCTTGGCTGAACGCATTCCATCTGATGTTGCGGCTCCGGTCACTAGCTGCTTCATTGCTTCTCGGATTACTATTTACTAGATACATAAGTAAAGGGATCTATCCACTCGACAATATGTAGCTACCTTGAATTGCACACCTTCAACCAATCTCAGACTTTTCATATGTACCTATATAGTTTCTCTTTTCTTGTTTTTCTATCGACCTGGTGTTCTTTTTCATTCAATCTCTCTTCCTAGCTGGAGTTTCAAATTCCTTTTAATTTCATGCTAATATATTCTCATCGAAATGGAATTTATTAAAAGAATTTAGGTAATTTTTTTTTCTGGAAAAATAAAAAATTTCTTCATGTTCATGTTTTTGCTTGTCTTTTTAATATCAAAGTACCTGGCCACCGAGCGATGCTCGGTAACTTTTTGCTTCAGTTAAAAACTATATATTAATCCCCCCTCGCCCGCTGGACCCCCACCACTTCACTCCGCCTCCTGGACCCCTCCAACCCACATCCATCCCCAATTAAATTGCCAAATTTTAATATAGAAAAAATACCTTTGTGGGATTTAAAACTCGATTTTTAATCAATTAAATTGCCTTACTTTTAATATATATATTGATCTATTAGTGGAATTTAAAATTATAAAATCAATTAATAATTAAAAGGAAATTGTAAATATACATTTTTCTCGAGACAACCACCTGTGAATAATTATTTCAATTAACAAAAAACCCATCAAAAACAACTTAGCCGAAGATGAGACCATGACAGATCGAATGTCCAACACAAAACCCTCGTAACCCGTGAATTTCATCCAAATATATATATACATATATAAGATTTGCTCGTTTAATATAATAAGATATGTGTTTCATAAAATTTGATTCAACGAATCTGGGTTTTAGATTAAAACTTAAAGTACATATTTGTATAGCTTTTCTGGCGTATTTCATGCATATTGCCTATTTTGAATTTCTATTTATTATTTTGACCTCAGATACTATAGTCCATTTAGCGGATTTAGGAATAAAATTCTTACTACTTTCACGTTTATATTGTAAATCATGTAATGTGAAGTATTGCGATCGCATGCGTGGATCCTGATAATTGAGAGTTTGTATCTCAGAGATGAAAATAAGTTAATTTATTTTGTGACATCTAGGTGGAAGGAATCGATGGACATAAAACCGGATATTGTGGTCCCCAGAGACCAAAAAGTGACCAAGTCTCAAACTTTTTCACTGTTTTAGACTGTGAATTTAAGTCTTAAAAAGTAACCTCTAAAAAAATTTCGTTTCAAATCACAGTAGTTTTGTACAAATCGTAAGATCATAAAATAAAACCGGTATTTTAAAGTTTTTTTTGATTGTTTTACTATTGTAAAATTTGAACTTTTTAAAATACCTCTCACATTGGAAGCAAGTATCAACAACCTAAATATAAATTTCATGCCAAATTTCTATTTCTTAGCCCCATTAGTTCTAGATAAATCGATACAAATTCAAAATGAGTGGTATACCTATAAAAAAACTGATTAAATTTCGGTCTTTTTGAAAAAATCAGAAAAAAACTGTATTGTTATATGGGTGGTTGATCGTACTCTATTATACATAGTTTAATTACAAAATTACTTGGTGCAGGAGAAGTATTGAAGACATTCTAGAATTTTTAATTCTTTTGATTATTTATGTAAAAGCAAGATTTTCTCTGCCTGGGTTCCTGACATATTATATATGGGCGTAGTCAAGAGGACTTGTCCGGCATCCGGGTCACCATTGAACTATATATACCTGTATAATTCAAATAATTTACATATCTTGATTTAAAAAATAATTCAAACTGCGAAATATCTTACAAACTAATTTAAAAAATTGTTAAAATAACATAATTTATTTCAAATATTTAAAAATATGATAAAACGGATTTTTTTTGGATTTTTAAATTTTTGAAAATTTTTTATAATTATATCCTATTTAAATTTTTATTTGAATTTTTTCATAAATTTGTATGTTTATTCTATTTTTTCATAAATTTTATTATTATTTATACCATATCAATTAAAATGGAAAAAATTGTCTACAAATATTATATTATACTGTTGAGAATACTAAATGGCTTATGCCTGAAGCCCAAAAAAAAAATGTTTTAAAAATAATTTTATTAACACAAAATTACGAAGCTAAAAAAAAAAATTGACACGTTCTGATGTGGCCATCCACTTGACTTTACCATACACTTCTGGTTGAGTTTGGTACAAGGGCCTAGATTTTTATTTTTTGACACCCCCCACCCACCTTAATTTTGGCGCCAGAAAAAAATATTTTCGTTATTATAGATTCATTTTATAGTATATTTCATTTTTCTTGTTTTTTTAATTTGAAAATATTATAATTATAAATTTTAACCCCCTCCCCTCTTAATTTTGGGTCGATGTGCACCAAAATCTAATCAGCTCTTAATCTCAATGCACCAAAACTACGTGTGAAATTTGGTTTTGATATTCACACTAGTTTTTGAGCTAGCTCGTCTACAAAATTTGGTAACGCACAGACTAACAGACATTTTGACAAAACAGTTGTTATCTCGAAAAATATAATTTTTTCGATGTTCACTTTATTAGAGCTTTTTTGTAGACCGAAATACCATGGTTTCGCCCAATTTTTTTAACCAAAATAATTTCAGCCGTTTTTGAGATATTTTGAAACAAAGATGCAAAAAATCACTTTTTTCATGCACGATTACAATACTTGACCATACCCTGTATGGTAAAGTAATTATATGTCAAAATAATTTTTTGAGAACGTGGCTTATATATGGAAAAATATGGATAAACGTTCAAATATGTAACATAGAATTAAAACTATAATGTCTTCAGGTTATGATTCGTAAATATATTTGATCTCAACATGAATCGGAGTTAGCAAGATAAATATGCAATTGCATAGACATCCGGTCTTTAGTAATAGGCATCGTTTGAAATCGAGTATGACACAAGCTGAAGAAGAACTATTAAAACAGTGGAAAGAAAAACAAATTAATTGTATTTTCACCACCTTAAATTCATTTATTAACCAAGGTTTGTCTAACAAAAACATTCAAATCATTAACATGATATTTTTAAGCTCTTGAAGATAATCGATTAATTGTCCCCGATTTGGATATATACACTATACAGTCTCAATTATTTTCTAAGAAAAATTGAAAATCGCCAGGTGAATTTGCAATTTTAACCTCTTCCCTTATTTAACATAAACATTTTGTAATTAGAGTCCCATTCTTAATTGCAAAACTCGATTTTGACTTCATAATTTGTTCTTATACTGCAATCATACCATTATAAAAAAATATTTCAAAATTTTAAAAAACAACAACAAAACATCTAATTTATATTTAATGAAAAGTCGGAAAATATTCTAGAATGAGTCAAAAGGTCAATATTGTTATTTTTCACTCTTGTTCTTTCATCTAAGTCTAACGCAGGGCTGATTTATCAAACTATCTTGGAATGCATAAAATTTGAAATAAACCAAACATTAAATTTATGACGTGGTAATTAGAAGTAGTAGTTCCTTGTGAGTATACTAATGAGATAAATATTTCAAATTGAACTGACTTTTCTCCTAATTCTTATATAATTTCCAATCTCATGAAGTAGTTGTAACATAATTTCAACACGGAATCTAATCATATTTAAATAAGTATATAAGAAAGATTAAAATCGACTTTACGCGGGATCGAATCTTGCTTCAGTAAGAACAATTTTCATCTCTGTCAAAAATGCAAGGTGCCTCAAGAAAAATGCAATGGGAAACCACTTACTGTGAACAATTTCCCCGGAAAATTGGTTTTGAAAGAATGCTTTCTTTTGAATGTTGTTTTAGTTTGTTTCAAACCTTGTTTTTCTTAGTGAATAGTACTTAATTTATTATTTAGTAAAATTTTGTTGTTTGTCGGTTGTTTTTCGGGCTTTGTTACTAGCATCCAACTTTGTTCCATATTAAATCTCTCAGTGAGAAAATGTGTATGTATTGGCTTATAGTTTACTATTTTATAACTTACAACATGTTTCTTTTCTATTATTGCCTTGAACTGTAACTGTTGTTTTTTCCAAATAAAATAAAATAAAATGCCAACGCTCAGAATCAAGAAGAACCTATAGTTTGTGGTAAGCCCTGATCGACACTATAATAGATGTGCACTTTCTTGCATATTTACAATAATAATTGAAGGAATAAGTAAATTATTTTTCAAAACGATACGCTGTCTGAACAAGAAAGCTGAAACTTTGGCGAAGCGGTTTGATCTTCAATTTCTTCATTTAGAACTTAAATTTTTGATGTTAGAAGGCCGAAAATTTAATTATTCACTTCTTTGTTTTAGAAATACAAACGTTATGACATCATAACAAATTTCTGCTACTTTCAATTCTTGAGCCTATTGTGGGTATATTGAACCAGACAGAAACATAAGCAGAAATAAATAGACACGTTCTGATGTGGTCATCCACGTGACTTTACCATACACTTCAGTTGAGTTTGGTACAAGGAGCTAGATTTTAATTTTTTGACTCTACAACCCCCCCCCCCCCCCCACACACAATTTTGGGCGGTTTGTTTATTCATTTTAGTCTTCTGGTAGGTAGCCCAGTGATTATGTATCCAAAATTTGGTTGTTTGCTCAAATGGCCTAAATTTTTATTTTTTGGGCCCCCCTCCCCTAATTTCGGAGCCAGAAAAAAATATTTTCGTTATTATAAGTTCATTTTTATAGTATATTTCATTTTTCTTGTTTTTTAGTTTGAAAATATTATAATTTTAAAATTTAGCCCCTCCCCCTCCACCTACACCTAATTTTGGGTCAATATGCACCAAAATCTAATCAGCTTTTAATCTCAAAGGACCAAAACTACGTGTGAAATTTGCCTTTGATATTCACACTAGTTTTTGAGCTAGCTCGTCCACAAAAATATGGTAACGCTACAGACTAACTAACAGACCAAGAGATATTTTGACAAAACAGTTATTATCTCGAAAGATATAATGTTCACTTATTAGAGCTTTTGCAGTCCGAAATGCCATGATTTCGCCCAATTTCTGTAATTAAAATAGTTCCAGCCGTTTTTGAGATATTACGAAAAAAGAAGTCAAAAAACCACTTTTTCATGCACGATTACAATACTTGACCATACTCTGTATGGTAAAAGTAGAAATTGTGCTTGGAAATATATTTTCTTCACATTTTAGACAACCCTAAGGAAGCTACTATTTCTGCACGCCTAGCAGGCAGGCTACCCCGAGAACACTGAGTAAAATAAATTGGTAGAATTTATTTGTTATTCTGTCAAACATTGTTTTATCCAAAATTTTGGCTATTTTATTTCGCTATTTTCAAGAGCTAAAAGACACATACAGTACTGAAGGGGCGGGGGGGGGGAGATTGATTATATCTAAAAATTTCATTTTTTTTCTAATTCGTTTTTAAAAATGTCTGAAACTTGGACAAAAATAATATAGGAAGATTTGGTAGTGCATAAAACCACTATCTATGTTATTCTTAGTTAACATCAACATCATTAATTTAATTATTAATAATCCTTGATATAATAATTAAGCCCATCTTTAGGAGTTTACATTGACTAAATATAAAACAAATATACTTACCATTTGAACATATGGAAGGTAATTTTACCTTTAAAAAAAGGGGTGGAATAAAACTGAGAAAAATTGTAAAAGTACCTCCCATATGTTCAATAATCGTCCAAATTTATATAATGAGTCTTGCTGATAAACAATATTTGTTTTATTTGCAAAACTTTCATAATAGTCTAATTTGAATTTAATTTTATTAACTATGTTTCACCTCGAACCAACATCATGCTCTTGAATAAAAAAAGATGTATTTAATAATTAAAATTTATAATTTTACTAATTTTTTCGATAAAAAGAAAAATGAATCATTCTGAATCGTGGAGAATTTATTTTTTTATAAATTTACACTATAGATCTTTAATTAGTCTATTTAATTAAATTATAATACTATAATATAATACTATATAAAATAATAGGAGAATTTATAAAAAATGCATTTGAGAATTTCTCCATGGATTTCATATCGAAAAATTTTGCAGAATATTGGCCGGCTCATTTATCTTATCGAATAACGGTTGTCTTTGCACTTTCTTTCTTCATTTGGAATCAAGAATCAGACGGGTCGACATCGACGACCACGTGCAGAGAATTAAAGGTATCTAATCAACCCTTAATATCTACCCCTATTCTATTAATATTATTATTTGCTAAAAAATATATATTCAACACGATTTTCGACCAATCCACCTCGAAATAGTGGAATTTCCGTGGTTTAGAACCCGCAAGATCTAGAGATGAATTGGTCGTGTGTATGCTCACTTGCCCTATTAGATCTTTAATAAATTTGGAAGCAGGGGGTGTCGGTGCCGTTCAAGTGAGCTTCCAAATTAGAGTCAAAACGGACTTGGTTTATCTTTCGACTAGTATTTTTGAGGTCTCTTATAACCTTGCCTATTTTGAGCTTAAAACTAAGATGAGAGTGGCTGGATCACACAAGGTTACACAGATAAATAATGATACGCTAACTCGGATTAATTTTAACGACAAAAATAAATTTTATTAATTTAAAAAAAAAAAGGAAATTTTATGTTACACTTTTGAATTTGAATTTATATATTAAGAACTCAACTTTTTCGGTAAACAACTCAAGCTTGAGTTGTTTACAAAAAAAGAATTTAGTCTTTTTGATTTTAAGACGATTCTTCTACGTTTTCAGTAGAGGTTGCCATTAATAGTCAAAACATAAAAAATGGAATGCAATAAGGTTATTCCTCTAGTATTAGATAAGAGTCGTTTGTTATTTTTGATTTTAAGCCGATTCCTCCATGTCTATTTTTGATTTTAAGTCGATTCCTCAATATCTTCAGCAAAGTTAACGGATAAGAAAACAACTCAGTTTCTATGGTTCTATTAATTGCTAAGCCACTGCACAAAGCAAAGTCAAAAATTACTTTGTTAAGTTGTTTGATGAATAACTGGATCTGTTGTTTTCTCTGAGAACACAAGATTGATATTAATTTACAGTTGTAATTTAATTTGCAGATTGATTTATGTTAAAGATCAATCTCAGTGAACGTGTTTTGAAAATTTTAATTAGATCAGATCAATGATAATTTTCTAGGATCCTAAATGAATTAAGTATTACCCTAACTATTTATTGCATACTGATTAGGGAAATTGAATCTAAATATTTTAATATGGTCTTATATACCGTTTTGATCATGAAATGGATTAATTAAATTTTAATCGATCATAAATAAAAGCGAATGTGAAGAAACAGATTGCAATATGTCTAGTTTGGAGCGTGTCTTGGTTAACCGGCTGGCCTTTGTGTCTCAATGGCTATGTAGGTTTAATATCTGCGAACACACCCACAACCGCAGCTCAAACAATTCAGCACGGACGATTCCTGGAGAGCTAATTACTTTTTAAACGCCTGGCTACTTAACGCTCCTTTTTTTCATACTTAATTTTAATATTCTTTATTAAAAACAATTCTATCGTAAAATGAGGTATTTATTTAAAATTCTTTGTTCATTTCTTTTCCAAAGATTATGTAACAAAAATTATTTAAATTATTCACTGGATTCTATTGTACACCTGTGTGTATCGAAATAGAAAAATTATCTTTTCATTGTGACTGTTTTTAAATCTTGATAACAGTCTTAAATTGGATAAAATAATTCAAAATTTCTTTCCATACATTGGACAAAAAAGCGAAAAACTTTTCTACACTCGGTACTAGGGATTGTATTCCCGCAAAGTGGGATCCCGCATCATTTGAAGGCCTGTGACTATGCGGATCCGCAACCTGGTGCATCCAGCACGTGAACTCGTCGACAAATGGCCCAAAATTTAGTCAAATCAAAGAATTAATTGACAGCTTGCAGTCTTTTAAATTGGTGGTCAAAATTCCTGTAGAAGAGAGTCACAATTGATGCTATTTGTTTTTTAAGATTATTTTTCCAAAAAAGAGGAGTGTGACTTATTTATTTAAAATACTTTTATAATTATATTCAAATTTGATCTAAATTATTGAATATAGTCCAGTCAAATTGTATTTTTATCAGGAAAGTTTTGGGGTAGTTCTGATTTTTTGCATATATATGTTTTTGGGGCGGTGAATCCAAAAAATGCGAAAAATGAAAATTTTCACCTTTTTTTTTGCATTTTCTACAATGTTGTGTCACGAAATTTTGGTGGGAGATCTCAGATTTGGATTCAAGGCCCCAAAAAACATATAGGTATATGCAAAAAATCAGAACTACCCCAAAACTTTCCCCATAGGGGCCCATTTGAGCACAATTTGACTGGACTAATACTATAAATATGGAGATTGAAAAGACTGTTTCCAAATGCTATTTACATAAAAATTAATATGATAATTATTGTGATTTACTTTAGTAACTATTAAAATTTATTATAATTATCTCTTTTAGACAAGTTATAGACTAGATAGAGAATATTATATATATAAAAAAATAAATAAGTTAATTCGCCCAAAGTTACTTGCATTTAAAAAACTAACAAAGTCATAGTCATTATACACATTATGTGATGGGTTGTTTAGTTAACTGATAAGAAGCCAAATGCTAAAATAATTTTTTTAGGTAGATTTCATAGTGCGAATTCCGGAAAATTTCATCATTGTTTTACATCATGGCCCCTAGACCCAAAAGTTTATATATACTATATATGGGTATGTGGGGAGGGTATGTATCGTAATTTTGTGGATGCGCTGCAGGCCGCAACGTTCAACCGATTGCAATAAAATTTGGCACAAAATTTAGTCTTGATATAAACAAGAACTGAATAGTTTTTGGTGACTTCAGCCCCAAGGGGGTGGAAATGGTGGTGGGTTGGAATCTTAAAAAATGCATAACAAAGATAATATGAATGCTACCAGTTTGGTTGCATGGTTAATATTCTAGTGTCTGAAAAGTTTTTGATAGCAGTCTAAAGGAGAGTAGAGCTCCTTCGAAATCTTCCTCTTCCTACGGCCTGTCACAGGGATTTTTGTTAACTAGAGTACTACCAATTGTTGATTTTTGTAATTTTTATTAAATTTGGTTTGACTATTGACAAAATAAACTTTTATTTATAGAATTTCTTAAAATGTAAAATATCTACCTATGCGAGATCGAGATCCGCGAAATTAGCACTAATCCTGCAATAATCCCTCGGTACTTATGCTTTCCACAAATTATGGTGATTTGACAATTTTTTTTGTCTATGAACTATTTGAGCTAGAAACCTGATAATTAACATAAATTTGCAACTTACTAATATAACCCAAACCTTTCATTTACGTTCACAAAAATTAAACGGGACCATTTTAGTATCGCTAATCACTCCGTCGGTCAGAACATTGTAGATAAACTAAATAAGACAAAAACTTGAACTACCTTTCATTCTTGTGGTAGCTTGAAAAATACTTTTCTCCATGATTCAGACATTTCTAAACACGAATAAGAAAAAATATTTTGAGTTCATTTCATGAGTGATTTTAAATTATAGATATTTTTCATATACTGGAGGTTGTAATAAAAAAAATCTTTAAATTTCTTAAAAAGGACTAAACGAGTTTCTGATAAGAATCTCACAATTAATTTTTATGAAATACTATTTTCTTCAAAATTACAGGTTATAATTAAGAAACTAGGACACGGGATAATAAATATATTATATATACTAATTTAAATATGTTAAAAAATATGCGCAAGTAAATCATTTAGTTCTTTCTTTTATTTATTTGGATATCTTAGTTTAGTTAATGTGGATAAGAATACTTTTTAGGGATGATAAAAATAATTATAAATAAGTAATTAAAACATGGCGTTACTGCTCCTATTTTAAGTGGTTTTTCAGGTGTTGATTGATGCAGTTAGATTAAGTCATAAAAACACTTTAGTTTTATTAATATAGAGACCCTCCTTCGGCGTATTTCTTTTTTGCCAGGGGGCTTAATTATTGATTAAATAAAATTTTGGTCAAGATTAAGTCATATAAAATATCTGTTTCACTTTACAATACACATTATGGGAAAGTGTTGTAATCTCACATAAAAATTGCTGTTTTTGTTTACTTATTTTGAAATATCTAAAAAACGAGTAAAAGAATTTCAATAAAATAATTGAATAAAATCACGGCGTTAACGCCCACAAAATAGAATTCCTAAGTAAATATCGTAAAAATTATATTTTAAGGTAGGTCTAATTATTGTTTTGTCAAATTGTCTGTTCGTGGGTGTGTTTGTGGTTGAGTGATCAAATATTGTCTGCACTTTAGCTCAAAAAATAATAAGAATAGCAAAACAAAAATTCATATTTAGTCGTTTTAAATATATTAATATTATCTACGATATTATTAATTTTATTACGATATGGTTATATTTTATTTATTATTTATTATTATTATTTTCTTTAAAAGTTATTTTTAAGATATCGAGCGATATCATAGCTTTTATTTCTTTAACATGCGGATTTCACTAAAATAGTTTTAACCGTTTTTAGGTTCGTTTTAAAAAGTAAAACAGGGCACTAATAGTATCGCTACAATGGCTCTGCCTGTCCATCTGACTGAGCATTGTAGCTTGTAAACAAAATAAAATACAATCTTGAAATTTAAAAATTATGTGCATTTAAATATTTTCCCCACAATTAAAATTTCATCATATAACTTTAAAGTTCTTTTTAAGTAGGTATAGAACTAGGCTTAATTTTTTAATGTAGAAGTGCAGAGAGGCGTTTAGTTTTTTAGGAATTTCAATTTAAGTACTTAATTGAAATTAGGCTAATATAAAAATCACCTGAAAATTGGGGCACCTCACTCGATCATCTTAAAGAGAAATAAATTAAAAAAATTAATTATTAATTGGTACTTGGTTTTGGGAGTTGTTAATTTAGAAGTACAGACTGGCGTTGAGTTATACTAGGCCACAAGAGAAGAAGGTGTTGTGTGAGGATGGTAACAAGTCGTTACCGAAAATATTTCATTAGTTAACAAATATCAAAATAAAATAAAATTTCGATTTTAACTAATTGAAAAAGAATTATAATTTATATCAGAACACAACACCTTTTTCTCTTGTGGCCTAGTATAAGTCAGCGCCTGTCTGTACTTTTCTACATTAACAACTTCCAAAACCAAGTAACTACGAATTAATAATTAATTTTTTAAATTTATTTCGCTTTAAGATGAGTGAGGAGCCCCAAAAAGTGGCAATTTTCAAGTGATTTTTATATGAATCGATTTTCAATCAAGTATTTAAATTAAAATTATGAAAAAATTCTCTAAATAAAACCATTGATTTGACTCATTATATAAACGACAAATAAGAACGAATTTATATTTCAAATATTTTGGAAGATAAATTTATTTTCCTGCTACCTCCCGGCATCTGGGCGGGTCTAAGAAGTGAATTCATGAAGCGACGTGTCGGTTGGTCAACTAGTATATATTTATTTATTTTATTTATTTACTTAATATTAAGTATGGAATCTTGGTCGGCTTATTTTAAATATACTTATCCAACCTGGCTTTAAATATTTCGTTAAAAAATACGAAAAAACTCCGATTTTTCACCATTATCCTATCTTTGCCATATGTGTTAGGTCTAGTATGAGAAGTAAAATTATCTAAATATACAAGAGGTGATCGGTATAAAGTAAACTTACGTCGTGTATTTAATAACAGAAGATTTTTATTATAATAAGAAATTACGAAAATTCATTGTCTTCTCCTTAAAAACTTTTTTCTGCGTGGGACTCTGATATTGATATTGTAATATTTTCATTCAGGAAATATCCTGAACAGAATATGACAGATAGAAGGACGGACACTTTTTCATCATCTGATATGCTTCCGCAACCCGCCCTCACTCATCTCACCTTGAGTGATTATTAATGTGACGAATTTTTCTTGCCCTGAAAAACCTGTTTGTCAAAACTCATTCAATTTGAGAACAATGCCGGATATGATCTTTTCTTGAACTTGTACGCAATCTAGGTTCATTGAAAATTTAAATTCTAGGTTTGTTCTTCTTGAAACAGTGCTGCTGCGATCCCTAAAGATTCTAACGAGTATGAATAGAAAGGTGGATGCAAATTATTAATTAAATATTGAATGTTAGTATGAGACATCGTGAATCTACATTTCTTTATTGTACTTTCGACCAATATTTCGGTGCAATATATTTATTTAGCATTGCATTTATTTAAAATGCTTTTCTCCGTTTCGTTTCATACATTTCCTAGGATTTTTATATGGCTAACTTAAAATTGAAAATTTTATATTTATATAAAGGATTTGAAGAGAGTTTACTTGCCAAAGTAAGCGGATATTATTAGGCTTTTTATAAATAAAGAAGATTCAATTCTATATTTTCATTATTCGTGTCCATGAATAATAAAATTAAAGGGATCGTATGGAGTTGGACTTTGACTTTAAATTAAATACAAAGTTTTTTATTTAAATAGGCCAAACGTTTCGTTGCTGGTTCGCAACTTCTTCAGTGGCTCATTTATTAAACTTATTTGTCTTGGGTTTTGACTAAGAAAAAAACATTTTCAAACAGTATCTTTAAAATTGAGTGATTTGAAAATGGTTTTTCTCTTAGTCAAAACCCCAGACAAATAAGTTTAATAAATGATCCACTGAAGAAGTTGTGAACCATCAACGAAACGTTTGGTCTATTTAAATAAAAATCTTTGTATTTAATTTAAAGTCAAGTTCAACTCCCTACGATTTCTTAAATTCAATTCTGTCTTTATGCGGAAATATTTTTTATATTGGCCGACCACCATGGCTGTTTGGTTTCGGTCTACTAGGAGACCATTGTCAAGGACTCAAATCCAAATGTTTCCAAACTTAATTTTTGTAGAACAAGGATCCATCCCGACAACTCGATTTCACATAGAATATTATTGTATTTTAACCTGTCTCTCTTACGTGTATTTTTCCTTTGTGTATATATATTATGAGATGAATTATTTATTAAATAAAATAATATTATATGTGAAATCGAGATGACAGGATCCCAAAAAATAAGTTTGGAAACAATTCGAACTGAGGCCTTGACAATGGTTTCCTAGTAGACCGAAACCAAACAGCCATGGCGGCCTGCCAATATAAATAAACTGCAACGGATCGTTGCTAAACTTTATCCAAATTCATTTGAAATATTAATATGTTCTAGAGTAAAGTACTTTAAAATATAATTTTACTAAAAACTTTATTTAACCTTATTTGTGGTTCCCAAGGTACTTAATTAGGATATTAATTTTCATCAAAATTGGTTAAGTCATTTTCAAGATATTTAGAAAAAACTAAAAAAGTACTGAAATAAAGTACTAATGTTTGTGGACCGATATGTACTAAAAACTAATCAGCGCTTCATTTTGTTAAAATACTGGTAGGTTTTCAATTTCAATTCAATCGGTGCAACGGTGTGGAAAAATTCGTGGACGAAAAAAACGATAACACACATACATCCATCCATCCCCACGCACTTCCAAAAAAATGGCACTTTTTGGCCTCTCGACGAGATTCCAGGTAATTTTTGGCAAAACCGTCACGTGCTAAAATTCAATCTCATTGAATACTTCAATTTGTGACCTTAATTGGAGTCCATGGGTCTCCGTAGTCTTTACCTGAGGACCCTTTGAAGTCGCGCTTGCCGCGAGAGCGATTCCAATACTTTCTCCCATGCTTCGCATTGGATAAAGTAAAAATATTTTCGCATAAAGATAGAATTGAATCTTCTTTATTTATAAAAAGCCTAATATCCGCTTACTTTGGAAAGTAAACTTTCTTAAAATCCCTGTATATTAAATCAATCTTGTCCAGTTTCCTTCATAATTGTTTATTTTGATAGTATCTTTAAAATCTATTTTCTTTAATATAAGCATTTTTCTTCTTCATTTACAAACACATAAATTTCTCGAATTTTAAAGCGTGCCTTGGCGGTCTTTTTCTGTCGGTTTCTCGACCCCATCTCCTCTTTAATCCGAGGCTTGCCGTGTGACAAGTTTCACTTCAAAAGTTAATTTTTTAAAAATTGCATCACTTTCCCATTCGTTTTCCGCGATTCTGTTTATTGTATAGATATTATCACACTCTCCACTGAATTATATTCAATAATTCCTTCAATTTTAATTGTCCGTCTGTCTAGATTCCGCTACTAACGATAACTCACCAATGGGTTAAATTTAAATTAGGTTGGAGAAAAATCTTTGTATTTTAATTTTTTCTTCTTGTGAAACACCACCAACTCTAACTTAATTTAATTTTAACTATGTTTCACTATAAACCAACACTGCGTTCCCTAAATTTGATGGTCTTAGTAATTTCGTTCTAATCCTATAATGTTTGTATTTCCAAGACAAAGAACTGATTATTAGAGTCAGATATTTCGGCTAGAAAATAAGAAAAATTTCAGCACAAAAGTTTGTTATAATTAGTTGCAACTTTGAGTCAATTTTCAGCTTTCAAACCGTTCGATGATAAATAACTTATCGAGTCTTAAAGGAAATTTTCACATCTCCTCTAATTTTTCTTATTATTATACGGGAATCGCGGTAGGGTTCCTCGGGCTCAAATAAATACTACTCTGGCCCCCACCATAAGTAGGAAATAATTTAATGCCTCCTGCACCCCCCCTAAACATATTGCTCTAAAAAACATTCCTATGAATAAAATGCTGCAATATTCGGCTAAAAAAATCAAAGCGGAAATTTAATTGCAGTGGCTAATTTGAAAGGTCAGTGAAAAATTTAGCTGGTTAAGCCTATCCTTTCAGTAGAATAAATTTTAATTGGTAGAAAATACTTTAATCTCACGATACATGCTGAAAAGTACGGCAATATATAGCTATATTAATAGTTGATTTTGTGACCTGATGTAGTCCTGGTGAACAAACCCTGATGTTTATATTTTGATTTTGCCCGAATTTGGAATCATTTCTCATATTATTTGCATGGAAAGCGGAAAAATGAAGCTTTTGGAGCTTTAGGGATGATTTATGCTATAATAGCAATTGGATTGGTGAGCTTTGTAGTATGGGCCCATCACATGTTTACAGTAGGAATTGACGTGGATACACTAGCCTATTTTTACTCTTAATCCAACATCGAGGTCGCAATCTCTTTTGTCGATATGAACTCTCAAAAAAAAATTACGCTGGTATCCCTAAGGTATTTTCTTCTTTTTCTCAACCGATTTGGGTCCTGTGTTTACGTATTAATTTTGAAGAAACGCTCGATCACTTTTCCTGTCGCCCCAACCAAAAAACTCTCCAACCTTCTAAAAGATTAACTTTCCCCTAGATTTTGGCTTCTATAGCGCTTCCTTGAAGCTACCGGTAGAAAAATGCAGAAGATTTATCTTGAAATCCAAACCATCATGTATAGATGTACACACTATTCTAGTGATGATAGAAAAATTAAAAATATTTTCTCTACTCCAACAGAAAAGGAATCAGGAAGGAAAAATACTACATGTTTCCTTAATTGATCCTATTGAACCCTGAAGTAGAGAGGATGATCCTTCGAAACGTTGGTTTCAAAAAACTCTAAAAAGAATAAACTCTTCCAATAAATACTCTTTTATTGGAAATAATCTTTTTATTTATTTTTGGACTGTATTCCATTTAATCCTCAGTTATATATCTACCAGCCCGACTCGGAAGAAAAACCTAGAAAATATCTTTATTTGGATGATTTAAAACAAATTAAAACTAACAAGAAGGTGTTTCAAGGGATAAATAAATCAACAAGTGTTTCAACTAATTGGATTTTGCGTCGTTTTGTATTTCTTAAATTTATTAATTTGTGGAATTTCTTCTTCACTGTTCATCCTTCGTCTTAGAAATTCTCAGAGATCATGTCAAACAACAGTTTTCACTTTTTCTTCAAATAAATTTATGCAGATTTATCGATATCCCCGCTGAAATAATCATTTATTTTATTTTTCTAATATTCGTTTTGAAATGATTTCCTTCCATTCTTTTGTAATAACACACCTTCAATAACTGATAATACGAGTATAAAAAAGCGACCTAATTACGATTAGAGTACATAGACTAAAAAATGCAAGTAGATTTGAATAGCCGACTAGCCAACTTGGGTGGCTTGTCTATTCACTGACAAATCGGGCTTTGTGCAGACAAAATACGCAACTGGACAGGTACAAGACTAAGATGAATGAGATTATTTACCACTAAATAGGATAGTTTATTTTAACAAGCGATCTACTTTTTTAACCTTTTAAATGGATAGTTCTGTATTAAATTTACAAAATTGTTATTTTAATCAAAATACTAGTCAACGATATATTTTATTCTTTATAAAAAAGTAACATCTTGTTAATTTTGTGGTTCTGATTACGAATATATCATTAATAACGGAATATTTTCTCCAATTTCTAGAATCCAAAGTATATTTAGTAGTTAAAAGTACAAAGATCCTTAAAAAAGTATTAGCTTTATCACTCACTCACAATGTCAATTCAAAGTAATTAAATTTTTAAAAAATCTAATATTATTTTTAATATGAGCTTTTTCAAGATATTTCGCATACAAGGAAAATTAGTTGAAAATTGTATTTTTCTTTGAACAAAATCTTCGAAAACAACATATATAAGTTTAAGGGTTTGAAAAAACTTGACTTTGAAAAAAAAAACAATTTTCAATACTGTTTTATTTTTATATTCTTTAAAAATTTTTGGGTTAACGCCTGGGGCTTTTAAATTAGAGTCCTGAAAGTTGCGAGTCTCTATTTTCATCAGAAATAGTTGAAAAGTTGAGGTCAGAGCCACTACAAGTAGAATCTAGTCAATAAAAAAAAATAACAAGCTTGTTTTTTTTCATGTTATTTCACACATCCAATTCTGAATTTTAATTCTATAAATTACTTGTTGAATAAAATTTTAACTTCAGTTCAATCTCTATATATAGAAAATGTTAGGATTTATGTTTTCTATCTGTCTGCAGATTTGTGTTCACTATAGACGCCCAAACGAAAGGCCATATATTCCCCAATCTGTATCTATCATGTATATTATAAGCGTTCTTACCAAGACTAAATTTATTTCTAGACTCCAAAAACTAACAACACAAAGTGTAGGAGAGGGTCGAAAAATGAAAATTCTAGGCCTTTGGACCAAACTCAACCAAATTTTAATACTTGATATTCGACACTCACTTTGTATAAATAGACTACAACTTAGTGTTAAACAGTGTACAATTCTCTAAAACAAATTTCCAATTTATTCAAATAAATGTTGAGTGAGTCTTGAAAAAATTGTGCCTAAGTATTTTAATTTAATAAAAGACCATAAATAATTTGAATATAAAAGACAAATTGATTATAGATATAGGGTTAATATTTCTATAGAAAATCAGAGAGTTTTTC
This sequence comes from Forficula auricularia, assembly GCA_024734495.1. NCBI lineage: Eukaryota > Metazoa > Arthropoda > Insecta > Dermaptera > Forficulidae > Forficula > Forficula auricularia. The sequence continues at coordinate 1,945,803 of JALMQS010000621.1, read as the reverse complement.
AACTATTGGGGTGTTAGGGATAATTCTTTATTACATATCAGAAGGGGTGAATAGGTACAACCCTTCTAACATATAATATATAATCATTATGAATGAAAATCACAAGAGGGTGTCATCTATTAGATCCAATGAAATTTTTAATTATGATGTCAGAAGGGTTGATTTTACACCTTTGGGAATTGAACTCGTGTGCAAATAATAGCCAAATGGACCGGGGATTGCTTTTATTGGCATTCGGGTTCGATTCCCGACAAAAAATAACCCTTCTCACATATAATTAATAATAATCAATTCCATCGGATCTAATAGATGACACTCTCTTGCGATTATATGTTAGAAGGGTTGTACCTATTCATTTCTTCTGATATGTAATAAAAAATTATCCCTAACATCTCGGATTTAGTAATTGACAAGGTATCTTGGTTCTCTAAAGAAATAATATATATGAGTATGTATAGATAACTCTTTTTTCTTTAATGGAAAGATGTAAAGGCTCCGATAGGTAATAATTAATTAATAATTATATTTTAATTTACGATTTTTATTTATTTTTTACCGACTCAGGTAACCTTTCGGCATCATCTACCACGTTATAATCATATCTACAAATTTATATACATATAAGAAAAACAATTATACAAGCAAAACTACAATTTGATTTTAAGACATTAATTAATGTTACATTTGTGACCGAAAAGCCTATTTATCGTTGAAAATATTGTCTTATTAATCGATTTACGACGTTAGGATTTTTTTCAATATAAAAATTAGGAAAAAAGTGAAAAAAGTATCCTTACCCCTAAATTTGGCAACTTATAAGACAACTAAGTTAGTTTAAAGAAGGCATAACAATTCGTCCTTAGCATAAAAGATTTGTATAATCCTGATTTAAATTCATAAATTTTTATTCCTTGAAAGCACAATCTAAACATTTCAACCTTTTCTCATGTCCTCTACTATTATTTACTATTGATTGAAAATTTATGGATTAAACTCATTTGCATATAATAAAGTGATAAAACAAGGTGTTTCATTCAAAAAAGAAAAGAAAAAAATGAATTTAAATTCTATTGTGACAAAGTTTATTTTTTAAATGTATAATAAATATATCTAAAACAAAAATTTGATATGAAATATGACTGTCTTTTTAACTTTAGATTATAAATCAAATGACATCACTCCTCCGCTCCAGCATTTAGATTTATCTGATCACTGATCAACACATGTTAAACTAATTTTTGAGGAAAAAATAGTTTACAGTTTAATATCTAACCAGCTGAGAAGCCCGCATTCGGCGGGCATCTTGTTGGCCAGGGGATACGCTCAAATTTTTGCTACCGAAAAATTCCCAAATTTTCAAAATTAGTTGTGAGAGTACTTATAGTTTTGTAAGGAAAAAATAGTTTACAGTTTTATTTCTAACCAGCTCAGAAGCCCGCCTTCGGCGGGCATCTTGCTGACAAAGGGGTACGCTCAAATTTTTACTACCGAAAAATTCCCAAATTCTCAAAATTAGTTGTGAGATTACTTATAGTTTTGTAAGGAAAAAAATTACAGTTTTATATCTAACCTGGTGAGAAGCCCGCGTTCGGGGAGCATCTTGTTGGCCAGGAGGTAGGTCATATTTTTGCTATCGAAAAATTTCCAAAATTTCAAAATTAGTTGTGAGAGTACTTATATTTTTGTAAGGAAAAAATAGTACATATAATACAGTTTTTGCGGCCATCTTGCTGGCCAAGGGGTACACTCAAATTTTTGCTACCGAAAAATTACCAAATTCTCAAAATTAGTTGTGAGGGTACTTATAGTTTTGTAATTTGTTTTTCCCGATTATCCCATTTAATTTTGAAATAGAATTTCATAGTTTCTAATACAGGAAAAAATTATCTAATAATACTTTTTGAGGAGAATATAATGAATTTTGGTAATTTCTTAACAGACAGAAAAATAACATTGGTACTGACAAAAATTGACAAGCGTCAAAACGTCATTAAAATACAAAAAAACCTTAAATAAAATTTAATTTAATCAAATTTAACAGAATCTGGAGGTCCATTGCCAGTTTTTCGCTAATCGCCTAAAATAAAAGACAAGCTGGCTATTAAAATTAAAATTGTCTGATAAAAACGGATAGTTTTCAATTGTTTTTTCTTTTCAATAAAAAAATTGGAAATAAAGTTTATTGGAATTAATCTGATTGATTATTTTCAAATAATTCGTACTAATAATCTAATGTAAATGTTTTCTTTACGATCCGTTTTGTCAGTCCTCTTGTTCATTGGAAAATTTCAAGGTTTATTGCACTGTAGCCGCAAGGTGGACTTTTATATTATTTTATATAATGCAATCAAATTATTTACATGTATTTCAAATAGGTAATTTTATATTACACTTGCATTAAGCCCAATGCGTAAGACAAAGAACATAAAAGAAATTCTATCATTTTATTTAGATATGGTAAATGGCTTTAATTGTTTATCAATTTATTCTTTTTGTAATAAAGATTCAATGTTGTAAAGGTCGGGCTTGATGGAGTACCTTCGTCCTTCTCTCTAGTGTGTGTGTATAAGAGCTTCTTCGAGCTTGGTCATTTCCTTCTTACCTGTGTAAATAAAAGAAGTTTATATAGTATGTGTTGCAGTAAAACCCCGTTTTTAGTAAGAACGGGTTCTTACTAGTTAAAACGCGTTTCACTGAATACCTTTGTGGCAACTAAAATTTACTGATGTTGGTTGAGTTTGGTCCAAAGATCTAGAATCTTGATTTTCGACCTTCCGTCTCATTTTGGGTGTTTATTTTCAAAAATTTTTAAAGGAAAATGTCAAAAATTACATCCTCTACAACTTTTTGATATTGAAGGAGACAATAAAACAGTGTGTCTTCTGCTGGAATTATAAATTTTATTTATTTATAACGAGACTATAGTTTCCTGTGAATACATTGTAATAGACTGATGAAGAGGGCAAAGCCCTCGAAACTATAGTCTCGTTATAAATAAATAAAATTTATAATTCCAGCAGAAGACACATTCTTTATTGTCTCCTTCAATATATAAAAATTCTGCTACTCTCGGCAAAAACTTTCAATTTAACTTTTTGATATTTTCGTTTAAAAATTTTTGAAAATAAACACCCAAAATAAGGCGGAAGGTTAAAAATGAAGATTCTAGACCTTTGGACCAAATTCAACCAACATGAGTAAATTCAAGTTGCCACAAAGGTATTTAGGGAAACACGTTTTAATTAGTAAGAAGCCGTTGTTACTAAAAACGGGTTTTTACTACAACATATATATGTCCGCTATAGACTCCAAGACTATTTGTCCGACCTGGACTAAATTTTTCATAGCTAGTCTATACTATCCTGTGGAACTATTAAAGCAACTATAAATATTAGCTACCCACAATTTAAGAAGAAGGAGAAATTAAAATTCTAGGGCCTTTGTTCTATCTGGACCAAATTTTGCAAGTCAGGAACCATTTATGCAAATATTAGCTACCCAAAATAGGAGGGGGCGGGGAGGAGGGTTTAAAATTCTAGGCTCTTTGTCCAATCCGTACCAAATTTTACACACTTATTTTTGGGCCCTGTAGTGTGTCAAAAAATAAGCTATCCGAATTGGGAGTTGGGCGAAAAATAAAATTCTATGCGATTTGTAAGATCTTGTTCAAATTTTGAACAATCTTCCACAACTCTCCGAATTTCTGATGGTGTCACAGCACTTCTTAACTTCACCAAACAATTTTTTCAGGAATGGCAAAAATGTGAGTTCAATGTGGATATACTTCTTTTTGCCGAGAGTAGCAGAATTTCTATAAATTGATGGACGGAGACATTAAAAGATGTGTCTTCTGCTGGAATTATAAATTTTTAATTTATTTATAACGAGACTAGATTTCGACAGCTTTGCCCTCTTCATCAGTCTATTACAATTAATTCACAGTAATTAATGTATGTATGGTAAGTGAGATTTACATAACGTAATAGGCTGATGAAGAGAGCAAAGCTCTCGAAAATATAGTCTCGTTATAAATTAATGAACAATTTATAATTTCAGCAGAAGACACCCTCTTTTATTGTCTCCTTCAATAATTTTTTTGAATATTTATTTGAATTCGGCAGTAAATTTTCATTCAGAATAGAATAATAGCGAGGGTAAAAACGGAAGAAATAGCCCTATTTCTGCTTAAAAGTTGTCAAAATTTAAACTGGATTAATTCATAACTACGTCTTTTACTTTATTATACTTTACTTATATTCAAAAATTCATAACTGTCAATTTTTTGGAATTTGTTGTTTCTGTTGTTTCTCTAGAAATAAGAGATACCATTAGCTCAATTTTGACCAGGTGAAGATAAGGGTTTTTTCCCAGACACCACAACATATAGTATATTGATGCCAATACCTTGAAAGAATGAGTAAAGAGTAAAGAAATACATAGGGTCTTAAAGTATCATCGATTATTTCAAAAGTCACCCATATTGCCCAGGTCTATTAGGTAAGTAGGTATGCCCCCCAAACCCACTTGCCTATTTATTTGAAATTGTAGTATTTTTAAAAATATATTTTGCTATTTTAGGTTTTATGCAGTGTTAATAATAGCTAGTTACAAGCATCTAGATACATCATCTAGATATACTTTTGAGTATCTAGTTCCTTATCTAGATAATATACAAAGAAATTTGCTTCTCTATCTCTTTCTGGATACAAATTTCAGCGGTGTCTATTTATTTATTCAACATATATCTTCAGTTTCAATTTTTAGAAATTGTAGTTTTTATTTGAATCCGACTATTTATTTCGTCAGATTTCGCTTAGTTCGACTCGTACCCGTATTGCTTCTTAGAATATTTTATATAACTTTATCAGAGAGAGCTACGCTAAGTAAAAATTTACCAAAACAAATATTCAAGCCCAAAATCTTTTAATATGCATATTAATCATTAATTACCTGTATATTCTAATTCTTATTTCTTATGGAGTCTGAATTTTTTTATTTTTGATCATGTATCTAGAATCTAGATAGTTTGCAAAAAACTATATATGTATCCAGATAATTTTAAAATTCTATCATTAGTAACATTAGATACATATCAATTTCAAGAATATTTAAAAATTTAGAAAAAATTTTAATATATGGAAACAGTCTTTTTTATAGTCGAAATGTTTCTAAATTTCTAATCTTTTTCATTTTGTTACATTTATTGTTTAGAATCAATCAAAGATATCGAAATACCATCTTATTTTTTTAAAATCTGAATAAATTATACTTTTATTCATTTATTTCTTCTTTCGTAATTGTGGCTAAAACGACTTAAAATTGAATTCCTTCAAAACATGCCTTCTTTTATACTCAAATAACTCACAAAATATTTTTATTGTGGAAATAACATTTTCATAATCGAAATATTTCTTAAATACTTACTCATTTAATCTAGATATTTGCCGCCTTGATAATAGTAATTTTGCAAGGAACACTTAAATAACGATAACTTAAATTTTTCCTTCAAAATTTAGGGTCATATTGCTTGATAAATATTTAAGATATCGAAATGTCGTTTTGTTTTACATAATCTAAATAAAATTCTATTTTTTATTTCTATATTACATATTTCACAATTTTTTTTTCAAAAATCAACATTCTTCAAAACTTGTTTTCTTTTAATCAACGTTTTGCAAATTCTTATAAATAATAAATTAATTTATCAAAATGATGTCATCAGATAAAAGATGCATTCTCTTAGCATTATCTATATTCTATATAGCGAATGGAATCGATGATAATATATATATCTCAAATAAACATTTCCATTCACTCACTCTTTTTGGCATTGTAATCTTGATGGGCTGCTGAAACAGAGATTACCTTTACGCAATTTATACTACAGTAGATTAAACCTAATTGATAATGATAAAGATTTCTACTTTATTTGTAATCGATCGATGAACTGAATCCGTGTTTGGTAAACGTTCAGCAATATCAATATTGATTGAATTCTAGAGCATTATAATAAATGATGAAGAAAAAATTATTCCTCAAGTACTAGATGAGAATCAATCGCTATTTTTGGTTTAAGTCGATTTCTCTATGTCTTCAACAATGGTTACTAATAAAAACCGAAACGTCAAAAATCCAATATAGAATGATTATTCCTCAAGAACTAGATGAGAATCAATCGCTATTTTTGGTTTAAAATCGATTTCTCTATGTCTTCAGCAATGGTTACTAATAAAAACCGAAACGTCAAAAATCCAATATAGAATGATTATTCCTCAAGTACTAGATGAGAATCAATCGCTATTTTTGGTTTAAAATCGATTTCTCTGTCTTCAGCAAAGGTAACGGATAAGAAAACAACGCAGTTGCTATGGTTACTCATAAAAATTCCTCCCAAATTTTTAGCATTTCACAGAGAGAAGCCTATCCATTCTTACTTAAGTTAGGTTAAATGAGCTATATTAAAACGATCAAATGAATAAATTTAAATTTTTTTTTAAAAGTACTATCTTACTTTAGAGTAAAGTACTTTAAAATATAATTTTACTAAAAACTTTATTTAACCTTTTTTGTGGTCCCCAAGGTACTTAATTAGGATATTAAATTTCATCAAAATTGGTTAAGTCATTTTCAAAATATTTAGAAAAAAATAAAAAAGTACCGAAATAAAGTACTAATGTTTGTGGGCCGATATGTACCAAAAACTAATCAGCGCTTCATTTTGTTAAACTAATGGTAGGTTTTCAATTTCATTTCAATCGGTGCAACGGTGTGGAAAAAATCGTGGGCCAAAAAAGCGATAACATCCATCCATACATACATCCATCCATACATCCATCCATACGCACGCACTAAATGAAAAATCGCCCTTTTTGGCCTCTCGACGAGACCCCATGTAATTTTTGACAAAACCGTCACGTGTTAAAATTCAACCTATATGAATACTACAATTTGTGACTTTAATTGAGTCCATGGGTTCCGTAGTCTTTACCTGAGGACCCTTTGAAGCCACGCTTGCCCCGAGAGCGATTGCAATAAAGAAACTAGGATGATTCAATATATAGATAGATGATGGATGTAATATCAATGGTGAAACTTTCGAGGTTAAGTTAATGATTTTTATGTTTTTGTTTTGTAGCGACTACGTGTAATGGAAAGATTTATTCCTTCTTTTATTTCCATTACACGACTAGTGATATGATCTTGTTTTCATAAAAAAATTCGCATTGGATAAAGTAAAAATGAAGAAATGGCTTGCGCCTTTTTTTTGTAAGATAGTCTTACCCTTAACTGATCTGCCAATTCAGTTGTCTAAATTGCAGGGGCTCCCTGCTATTAAATGACCGGGCTGACTCTTTTACTGGCAAACAGCGAACGTGCTTCGACAGGTTTGAACATGATTGTTTCTGGTGATAGTTCCCCCTTCCTCTGTTAAGCCTGCATTTTGTGTGTAGCATTCAGAAAAATGCCAAGTGGTCAGATGGAGCAAACGATTAAGTTCAGGAAGGCGAGATGGAAAAAAATTCAAAATAATTTTTCTTAAGAACCATAAAAATTTTAAGCTAAAAGAGATAAGAAACAATTTTATTTTTAAAGTTAACACAATTTGAATTCAGCTACATGGGTCTCTTATTTTAAAAGATTTACATTTTCAACCTCTTTTAAATTCAATCTTATTACGTTATTACATAATATAATGAGTAATGAGGTAACTTTTAAGGAGATAGGTGTTGGTTCTAGGTGAAACATTTTAATATAATAATAAAACTTGAGCAAGATGCGAGGTAGGTTTCACACAAAAAGAAATAAAACAAAATTGAGTTTTAAATTCGATATATTTCGGGGGTGAGCCCATCTTCAAGAGTCAGAGAAAACTGATTATAAGTTGGAAAAATAATTTTACAAATAAATTTTTTTAGAAATCATATGTCTTAACTGATATATATATGACCCCCTCACCACATATATTTCTAAAAATTGTTATTTGTAAAATTATTTTTGCAATTTATAATCAGTTTTCTCTGACTCTTGAAAATGGGCTCATATGGTAGGATGAAATGTAATCGAGCATTAATATTTTATTTTTTGGTTTGCATTTCCGAAATATCTCAAAAACGGGCGAAACTATCTATTATTCGCCCTATTAGTTATTTTTGTAAAAAAACCTTGAAACGTGATAAAATGTTGTGCCCGCAGTAATTTGAGCTCAGTTCATATAAACGCACAAAGAGACTTTGTGCGTCCCGCTCTTTAGCTCAAAAAAGCGAATTTTAGAGAAATTTATATATGTGTATATCTACGTTTCTATCTACCGACAAGGCCGTTTAACTAATAGGTAATTATGGAATCTTGAATTTTTTTTTTTACTAAAATAGGATAATGACATTCGGATATTGTATTTATGTGTGTGTACATTTGTCTGTTTCCGTTAGAAAAAACATACTAACATTTGGATTTATTTTGGCAAACTGATTATCCGAAAATCTCACTCGAAGTTGATTTATATTTAGTTTTAATAAAAGTCATCGCCGAGAAAGTTAATTCACATAAATACGTTGAGCCAAATGGCTTTATTGCATCGGCCTTTCGGTTGCCAAATTGGAAAATTCATTTTACTTTCACTTAGATAGTAAGTGAGTAGTTGGGATCTCCAGAAATGCACTTATTGAAGTCTTTAAATAAATTCAACTTTCCTGATTTTTTTGTTTACTAAATTTTATATTCCCAGTCTTAATGCCTCCATTTCAGAAAAAATTTCATTCACATCCCTCCAAGACTACTTTCGTTTGGCTTATAAACAGAAAGATGTAATAACAAATTTGTGTTCTTCTATGTTTTATATTTACCTTTTATATATTTTATATTTACCATTAATATAAAAGTTAATATGTTTGAAGTTTTTCTTTTGGAGACGGACTGATATAGGTACTAATATCCCATGATTTGGATGAAGGCATATCATTACACTCTATTATACTGATGATAGGAAGTCGTAAAGTATTCTCTGCATACCAACTAACACTGAGTGAGGAGACAGGAAGGAAGGGTGCTATGCACTTCCTTCGTTAACCTTTTTGAATCCTGAGAAAGGAGGAAAAATCCTCCGAAAAGTCGATTTCGAAACAACACTAAAAGGGAAAAACTTTTCTAATAAATGATATTTTGTTGGATAGAGTTCTCTTGTTTATTTCCGGACCGCTTCATCTAAATCCTGAGACATTAATGATAATTATTTTGATTAGTTATGTCCATCGATTAAATGATTAAAGTTGTTATCGGGAAATAAGGACTATATTTTTTATGCAGATAATTTATATTATATTGCCAACATTTCAACTTTGTAGACTTCTTCAGGGCTCAAATAGTTATCTTCCCAGCATATTTGTCATTTTTATAATTATTCTTTATTAGTAAACATAACAAGGCAAGTCATTAACATCAACACATCATAACATAAATTATCTGCATAAAAATATAGTCCTTATTTCCCGATAACAATTTTAATAATTAATGATAATGGCCTTCAAACATTTTATTACCACTCTGGTTGCAATTAAAATAGTGGATAATCTAATAAGAGATCCGACCTTATATAGTCGATCCCATGTACCATCGCAAAACCGTCTCCACCTTTTCGCTTTATAAGAAACGAGCTCTTACGGGCGTACCGAAGGCAATCATAATGAGATTATTTAATAAAAAAATAGTTAATACCTACTAGATTTTTCATAAAATGACAAGGAATGTTTGTACCGAATTCTAGGTAATCTGGAAATACACAATAAACCCTCCTACATATCAGACAAGATGGGATAAAATAACATATAATATGTATTTTATTTAATCTAATTAAAATGATGCTCTGAGGCGATTCGTCTCATAGAGCAGATAACAAAAGTTTACTTATTAAGATATATTTAGAGTACAACTTAAAATATAACCCTGACAAATTTTGAGTAAAACTTAGAATAAAATAAATCATATATATAATATACAATACACATAGTAATATAAGGCAAAACAAAATATAATAATAAAACTTGAGCAAGATGCGAGATAGGTTTCACAAAAAAGAAATAAAACAAAATTGAGTTTTGAATTCGATATATTTCGGAACCTTTGACTCCTGATGATGGGCTCACCCCGAATTCAAAAACTCAATTTTGTTTTATTTCTTTTTGGAAACTACGTCGCATCTTTCTCAAGTTTTATTATTATTAAATGTTTCACCTAGAACCAACACCTAACTCCTTAAAAGTTAAAAACAAAATATGTTCAATTGATAGCCCCCCATCGACCCCCACCAGCAAGACCAGAACCAGACAGACAGAGTACTTTCATCGATTGAAGTTGTGCCTTACACTTGATCCCTGTTCTTTGTTCTTTTATCTAGGTTTTTCTTGGCCGAATTTTCTGATTCTTGCCTCTTTCTGACCTGTTAACTATAGGGTGTTTAAAAACATTATAAAACCTTGAATAATTTTTAAAACAAGTGTATTTTTTGTTCCCTGGTTATTAATTCTCATATAAAAAAATTATATTGATAATGATGATGATGGAATCTGAGTCTGAATTAAGTACATTACGATTAAATTGATCTTCCTTGTTGACTGGCATTAATCTTTCAATCATTTCTTGATGAAATAAGCAGGTACCGGATTTAGGCATGAGCCTTAGGAGTTCGAAACAACGGGTTTCTCTAACAGGCTACTAGAATAACCTATTTTAGGTGTTTATTCTGATGAATTGAAGTCAATAATTTCCTCATTCAAACCCTCATTTGTAGAAAAATACCCAATTTTCAAACCCTAACCATATCTTTACTGTCAATCTCATTTATCCTTATAACTTCTATAGACTAGAACTCACTTACCACAATCTACAAGCCCCATCCATTCATTTTGAGACAAGAAATCTTTTTGAACCTTACGATACCAAACACCTGAAATTCGTTTTTTTTGCACAAATCCTGATCCCTAGAACTTAAATCTTCTTGCATCAATACCATTAACAAAAAATTCAAATATCTTTTTAATCTAAAGAACAAAAGATTCAAATCAATTTTTCTCCATCATCCTGATTAATTTGCCTATTCAGCTTATTATATAACTAACGAACTAACCTATTTTTCAAAGTTGAACATCCATTTATTCTTATGTATAACAGGGTAAAGTTGAATGAGAGAGATCTCTTTTTTTACTGCAGGATCTTTTGACCTTTCTTTTTTCTTATGAAAGATTTCAAACCGAAACATCATTAGTAATATAAAATATTTATTTTAATCATCTTTTATTAACAACATTTTTTTATAGTGAATCAATGATTAATTGGAGGAAAAAATGAAAGAATCTGTTGAGTACTCTTTTCGAAATTTTTAGTGATTATGAAATTTTTCGTCGGTCAATGCGGTTTAAGTTATAATAAAATTAAACTTGACGCAGTAGCTTAATTTATTAATACAAATTCAATTATCAAATTTCACTTCATTATCTACAACTAGGACATCTTCTCGATATATAATAATTGATTTTTCTGATATTTTGTATAAATTCTAAAATTTTTGATTTGGATATAGGTATATTTTGGACTAGATAAATTAATGAGGTTGTCCTCTGCTTGATGCAAATAAATATATACCGAATATAAATATGTATATTGTATATTTATAATTTATTTGTTAAAGACTATAGTTGCTAAGTTTGACCTTTATCAGCAGTCTTTTTATTAAAAATATTTTATTTGCGATTTCTCATGGGTTCAAATACTCGATTATGCAAATTTATCTATATTCAATTGGGTATTTGAACCCATGAGAAATAATAGATAAAATATTTCGAATTAAAATACTGATGATGAAGGTCAAACATTTGCAACTATAGTCTCTAACAAATAAAATAATATAAATACATTTTATATTCTGTATATATTGTTATTATCATTCTCCGTCCATAATTTATATCTAGTTTGAAAGTTTATAATAGGAAAATAAGTACAAGTTTTTATAGTTTTTTATTTATCAGCCAACGTTTCGTCGACTTTGCCGACTTCTTTACATGGCTTCAAAAAGCCACATCACACATTCATCGTGACTATTTGAAGCCCTGAAGAAGCCAGTGCAAACTCGACGAAACGTTAGCTGATAAAGTAAAAAAGTCACACATAAAATTTTGCCCTTACTTTTTCTATTATAAGCTTTCAAATTCGTGAATATATATTTATATGTTTATTTGCATGAAACAGACGCTCTCTTTGATTTCTCTTTATGAATCAGCAACTCCAAAACAAAATCTTTTTAATTAAAAGAAAGAACTTTCTATGAGCTTTAAAAATAATCTTTTTTTAACTTCCGGTTTTCCGATTTCAGCCAAAAGCTTGCTGTACTCCTTCTAGCCTATATAGAGCTTACTTTTTGAATTTCGTATCTCTGAGACTTATGGTTGCGAAACGCAGGCAGCGTACATACGTACGCACTGACCAATATATTTTTAGCCCTTGGCCTCTGGGGACTCGTAATTTCCGGTTTTATGTCCTAAACCCGATTTCCAACTATTAAGGCCATCGATTCCTTCCACCTAGAAGTTAGAAATGAAATTAACTTTTTCATCTTTGAGATACAAGCTCTCAAAGAGTCAGGACCCAGACAATACTCCCCCATTATATTCTATGAATATAAATGTGAAAGTAAATTTTTTTTAATATACTCCAGCCGCCCATGTAGACGAATAATAGCTGCCTATGTTAATGAAGAAGAAAAATTCTCTATCACAAAAAAACGCCAAGGAAGTTGCATTGAAATTTATAGCCCTCCTCCTCACGATTCTTTTGAAGGTTAATTAGAGGAATGATGGGTGAAAATGAGTGCAATCAAGTTGCAGGTGGACTTGAACATTCTTGAGCTCGGGATGTATTTAGAAGGTCATCAGCACAAAGCAAAAGAGCGGAATTTATTGGCGATGTGTTAAACCAAGAGAAAGAGATCACTATTTCTTAATCAAAGAACAATTAATGAGGCGATTTAAAACAACTCTATTCTGAATTCAAAGAGATTTATTTTGACAAGCTAAAATCTGTTAATCATTTAAAGTTCTAATACACATGATATATATCACATGTAAATTAATTAGTCATTAATGATTCATTGTGCCTTTTTAAAATCTTTTTTCAAACAAATATCAATCTTCAATTAAATAACTATGACTCTTTATAACACTTCAATTTTTTAAAGGATTTTTTCAAATAGTTTTTACCTGAAGATATTTGTTTATATATCATAATTTCAAACGTTCATAACAGTCAAGTACTTCCTTGTTTTGAAAAAATTATTTATGATGACTTGATGTTAGGAAGATAAATTATTACTTTGTATTTTGAAACACTTTAGATTCATAAGTCACAAAAGTGTAGAAATTTTAATGCTTGAACTGAATATTTTTTTAAATTGGACCATTTCATATTAAATTAGAAAATACATTACAATTTTCTAGTTTATTCCCAGCTTTTAAACATGATACCGTTTTCAAATGATAATTTATTTAGCTCAAATCAACTCACCCACAATTATAATTGTCCTTGCTGTTTTGACCTGGTCTATATTCATGAAAAACGCCTTCAAGATTAGAAACTGAAACACCATGAATAAATTAAAAAAACAATTCATATTTTGCCTAGCGTTTTCCAACCCTAAAAAATTTAGCAGTTTGATTCTTACTGATAAATGGACTAATTTCTGTAAGCCCTCTACTTTGAGTAATAATTTTAAAAGGAAAAAAATTACAGAAAAATTAAATTGATTTTTACCAGAAATATCTCCTCGAGTTAGGTAGTATTAGTAATAACATGTAAAGATCACCTCCTAATATCCATAGAGTAATATAGAATGGAAGGCTCCATAAGAAGCCAATGTATTTTAGCGCGTAAGAGTCACAGAGCTCTCTGGCGAGACCAGGGCGTGACCACTGGGCAATAAAATGGCGGGAACCGCTCTCTTTGGGAAAAATTTTGATGACATTACAAACAGGTAGCGGATGATTCAAAATATTTTATCAAGAGTAAAAAATGCGCTTATGCATATATATATTTAACATAAAGTGTATGTATCTTTTATCTATGACAAAGGCTTTGAATGTTCTATGATCTTTGGATAGCTCTTAAGAACTAAGAGTTTTTCTCCCTGCAGTCGCTAGAGAACGCTTTTTCGATATACGGTAGCCTTCCACTCTATATTACTCTATGCTAATATCTATTAGTAACCGCTTGGGAGATTAGATAACTGGGAATAAAAAGGTAAACTGAAATTCATATAGGAAAAAATATTTTTATTCCCCTATAACTATCGCCTCTAGTGGTTGTTGATTTTCGCAAATAAAAAATTTCTTTAAATATAGAGTAAATCCAGAGTTTGAATCCCCATTCTTAAACGTAATACATTTCTGTTTCAATTCTGAAGGTTATTCTAGTAATCTGTTATAGAAACTCGTTGTTTCGAACTCCTAAGGTTCATGCCTAAATCCGGTACCTGCTTATATCATCAAGAAATGATTGAAAGAAAGATTAATGCCAGCCAGCAAGGAAGATCAATCTAATCGTAGTGTACTTAATTCAGACTTGGATTCCATCATCATCATTATCAATATAATTTTTTTATATGAGAATTAATAACCAGGGAACAAAAAAAAGACACTTGTTTTATTAATTATTCAAGGTTTTATAATTTTTTTAAACACCCTATAGTTAATTGATTATACAAAAAAAAAAATTCTTTAAATTTTTTATACAAAAGCATTAATTTAACTTGATTTCTCTGACTGACCGAGTATAATATTTTATTCGATTACCTCTAGCAAGTCGATGAAAAGTGCCCAGTCTTAAGGCATAAGAAAATTTTCGATACTAAAGAAAAATTCATTTTTCTGCTTTTTAGTATTAGTCCAGTCAACGAATGGGTTATAGAAAACATTGAAGACGATTTGGAGATAAAATGACAAATGTATATATCATTTTAAAGGAAATTGAATGCTCTACAAGCTCTTTTCTGAGGACTTTTACTATAAAAAGAAAGGCTGAGGTGATAGAGACAAAAGTGTGACAAAAAATATAGAAAATTTTATTTTTTTTCATACATAATCGACATTCGTGGGCGAATATCTCAAAAACTTACTTACTTACTTACTTCCTGTGGCCGAACAATATTTCCAATGTTTTAGCCTCCTCTATAATGCTCCGCCATTTTGTCCTATCCCGTGCTATAGAGTTCCAATTTCCTTGAGCACCCAACTCCTCAAGATCTCTGGTTATATTGTCCATGCATTTTTGCCGTGGTCTACCTGGTGGTCTCAAAAACTATAAGGAATAATTAAATAGAAGCAATCTTGTAGTAAATTTTATAAGGTTTTATTTTGCCAAGTCTAACTTTTTCCCTACGACCCACCGTTTTTTAGATATAAGCAAAAAACCATAAAAACGGGATATTTCCACCCCCTTCCACCCCTAAGCCCAGTAGCTAGGACAGGGGACTTTTAGTATTTTTACCTCCTAACTACCCCAAACACATTCCGTGAGAAAAAATCTCTCCCCTTCAATGTTTTCTATACCCCTTTTTGAGCGTCCGTTGACTTGACTATATATTTTGAAAGAAAATCACCTTTTTTAAGTTTTTTTTTTTTTTATTCTAGAACTGCATAGTTCTTTTAATATAAAGAAACTTGGCAGGTTAAAAACACCTGAGTTCTCATATAATCACTAGAGTTAAATAGCGTGTAGTGTGTTTAGGTCTTATGTTAGATGGGCGACCGATTGGTGAAACAGGTTGCATATATAAAGGGGTTTCCACTCGAAGAAGGGTGATATTTGGAATTAAGAGCCTTTATCTAAACTTACTCGCTATACCCCTTGAGAATAAATTGGTAATGGATAATATAAAAAGAAATAGAATTAATTTATTACCAGTGATTTGGTGCTTAATTATTATTAATTAAGGTTTACAGGTGTCAAAATAAATTGAACTATTAAAAAATCCATTATTTGTACTGATTCCGAGCCCAATTTATTTTGACACCTTACAACCTTATATCTTATATATAATTTATTTTTTAAATATTGTTTGTTGATTGACTTGAACTAATTCCTATATTTTTAATAGCCTTAACGTTTCTAATGGAATTAAGGTCCGCATCTCACACTTTCTTCTTCTAGCTTTGAATTTACTTCTATTATTAACAAAATTTGTTTTCTAATTTACAAAATTTAGATCAGGATTTTAAACTAGTGCGATAGTACCAAAAAGGGACTTCTGAAAGAATCTCTTAAATCCTCGTACATACTTAATCTATTTTATCTATTTTTTAATACGATATTAACAATTCAAAAACATAACAACACAATAATTTTAAAGATTTATCATTCAAAATCAAAATTAAGAAAAAGGAACATTTTTACTATACGCTTTTCACATATTTTGATAATTTAGCAATTTTTTGTCATCTTATTAGGGTTAGATCGAGAAAGTTGCTATCCGTGAGAAAAGTTCAACTTATTAATTCGAAATTCTGGTCCAAATCTCAGTTAATAACCTCCAACCGTTTGAGAGCTATTCGACTTTTTACTGATTATCTAGATTTTTCATCCGAAATTTTCCAAGTCAAAAAGGCCAAAATATTTTACTCAGTTCTTCGTGAAAAAATACAAAAAATTTGGGATCATGACTTTCCTTTATTGAGTTATCGCGGTTGAGGGAGGGGTTGGATCTTATCCTCCCCCTAATTAGTAAATTTGTTAATATCAATCGACAAACCACCCTTTTTGATTTTATTTTTGAGTCCCGGGTTTCCTTCAGCCCACTCTTAGCACCTCTAATAGTGGTTTCGAAATTCTGACGGATAAAAAAATAATTTTTTAAAAATAATTTTTCTCCACGCGTCAGACATTTCTAAATAAGAATATACAAAACTAAAAATTTTGAGTGACATAATATACCTATTTTCTAAAAATAAATAAATAAAGTAAAATGATAAATTGTTCAAATGCATGAATTATTTTAGGCTCTGGAAAGAGAATAAGCCTCTTGGCTATGCAAGTAAATTATTACTTGTTTTGATGTTAATTGCATATGTACTTTACCTAAACACCACCCAGATAATGTTGAATTCGCGAATTTTACGTTGCTTTCTTCTTCTTTATTTATTTATTTGTTTCAATAGATACTAGAAACTGTCGCGTATTTATTTATTGGTCCCTTCTGTACTTTTTTCAAAATTGAAATTAATAAAATAAATACTGACTGTCCCAAATGATATATTCTAGGATTATTATCTTGAGCAGACTTTAAAAAACACCGTTTTGTATTCAATGTAAAATTGTAATATGGTCTTTAAAGCTGTGAAAATATTATGTAATGTAAAATGGTTCATGGAGCAAAATCATGCTCATACCAGGGCACTAGATCTTAAAATTACACCACTTCCAGTGAATCTCGACCAAAATCCTGGAGTGTACTCAAAATGGAACTGAGGAAAAGAAAACATCTGCAGATTTGATGTTGGGTGTTTGAGTTGTTTACCGAAAAGAACGTTTCGGCTTAAACCTCTCATATTGCACATTTTTAATCAAACATCAGAATGCACGAAATTTTGACACCTATTTCTGGAGTCGTTTTCAACTGCTGTGATGGGTTTTGTGATGGACTGTAGACTTTTCTTTCGTTAAATAAATTGACACCTTCTGATGTGGCCATTCACTTGACTTTACCATACACTTCTGGTTGAGTTTGGTAAAGGGCCTAGATTTTCATTTTTGCCCCACCCTCTTTGGGCGGTTAGTTTTTGCATTTTTAGTGTTCTGGGGGCCCACTGATTATGTATACAAAATTTGGTAGAGTTTGCTCAAATGGCCTAGATTTTTATTTTTTGACCCTCCTAATTTTGGCCCCATAAAAAATATTTTCGTTATTATAGGTTCATTTTATAGTATATTTCATTTTGATTGTTTTTTTAGTTTGAAAATCTTATAATTTTAATTTTTAACTCCCCTCCACCCTTCGATATGCACCAAAATCTAATCAGCTCTTAATCTCACTGCACTAAAACTACATGTGAAATTTGGTTTTGAAATTCCCACAAGTTTTTGAGCTAGCTCGTCCACAAAAATTTGGTAACGCACAGCCTAGCAGAATAACACACAAACAGACTTTTTGACAAAACAGTTATTATCTCGAAAAATATAATTTTCTCAATGTTCACTTATTAGAGCTTTTTTGTGAACCGAAATGCCATGGTTTCAGCCATTTTTGAGATATTTCGAAAAAAAGAAGCAAAAAAACACTTTTTTCATGCACGATTACAATACTTGACCATACCCTGTATGGTAAAATAAAAACAACAACACCGCATAACTGTAAAATGATGCAAATCTATAAGTGTATTTTGTAAACAAATAAAATAAGTGTTTTCATAATATATTCCCATGTTCAATCTTGTCAATAATAATAATTCATCTAAGTACATTTATCTGGAAATTAAATTGAGTGACGTCAGGATGAGCTGAGCTGAGCCGAATGGCTTATTTTGGCATTCTACCAAGCCACCGAATTCCTTTCGATGTCGACAGTAGCCAGCCATGTCCTCGGCTTTGCACTTTCACTGTCACCTTCCCAAACATTGATTGAACTCTTAAATCTAATCAAATAGAAATAATTTTTAATCTTGTCTTCTCGTTCACTAAATCTACATCTTGATTTTTATTTTCATTATATAACAAATAGAAATTGGAAGAAAAAGTGAAACCTTTTCAACACTAGGTACGCTGTTTGCAGTTTTGGTGAATTAAAAAAATAATTATTTGTTAAGGTAGTTGTTTCGCGACAATATTAGCAAAAAGTTAATACTAGAGTATATAGTACAAACAATAAGGATTCATAATTCATAAGCCCAAAAATTTTGCTATTTTTGTACCACTACTAGCCAATCCCGTGCTCGTTTGACAAATCTGGCAACATTGTCTGAGCTTGAATATTTTTATCATAGAAATGACAGATAAAATACATCATAAAGGTCGATTTATAAAACAAAAAGTTGTTAATAAGCGATTGAAAGCAGTTGCGACAATGGCTGAAATGAAAAATCGTCAAAAAATGTACTAAAGTTAACACACTTTTTAGATTAAATACATGCTTTGTTGCCAGCTTGTTTTTAGTGTAAATTTTCATTGTACATTTTTCATTATTTATTCATTATTATCTCGAAACTGTGTTGTAACTATGAATAAAAATTTTCTTAAAAAATGTATTAGTTGAAGGAGACAATAAAAGAGTGTGTCTTCTGCTGAAATTATAAATTATAATTTATAATTCCAGCAGAAGACACACTCTTTTATTGTCTCCTTCAATATATAAAAATTCTGCTACTCTCGGCAAAAAACTTTCAATTTAATGTATTAGTTATTGTCTAATGATGGTTTAGTTTGGTAAGAAGAGTTTCTAACTATAATTGAATATGTATGTAAACTTTCCGATATCCCGTATAGTGCAATGTATAAAAGTCTGAAAAACTCTATCTTTGGAATTTAATATCTCCGGAATTATATTCGTTTTGCCACCAATCGATGCAGAAGTATTTAAATAATAATCTGTCTAAATTTCAAAAAAATTCATAAGAAAACCCATATGGTGAAACAACTACCTTAATTAATTATTAATTCAAAACACACCTGTTCAATGGATGTAATTTGTTCCTTATGTGCATTTGTATTTTACAGACTGAAGTTGGCTTGGGGTACAAGCTGAAACGTTTCTTTTTTCAATAAAAATGAATAATAGACAGTTTATTTATGCTTGGGAATAACAACTACCAATGGGCTTCACAATATCCTCACATATTTCCTTTTGGAAGTCGTTTCTCTGGATTATTATTATTATTTTTTAATAAATCAAAATAAAGAGCTGTCCATGATCTTCAATTCACACGATCACAGATTGTTATAATAATAAATTATTTTTAGATTATTTGCAATCTTAAAATAGAGTGGAATGATTTTTCCTTGAAAAATCTAAATATGGTGGGAGGGCAAACGGACTCACTCACTTCTCACTTGTCTTGGTAACGTCAGCATCTGTCACCTTGACAGTGAAAGAAACTCAATATTATATCGTCCACGTGTAAAAAAACCGTTCACTCCATAATTACTAAACTATTTTTAACTCAAATATATATTTTTATGTTTTTTTCTTCATTACTCTTTAGCATGAAGAAAATTTTGTAATTTTCTTAATCAAAGGGACAAAATTTCAAGAATTTTCTTACCGAAAATAAAAGAGTTATTGATTTTTAAAAATCAAAAATATCGTTCTCTGCTGATGCATATAAACGTGTATTGTACACTATTAAACATTTCTTATATAATTTTACTATAAATAAATTCTGATGTGGCCATCCACTTGACTTTACCATACACTACTGATAAGTACTATACTTTTGGAGAAAAAAATATTTTTGCAGAATTCATGTGTTAAAAATTTTGATCAGGTAACTTTGAATCTAAAAAAAGCCTACTATCCTAGCATAGGAAGTTATTTAAATAAATTGACACGTTCTGATGTGGCCATCTGCTTGACTTTACCATACACTTCTGGTTGAGTTTGGTACAAGGGCCTAGATTTTCATTTTTGACCCCCCCCCGTCCCCCATTTTGAGGGGTTTGTTTTTTCATTTTTAGTGTTTTAGGGCCCACTGATTATGTATACAAAATTTGGTTGAGTTTGATCAAATAGCCCAGATTTTTATTTTTTGACCCCCTCCCCCAATTTCGGTGCCAGAAAATTTTTTTCTTTATTTAAGGTTCATTTTGTAGTATATTTCATTTTTCTTGTTTTTTGAGTTTGATAAATTATAATTTTAAATTTTAATCCCCCCCTTTAATTTTGGGTCGATATGCACCAAAATATAATCATCTTATTCTCAATGAACCAAAACTAAGTGTGAAATTTGGTTTTGATATTCATACTAGTTTTTGAGCTAGCTCGTCCACAAAATTTGGTAACCCACAGGCTAACAGACATTTTGACAAAACAGTTATTATTTCGAAAAATATAATTTGTTCGATGTTTACTTATTGGAATTTTTTTATAAACCGAAATGCCATGATTTCGCACAATTTTTTTTATCAAAATAGTTCCAGCCGTTTTTGAGATATTTCAAAAAAAAGAAGCGAAAAAACCGCTTTTTTCATGCACGATTACAATACTTGACCATATCCTGTATGATAAAGTAAAAATTGACCCATTTAATCAATATTGATATAATGAATAAATATTATAATTAATTTTAGATTTGATTGTATTTGTTAACAAATGATTTCATTAATATTTTATTTTAAAACTCTATCACCCTTCTATTAGGTCGATGCATAATTATGGAACGTTTTTTAAAAATATTTTTATTAAGCAAAAACAATAATACAATTTAACAAAAACATGTTTAAATGATTATTCGGGAACGTATTCACCATCTACTTCAATAACTGCTTCCCAATATGTAGTATAGATTTGTCGAAATCTTTGAAAAATATGTTTACATCTATTTTAGTAAATAAATATTAGTTTGACCATTTTAGCGATATTGGTGCTTTTCGTAAAATTTATATCGCCTACGTGTAATACTCCAGGAAATAGACAGATATAAATTAGAATGTACTTATAAAGGTCATTAAAACTATTTGAAGTATGATCACATTTTTTTCTTTCAGAAATCAAGGTTGCTTTAGAAAAAAATCAATAAAATAAATAGAACCAATTTGCTCAGTGCACAAAGAGACATCCTGTTACTTGAACGTTTATGACCACTTACAAATTTTATAAAAACATCTGCATTCCTAAATTTGTATAAAATAAGGAGTCAATTGTAATTTTCAAATTTTATTTTCATTACCCAACAAAACAACTAACGTTTTCCATATTATGAAGTACTTAATGAAAAAGTTGTTTTCATAAAAAATAATACGAAATTTTTATAATTATTTATCTTGAGGTTTCAAGGTCCTGAATCCAACTAAATTGTTTTTAAAAATGCTTGTATATTTGTTAATAAATCTGTCTATGTGTATGGGCGTTAACAATTTTCTAGTTTGACGTTTAAAACACTAATCATGAATTTTTGAATTTAGATTTTTCACTAAAAAAATAATTTGGTTTTTATTTTATTCTATTTTTTTTTTTTAGTTTTTTCAAAAACGGTTTTGACGATTTTCCGAAAATAATTAAATGAACCTAAAATTAATGTTTATCATTATTTATCTCTTAGTAAACTTTCATAATCAGTCTTATATAAATCAATAGCTATTTTTGATTTTTAGTCAACATTGCCTTCAAATAGCCAGTGATATCTGATTTATAATAAAGGAATAGACATATTTCAAAGATTTTTTTGAAAACACTGTAGCCCTGCGCTTTTTTGAAATTTTTATTAAATTTGTTTTCTTTTTTATAAATTAAAAAAAAAAAAATAGTATCATAAAGAGAAACAAAGAGGTTGTCTTCTTCTTGATGCAAATATACATACACACATATATATTAAATATATATATTTATATATATATATTATATATTTGTTTGAGACTATAGTTTCGAAGCCTTGGTCTTTTTTTAATTATAAATATAATTTTGGGCCAGTATCGCGTGGAAATTGAAGATTGTTTGCTCTTACCAAGCCGACAAGCCAGTTAGACATATGTGTGTATGTTTATTTGCATCAAGCAGAGAACAACCTTTTTGTTTCATGATTCAACAACTCTTCTCCTCTCGGCAAAATAAAAACTTTTCAATTAAAAAATAGTATTGTTATGAAGTTTCTAAAAAAGATGGGACTTAATAAGAAACACACATTCAATACACCTTATAATATGTTAAATAAAATTAATTTTTGTCAATTCCTGATATACTCTATTTAATCCCATGTAGGATTTACCTCTTAGGAAACCTTCATCATCAGTATTTTTAATCAATTGCTATTTTTGAATTTAAGTCAACATGGACTTCAAATAGCCAGTGATAATAATAAAGGAATAGACATATTAATATTTCAAAAGACTATGGTAAAGTCTAGCAACGACCCGCTGCAGTTTATTTATTATAATATTTGACCTGATTCACAGCTTAATATCGTGTGGGAACGTAAACAAGTGTGGTGGACATTTGTCAGAAAATGTAATTTTCAGGAATTAACACACTAATTTATTTTTTCATTTTAAAAAGAATTCCCAAATTTAGTAATATTTTGATTTAATTAAAATCAAGGTCACTTCAATAAGCAAGGTCGCTTTCACGAGGCGTGGGTGGACGCTAATGGAATTTCAGCTGGACAGCTGAATCCTCAAGTGACATGACTTTTTCTGCAGTAGCGATTTCTTAATTCTGTTTAATTCTCTTCACATGATATTAGTCAATTTATCAACATAAATAATATACACTAACCGTTCAATTGGAAGAAAAACTGAAAACTTTTTAAGAGACTTCGTATGGGGAAAATGAAAAAAATTAATATCTAAAAACTAATTTTAATTTTTTTTTTAAATTTGACCCCTAACCTCTAGGAGAGTAAAAATGTGCATAAATGATATGGCAATACCTATTAAAAAGGGTAAGATATCTGGCTGCTTTTTGATAAATACACAAATCTCTAAAATAAATTTCGAAATTTTGAAATTCGCCCCCTATCTACATGAAAAGAGAGAGGGGTCGAAAAATTAAACTTCTAGATTCTAAATTTATTGGGAACATTTGTTGATATTTTTTCATCTTTCCTTGGTCAATTTCCATAATAATAAAAAAAAAATTGGCATATTCTGATGTGGCTACCCACATGACTTTTACCATACACCCCCTGGCCCCTCTCTTATATTTAATATCTAATAAAATTATTTATAATCATGTAGGGGGGGGGTTGTTTTTGCATTTTTAGACTAATGGAGGCCCACTGATTATGTATACAAAATTTGTTTGAGTTTTGTACAAGTGCCTAGATTGCAATTTTTTAACATCTACCCCCCATTTTTGCCAGTTAGTTTTTGCATTTTTAGACTTCTGGGGGCGCACTGATTATGTATAAAAAATTTGGTTGAGTTTTGTACAAGGGCCAAGATTTTCATTTTTGACGCTACACCATCCCTCCCCCTAATTTTGGGTAGATATGCACCAAAGTCTAATCAGCTCTTAATCTCAATGCACCAAAACTACATATGAAATTTGGATTTGATATTCACACTAGTTTTTGATCTAGCTCGTCCTCAAAATTTTGGTAACGCACAGACTTAAGGGACATTTTGGCAAAACAGTTATCATCTCGAAAAATATAATTTTTTCGATATTAACTTATTAGGGCATTTTTGTAGACCGAAATACCATTGTTTCGCTCAATTTTTTTAATCAAAATAGTTTGAGCCGTTTTTGAGATATTTCGAAAAAAAGAAGCAAAAAAAAACACTTTTTTCATGCACGATTACAATACTTGACCAAACCCTGTATGGTAAAGTAAAAAAAAACTTTATAACTATACATTTTTGGGCCCTAAATAGTGACTCAGTATATTCTCTGAAAATTTTGATGATTAAGCAATACTTGGTGAATGGAGCTAAACATGGCAGAAAAGTTCAGTTTATTAATTTAAATTAGAGTACACCCTAATATAAATTAGAGTAGCCCTAAATAGTGACTCAGTATATTCTCTGAAAATTTTGATGATTAAGCAATACTTGGTGAATGGAGCTAAACATGGCAGAAAAGTTCAGTTTATTAATTTAAATTAGAGTACACCCTAATATAAATTAGAGTAGCCCTAAATAGTGACTCAGTATATTCTCTGGAAATTTTGATGATTAAGCAATACTTGGTGAATGGAGCTAAACATGGCAGAAAAGTTCAGTTTATTAATTTAAATTAGAGTACACCCTAATATAAATTAGAGTAGCCCTAAATAGTGACTCAGTATATTCTCTGAAAATTTTGATGATTAAGCAATACTTGGTGAATGGAGCTAAACATGGCAGAAAAGTTCAGTTTATTAATTTAAATTAGAGTACAATTTCTGCTTATTACCTACTACCCTTTTTGAAGTGCTCCCTAAATAAATGATTCGTCTTTTTTCTAATTTTCTAGAAAATTCTGAAACTAAAAAGCTCAAATCGAAATTGATTAAGTTGTTTTTGAGAAATTTTGAAAATGTTAAAAATATTTTGGAATAAAGTACTCTACCATTTCTTTTCTGGCTAGTGGGTTGCAAATAATTACGAAATAAAATTAATTTAGAAATTTTGACTAAAGTGTAAAAATGGAACAAGGGAATTGAAAAAAATAAAAATAGGTCAATTTATTCGAATACTTGTTCAATTTTTCAAAATTTCTTATTTCTTACTACAAAATATAAATTTAATAAAAAACTCATTGATTTAATTTTTTGAAATCTAAGCAGTAAATTATATATAATCATAATTTGTATTTATAGGTATATAATATATTATTATACCAATCTCGAAAAAAAAAGTTTTGAAATGACATATTGGTTATCTTTTTCTAGTATTAAAAATTCTTGAATTTCAAAATAGAAAAATAAATAAATAATTTGCCCCTTTAAAAGAAACATTTCACATTTTTAAATGTGTCTGTCTCAGATTGTTTTTCTATTGAGTAATCAACAATTAATCGAATGCTGAAATCCAACAAAATAGTATGAATTAATAACAAAATATTAATGATTGCACAATCTATTTCTGAGATTAATATCTCAACGTATTAATATTGAAAAATGAAATATTAATTTTTTTTTCTAATAAAAAAGTAGCTGTATATAATGTTCATGAGATTATTTCATTATATGATCACATTTGAGAGGAGAAAGTTTGGTATATTTTTCAAATCTAATTCATCAATTTCTGATATTTCATTTTATAATTCAAAAATAAAATACCTTTATATTATTCTTTTTATAGACACAATTAATATTTTAATATTTCGGATATTGTTAATCTAATCTGACCAAAAAAATAAATGTGAAAAAGGGGCCAAGTTCGATGCAAACGGCTTCGTCTACAAAAGAGTTGAGTTCTAAACGAATACCAAATTCCATAACAGTTGCTTAAATCATAGCTATAGGGATTTACAACGTTCTTCAATTGATTTAAAGAAAATTTGTTACGTTCTTTGATATTAAATTTATAACTTGGCAAATTTTATATCCAACTAAATTGTTTGTAGTATTAAATAGAACAAATTACAAAGCTAAATTTTAAGCTTGTATTAAATATCATCACGTTATAAACGTAATTTATTGACTATTATAACTTGCCAAGTTATAAATTCAATTGAAAAGTTTTTGTTTTGCCGGGAGTAGCAGAGTTGTTGATTCATAAAGAGAAACAAATAGGTTGTCCTCTGCTTGATGCAATTAAACATACACACATATATATCGAAATGATATATCTGTATATATAAATAAATAATATATATATACAGATATATCATTTCGATATATATGTGTGTATGTTTATTTGCATCAAGCAGAGGACAACCTCTTTGTTTCTCTTTGTGTATAAATTCAATATCAAAGATCGTAACAAATTTTCTTTTAAATCACATGAAGAACGTTGTACATCCCTATAGCTATGATTTAATCAACTGCTATAGAACTTGGTACCCGCTTATATCTTAACACTTTTGTAGGCGAAGACGTTTGCACCGAACTTGGGCCCCTTTTCACATTTATGTTTTTGGTCAGATATCATTAATTTTTGAAAAGTTTTATCCTTTAATTTATCTCAATAATTACATTTTAACATTTATATTTATAATTATTAAATATTTCTCATAAAAAATCTGTTGAAAACCCGGTCTGTTTTTCATAAATTTCATCCCTTAATTTCGGACCCCGAAGAAGGGAAAGTTTCAATTTTTCGATTTTTTTTTAATTGTAGCCCAAACTCTACCAGTACGCTAAATTTCAGCATTCTAGGATCAGCAGAAGTACTTTAGGTTTTTGATATGTCAGTCAGTCAGTCAGTGTTAAAAATGGCACTTTTCAGAGGTTAATAACTCGAGAGATTTATTCATGAAATTTGGAATTCTAGGTGTTCTAGTGTCATTGGGCATGCAAAATTTCAAGTGTGTAAGTCTAATGGTTTTTGAGTAATGGGGGGGGGGGGGGGGTCAAAAGTAGCTTGAGATGGTTCGTGTAAATATGCGTCACCCGTTTTTCCGAACTTGGCTGACACACTGTCGTGCTTATTATTATTAGCTAAATATTCTGGAGTCTAAAACAAATTGTGTGATATACACATTAATTTAATGGATTCTTCTATCATCATATTTTTTACAGTTCATAATGTACTTCCCAAAGTGTCTTCTTTTACACCGAACTTTATTTTTCCCACGATTTATTCTCCTCTATAATCTTCTGTGTTTTTTTCTTCAAATAAGTAGTCTTCTATTCCCGTTACTCAGTTTATTAGTCAGTAGTAAAAGAACTTCTTGTGGTATTTTCATGATAATTATCTTACTTATACCTTATCAAGTAATCTATTCGAATTATCACGAGATATAATATCTTTTAATTGTTTTTAATAATTTCTCTATCTGTTTTAATTTAACATTAGGAAGAATATTCTGACTTCCTATATAATAAAATTTAATTTATTAAAATAAGTATAGCTAAATAAATATTATATATTATTTCTATTATAATAGTTTTTTAATGTGAACGTGTTTAGTTGTTAGAAAGAATGTTCATAAAAGGTAAATTTGACATTAAACCCACTTCTAATTTTCAAGGACTTGAATTTAATTTGTAGGATTATTATTATTATTAAACGCATTGAAGAAAATAAAGTACACTTCCATATATAGGAAATACCCTGAAAGATAAAAAAATATAAATGTCTACTTTTAAATTATTATAAGTTTACAAAATACTATTCATTTTGTATCTATTTTTAAACGATATAGTGATAGCGTTGAAGCTTTCCTAACTCAAGATTCGAGTTCAAGTTCGGCATACAGTGATTAAAATTTAGCTGACTATATAATTTGGCTCCTGCTTTTTTTCACATTAACATATAATAACCAAAATTATAAAACTTGTTAAGACTAAACGTAACAAGTATTCGAAGTCATAAAATAAATAAAAACATTAAAGATTTCAATTTGCCGATGGTAATAGAATTAAATTTTCTTAGAAAATCATAAGATGGTGTTATCTATTAAATCCGATGGAGTGGAATATTTTGAATTATATGTCAGAGGGGTTCGCATACGACAGGTGAGCCAGATGGCCCGGATTGCTGTTACTGGCACTCGGGTTCGATTCCCGAGGGGTGAAAAACAACCCCTCTGACATAGAATTAAAAATATTCCATTCCATCGGATTTAATAGATGAGACCATCTTATGATTTTCTAAGAAAATTTGATTCTATTACCATCGGCAAATTGAAATCTTTCATATACAATTAGGAAAAGTCATTCCATTGGTCTTCGAATTTTGAATCTCTTCAAAATTCGAAACACTCAACGACCTTTATTTAAATTATATGGCATTGTTATATGTTTAAATTTAGAATCACTAGATAGCGAAATTTTACAAATTAAGAAAACAATCTTTGAGTAGAATATATAACGCGTTTACATATGCCCATGTGGAAATTTTGGAACGGTCGGAGATCATTCCTGCCATCATCCAATACCAGATTGATATCCGAAAGCAGTATCTGTCTGGTGTCAAAATGATCAGATCCTGCCGACATCAGATTCTATGTTCGTCGGAGACAATAATCAGTTATCCAATAGACACTGTTTTCCAGTGTCGTTCTGACACAATTTTCTGCTGTCAATCTGATCCTGTTTTCAAGTATCGTTTGGACAACTAAATGATCAGATCATGCCGACATCAGATTCTATGTTCTTCGGGGACAATAATTGGTTATCGAATAGACACTGTTTGTCAGAGACATGTCAGAGAAGTTTGCATCCCGCACGTGAGCCAATGGCCCGGATTGCTGTATTTCCACACGGGTTCGATTCCCGAGGGGGTGAAAAACAACCCCTCTGCCATATAATTAAAATTATTCCATTTCATCGCATTTAATATGACACTATCTTATGATTTTCTAACTAAATAAAAACAAATGATAAATAGGTCAGGATGATACCTCCCCTGAGTGAACCAATGTATTGTAGTAAATTCGGTTTTTGTTTATCTTTAAAATTAATTGTACACATGTTATGTTATGTCAGATGTGGTGACACACCGGTGATCAAGACGAATCCCCGGATTATATTATTCGGGTTATTTCAAAATACAAATTTAAGTAAAAATATTAAATGTTTTAAGACTATCGTTAAGATTTCAAATATTGTGATTTTTATATTCATCTCTTTATTCGTAAATGAATTAATTTCTCCCCCTTTTGTTAATGAATTTAATGTTAATTCACGGGATGGATCATTTGATTCAACACGAACAGCATGTTTTTAGTGATATATTATGTTGGATTAGATTTATATACGAATGTCTCGTGCCAAGCCAAGGCTCACGAGACCATTCCGTGAGGGAAGACAAGCAAGGTCGAAATCTTTCTCTTTTCTCGGTGATCACCAAAGGATGTCGCTTCAGATGAAAGTCCTCGAACAGAGCAGAGGAACCAAAAAACTAATGATATTTTGGACAAAGATGTAAAACTATTTTTGAGCAGATTCTAAGCCATGTAAGCAAGATTTTATCAATAAATATAAATTATAAAGAGAAAACAATGAGGGTGTCCTTTGCTTGACGCAAATAAACATATAGGAACATATGGGTATATACAGTAGCGTAGCTAGAAAATTTTCATGTGGGGGGGGGGGTCAATCCACGAAGCAAAATATTTAGTGGGAATTTTTTTTTATTAAAACAAATAGCTACTTCAAGAAATTAAAAAATAACATAATTCTTGATTAAACATATGGAATATAAACACAGTGTTAAAACATGCCATCAATTGCGACGTTTCGCCAATTTATTATGGCTTCATCAGGCTCTTGATCAAACTTAAAACACCTCGTCATTTATTTGCTTACTAATTAGAATATATATAATACCAGTATGAAAACACTTATTTATACAACACTATAAATTATTTAGAGTAGCTAGCTATGGATTCAACCAGACTAACTTCACTTTCGACTGATTCAAAAGAATTTATTAGCACTGTGTTTATAATTGTTCCTTTTTTCCTCTGATTTGTCACATCTAATAATAATAATGGAACTGAATAACAATAATGATATGGAATATATTTAATTACGGTTAGTTTGCCATAAGAAACGGTTTGTCGTTGCCGTTATTCATACCATGAGCCCTTTCTATTGGGGAAGGGGTTCTGACCCCCCCCCGTGGCCACGCCTCTGGTCGGTAGTAATGAATTCATACACAATTTTTTTTCTTTTTTGCTTATTGTGCTAAAAAATGTTTGAGACGTGGAAATAAATCATTTTCTACCATGATTTTTTTTTTCAGCCTGTGTGTCTTAATACAGATACCCACGGCGGCTCAAGAACGAAAAGTCGTATAAAGTTCGTTCTTGTGCTAAAATCTTTGTATTTTCAATACGGAGAACTGATTAGATTTTGAAATTTTTAGCTCCAGATCTTTCGGTTAGAAAAATATAATTTTTTGAGATGTTAATTCGTTTCTAAAGTAAATAAAAATAAACAATCGAACAGCTATGTTTTACATTATCCACCAAAACACCAAACAGTGTACCAAGTTTTGAAAAAATTTATTTTTTTCTCCAATTTAATAATGGATTTGATTGTTTCAAGCGTACCAAGGCGGTTAAAATTTATTCTTATTCTTTAAATTAACACTATATTATATTTAAATGATTATTTTTTATTACATTTTAATGAATTATTTCCGAAAGAAACACAGTAGTTACTTACTAATGGTATAAATTACTCAGCGGAATTTCCCAGGTGAAAAGCCCACCTTAATTTTGGATCATCAGTAATAATTTGATTATATCTAACCAGAATGTTACGTATGAAAACATTAGAAAAGTGCATTTTTATTAGCTTTCTTAATGGTTGAAATTTTGTTATTAAAAGCGTTATTTTTTATTAAGTATTATTTAATTGTCCAACTTTAAAGAAATCCTTGAACTTGGAAAGGTATCATTGAATTCGCAGGCTCTCCTATTAATTAACCAACTATGTTATATTGACACAATTCTCTCACGAACATTTAGTTGATGTAATAAATCAGACGCTTTCTTATGTCATGGAATGGTATTTTATAGGTATTTTCCAAAATAAGATTTATTTAGTTTGATTAAATATTGTATTTAGTTAGAGATGGTTTCTGTTCATATTTACATTACCTATATAAATACAATTTTTACTTTACCATACAGGGTATGTGTCAAGTATTGTAATCGTGCATGAAAAAAGTGTTGTTTTTTTGGTTCTTTTTTTCGAAATATCTCAAAAACGGCTGAAACTATTTTGATTAAAAAAATTAGGCGAAACCATGGCATTTCGATCTACAAAAAAGCCCAAATAAATGAACATCGAAAAAATTATATTTTCGAGATAATAATTGTTTTGTCAAAATGTCTATTAGTCCGTTAGTGTGTTAGTGTGTTAGTCTGCAATACCAAATTTTTGTGGACGAGCTAGCTCAAAAACTAGTTTGAATATCGAAACCAAATTTCACACATAGTTTTGGTCCATTGAGATTAAGAGCTGATTAGATTTTGGTGCATATCGACCCACAATTAAGGGGGTGGAGGAGGGGTTAAAAATTAAAAACCTAGGCCATTTGAGCAAACTCAACCAAATTTGGTTGGTATACATAATCACTGGACCTCCATAAGTCTAAAAATGAAATAACTAACCGTCCAAAGTGGGGGGGGGGGGGTGAGGGGCCAAAAATGAAAATGTAGGTCTATGAACCTAATTCAACCAAATTTTGTGGATGCCCACATCAGAACATGTCAGTTATTTTTTTTTAATATTAATTTTTTACTATCATAGTGTAAATTAACATTGAGTTTGGATGGAGTTAATTAAATTGTTTTATTAACTGCATTTTAATCGAAGAAGCATAGTGACCTTAGGCTTATTTGGAAGAGGATAAGATTATTTCCAAATTTGTGAACTCCTACGTTCTTAAGGGGAGATCTTTTTAGTGTGCTAGAACAAAATTGAAACAAAACGGTATTACTGTCGCTACATTTGACGAGGGTTGGTATAGTTTCTTCATAATTTGTCTTTAAAAGCGGTTTGATTACTTGAATAAGGCTTTAGAGAAAATCTTTCTGTTTGCTTCTTTCCTGCGTCCTTCAATCTTCAATCCTTCAAGTTCAAGACCCTGCTTGATAAGTATCATCGGTTTTGACCCAAACCCTGAATATTACATATGTGCTATAGTTTATTACATACAATCTAATGATAAAAATAGGATAATGGGTTCATCAAATTAATAAATGACCTTACACAGGCCCCCTCATATTAAAATTTAATAGATTATAAAGTGATTTTTTCTGGCCTTGGAGATTTGAGAGCATCCATAAATTACGTAACGCATTTTGGAAGTTTTTTGAACCCTACTCCAAATCTAACAGATCGTAACAACTAACCAGCTCCCACCATAACAAATTCAATAGCCCTCACTTTTGAATGTAATATATTACGTAATTTATGAATGCTCCCTTTCATAATTTTAGTTTTTATTCAATCCCGCCCTAAATTTGGGTCCCAATCAATTTCCCATAATTTTTTAAAGGCAGTTAATGAAATTATACCACAGATCAATCAAAAGATTTAACATTATACAGAGTGTTTCAAAAATATTTTTACAAGCTTCGGACATAGGTTCCTTACACCAAAAGAAGCAAAAAAGTTCATATAAACATATGTCCCATAATTCTTTGTTTTCTCGTTAGGATTTGTTCAACACATTGGTACACTCATAACTCGTCAACACACAAAACTCATAACAAATCCTCAAATCATTAATAAATGAATAACGAGAAAACAAATCATTATATGGGACATATGTTCATATGAACTTATTTCCTTCTTTTGGTGTAAAGGACCCATTCTCGAAGTTTGTAAAAGTATTTTTGAAACACCCTGTATAGCGATAATATTTTTTCTTCAAAACTCTCTCTTTTTGGACTCCTTTAAGAAATGTTCACATATTATATTCGGAATTCTTTCTTTATAAATATTTTACAAATTAACTCCTTCAGTCTCAGAAACTTTGGCAAAATAATTAATATCCCTTAAATTATATAATTGTATTTTTTCAATTTTCACTATTGACTAATGGCTTTCATGTAACAGTAGTCCAAGACGTCGTGATTTCGCTCATTTTTTTCAAAATCATTTTATCAGTTTTTGAGATATTTAGAAAAAAATAACGAAAAAAAAATATTTTTTTCATGCACGGTTGCAATAGTTCACCATGTAAAATTATAGACTTTTTTATTTAATTAATACAAACATTTGAGTTTTTTTTTTTGAAAAATAGATGGAATTTTTTTCCAAATTTTTAAAAACAACTCACGGGCTAACAACACCAATATATTTTTAATAAAACTTGAGCAAGATGCGAGGTAGATTTCACAAAAAAGAAATAAAACAAAATTGAGTTTTGAATT
This sequence comes from Forficula auricularia, assembly GCA_024734495.1. NCBI lineage: Eukaryota > Metazoa > Arthropoda > Insecta > Dermaptera > Forficulidae > Forficula > Forficula auricularia. Next base: position 1,912,139 of record JALMQS010000621.1, on the reverse strand, counting down.
CGATATATTTAGGAGGCGAGCCCATCATCAGGAGTCAAAGAAAACTGTTGAAACTGTGAAATCTACCTGGCATCTTGCTCAAGTTTTATTTTTATATTAAAATGTTTCACCTAGAACCAACACCTAACTCCTTAAAAGTTAATATATTTTTAATTTAATTAGAACAAAGGCCATGGTGACTAATTAAGATTTGAGAATATATAATCTGCAATATTTAGATTTTTCAACTAAGGATCCATAAATTATGTCACACAGTAAGGGGGAGAGTGGACATCTCAGATTTGTGACAAAATGTGACAGGAGGGCCAGGGATCTTAAAAATTGTGATGTCCGGAAAAGTCAAATTTTTATTTTTTAGATTTCAGGTTATATAGTAATAGTGAATAATGTGTTAAATGACATGACTAAAAACAAAGTTAAGCTTAACATTCTATATTAAATCCCTTATTTTTCTTTCAAGTGCCATATCAGGTCACCCTGATGTTTCGGCTTCACTCCACATATACCTGTGCTGAGTGTGTTTAGCTGTTTTTACAGAGATATACGGGACCTACTTTTTAACGCCGGTTCCGAACGGCTAGTTTGTAGAGGTTACTAGGTAATTATACTGTTGGTAGGCTGCCATTGCTTTCCAAGAGGAGGCGACTGCAAATATCTGATCTGCCGAGAACCAGCGTATTTCAAGACAGCGGCCCGACACTCTAACCACTGACCCACAGTCGCACTTTAGTTATGTTTAATTTATAAACAAAATCCCACAATTATTAAATTATAGGGTATAAAAGTGATGGTGTGACCTCAAAATACAGTGAAAATGAAAATGTGACGGAATGTGACACAGGGGGAGGGAGGTCTACAAATCTTGAAATTCGTGCGACGTAATTTATGGACGGCCCTCTAATCATCACACACAAAATCATGGTCAAAATATTTTATATCAAATTAAGAATTCAAAATAAATCATTTTAAATAAAAAAAAATAATAATATTAAAAATTAATCATTAGTTTTCAATTCAAGTGAACCGCGAAATTCTAAATAATTTTATTTAATAGTTTGAGAGTTAATTTTACATATCGAGAACTACTTAATTATTTTTGAAAAAAATGAATGAGCACTCGACAGAATATTAAGTAGGAAAGATCACAGGTTCGAATCCTGTCGAGTGACTCATTCATTTTTTTCAAAATAATTAAGTAGTTATCGATATGTAGAATTAACTATCAGACTATTAAATATAATTATTTAGAATTTCCCGGTTCACTTGGAATAATAATCAATTCTTCAATTGAGCAAATATTTCTATTCCCTTAGTATTTATTACTGGATTGATTCTGAAAATTGTAACTACTAAATCATTCCAGTTTAAACAGTTATTTCTATTGCCTTATATATATAGACCTAATAAATGTCTAGTTAGAATGAGAAAATTCAGTAATTAAATATGTTTTAGGTCTAATTATAAAACCAATTGAATTATCTTGTTGCTGATTTCTTTGGCGTTTAATATGTCCCTCTTTTTCAATTAAGAGACAGTTTGTTCGGACTGCATTTACAACTCTTAGCAAATTACTTAAGACTTGGTCTCATGATGTAATTTGTCTGAAGAAATTATCGAACAAAACAGATTTACTGAATACCTCGAGGGAAGTTGGGAAGCCGCTTTTGATTAAATAGAAATCCAATCATCCAATTCATCCTTGGACAATAATAATTATAAATATTACTCACTCTGATACGAGAATTCATTTTTTTTTAACTTTGCGCAATTTAGTAATTTGAAAAATAATTGGAAGAAACTTTTCAAGACCTGGTAGGTGGGAGGGTTGCAGGCATTTAGAGTAGAACCGGTCAAGTAATAAATTTAAATAGGGGAAAGTATTCAAAATTTAATTAATTAAATTTCTTAATTTTAATATATGGGTTATTATTTGTAATTAACTACATATTAGTGGGTTTTATTCATTTATTTATGACTTCAGCTTAGTAGGTTTTAAAATGAAAACAAATTTAATATAGTGCAATTGGAAAACACCTGTTTGTTTGTTTTTTCCCTTTATCATGACAACATCTGAAAATCTCATTCGAAAAAATGTATTTTCTGCAAATCTGAACTTGTTTCCAAAATCTATAAGGGACCGTCTATAAATTACGTCACACAGTAAGGTGGGAGGGGCATCTCAGATTTGTGACAAAATGTGACATGGGGCTCGGGGATCTTAAAAATTGTGATGTCACAAAAGTCAAATTAAAATTTTTTAAAAATTAAACTTAAAATATATTAAATCCCTTTAGTTGAGTTTAATTTATAAAAATAAATTCTACAATTATTAAATTATAGGGTATAAAAGTGATAGTGTGACGTCACAATACAAGGGGGCTCAATGAAAATGTGACAGAATGTGACACATGTGGAGAGGGGTTCTAAAATTCTTGAAATTCGTGTGACGTAATTTATGGACGGTGCATTTGAAATTGAAACAACACCAGTATTAATCCAAACAGCTTAAATTTCCAATTACCACCCTCAGGACTGGTAAAAGTTTAGTCCTGACCTGGAATTGAATTTTATCGGGACCGCCTTCCCATTTATTAAATATCTGTTTAATTGTATGATTTTTTATGTTAATATATTTTAAGACTCATATTTATAGAAGCCTCAAAATTAAAAATATTTATTATAAAAGTATCAAGCTCAAAATACTTTATTATAACGACCCGCGTCCATTTCAGATTTCGGGCTACAGGGTCTGAAATTTTCTTGATAAATTTGCATCACTACCTATTTTTACACATATTTATAATTTTGCTCTTCAGAACTTACTTTTTAATAATTAGACCAGAGGCTTATTCTGGTTTAGTTCTTTTAACCAACCATTTGTTCGTATCAATTTCTCTTAGTTTTTAAAGAGTCAGTTCAAGGTGAAACATTTTTTAAATAATCACTTAGTAAAATTTCAAGTTAGGTTTCACAAAATAAATCAAATATATCTTTTGAGTTTTATCTAGATATATATATATATTTCAGGGTTTGACCTCATAATTTCCTTTAGGCTGACTTGATACTCTACCCTTGAAGAAGGCATATCGTACTAATATATTTAAAGTGACTAGATGTTTTACAATGGAATGTGGGACATGAATCTTTATGTATATAATTATGTTATTATCATATATCTATTGTAAACAATAAAGGAATAAAAGAAGTCATATATAAAATTAAAAAAATCAATATAACAAATAAAGATATAAACACTCCTATTTTTCCAATGAAAAATAAACTTTTTTCAATAATTCATCAAATTGTCATATATTGTTATAAAATTCCTCACAAAGTATTGGAGAAATTGCACTTCACTTGCAATATAGCCTTCAAGGTTTCTACGAACAGTCCCGTCATTTAATTGCTATAAATGGGAGCCCCTGATATTTAGACAACTGAATTGGCAGATCAGTTAAGGGTATGACGAAAACAAAGGCGCATGCCATTATGAGTGAAAACCTGAAATTCGATATCTTTTAAATCGGCGATCAAATAGATTTCAAAATTTACCAAGAAGAGTTTTTTGATGGTGCTAAAAAGTGTCAAAAAATGAAGGAAAACGAAAATTAAAATTTTTCTAACTGTCCGAATTTGGCGTGGAATGCCTCAAATATACAATCCTATACTACTAAAGCGCATTTGTGCGTGCCTCTGTATGTACCTATGTATCTATGTCCATCCCCTAACAAAAACAGTCGTCATGGTTACCAATTTAAATAAATTACCTATATATAAGGTTTTGTCTGTACATTGGGGGTGGTGGTGTGAGTGGGGGTGCTGGGTTGGTTTCGGGGGGGGGTCGTCATGGTTACCAATTGAAATGAAATCTATATATATATATACTAAAATTAAGGTTTTGTCTGTACATTGGGGTGGTGGGCTGGGTGGGGGTGCTGAGTGGGCTACAGGGTGGAGGTCCAGGGGGCGATCCCCCAGGCTAGCAAAAGGGCCGCCGAAGGGGGACATTGCAGCTAGTTGATATCTACCAAGATCAAGGATTTAAATTAGCCTTCTTTCTTTCTTGGCTTTTAAGATAACGTATGGTAACCCTACGAACTAGGAAGGACCTTCAAAAAGAGGATAGGTCCTGAAAAAGAGACCATTTATTGACCCTATAGAGGAGGCAATGAGCTTTAGAGTGTTCAATTCACTTATAAAACGTAGCCTAAGGGAACTTTTAAGGAGATAGGTATTGGTTCAAGGTGAAACATTTTTTAATAATAAAAAAATTAGATAAAATTACTAGGTGGGTTTCACATAAAATAAAATTAAACCAAAGTGAGTTTTGATTTCAATATACTAGTATTTCGGGTTGTCAGCCTGAAGGATCTCTCACCACAGAGTCGTTCTTTACGTGGACACCAATAACTGACTAAGGCGATGATTTATTTATTTCTCCTGATAACCTAACACAAGAGTGTCGATGACTTATTATAACCGACCCAGTCCCAATCTGGTTGCATATGTCTTACTAATCAATTGGTGAGATCTAAAGCAAGCAAGGACTTGTGATTCATCTACAACAAAATAATTGCAACCGCACAGGCAGTTGCCCAGCATAACTATTAACTATACTTCAATTTAACATTTTTTTCTCCAGTATAAATTTTATAACCTAGTCCATATGTCTAATTCAATTACAGAAAAAAAAATTGAAAAGTTAATTAAAATTTTATTCATCACACTTATAAACTCCTAGATCTCTTACATTAGTGTATAAATTACCTACTTAGAAAATTTGTGTAAAAAACTAGTGACTTTCTTTTAATTTATTTGTAGGCTCTCCTAATTTATGGCCTTTAATTATTATCTTTGCATTGGTTCTGATTTAATTAGCAGAGATTAAAACTATTTTTATTAATATTAGCTACTTGCTAATCATTTAAAAGTGTTTTATTATCACAAATGTATGTTATTATATTTTTTATAGTATGTATTAAAACTTAAAAAGAGAGAAAGTATCAATATGTTACCAAAAAATACTAATTGAATATTGAAGCGATTTTTTTTTTGCCTTTTTAGTATAAGCCAATTTACGATACTTATTATATATTTTAAAAATTTGCCTCTACCCAGGGATCAGATTTTAGCCGGATTCGTACCCGCGTCCACTTCGTTAGCAGGCTGGTACGCTAACCCTAGCCCCTGAAACGAAAATTAAATTTCATTTTATTTAATACTTCACTAGAAGAATTTTTGTTTAGACTAGCTTTGATATAGCCTAAATAAATGATAGCAAATATGTGATATATTTCCATTCTAATAAGTTTAAGAATCAAATCCGAGTGTTAGGATTTATCCAAAGCGCTTTAATATTTAACTACAAAAAATGATTTTAAATATTATTTTCAGAATTTTTATAATAAATTCTCGAAATATTTTACATAAAAAATTGTCTAAAAATGTTTAAATTACTATCTTCGACCCCGTCATTTTGAAAAATTTAAATTTTTAAAAATACAACTTAATTATTCTTGATGAGCTCTTTTTGATGATATCTTACACCCTAGGGGTGAAAAATATTTTTCCCCCTATAAAAAATCCGACCCTCTAAAATAATTATCCAATTAAAAATAAATAAAATTTTTGATTTCGGGTTAAACGACTACATATATGTATAACGTGAATTTCAAGCTTATATTGAATCTTATCTAAAAATAGATGGACAAAAGGACATGTATCTACAAAAATAATGTCTTTTAAAGGGTTCCATTGAAAAGTAAAACGGGACTTTATTAGTGTCTTTACAATGTCAGTCCGTATATGAGAGGGTCATATCAGCTAAATATAATAAAGCTAAAGATTTGACCATCTTTTTTTGAAAATAGTTGGAATGTTTTCTCAAAAAATCAGCTCGGGTTGAAAACCAATATATATTAAGAAAAATAATTTAATTTTTAGGACAAAATCTAGGATTTCAGTAGAAATATTTGTACATTCCGATATCAGAGTGGATTCATCTCCTCAGGAGTTGAACCTGAGAACTAACATGCATCTACATCTGATACCGCAATGTAAAAATATCTCTACAGAAATCCTAGATTTTGTCTAAAAATTAAATTCTTTTTCTCTAAATATATCTAAAGTTACAAAATTCAAATTAATAATTTATTTGTATTCATTTTCTCCATTTTTTTTTTTTATTAGGTTGGGGGGGGTTGAATTTTTTGTGGGTTTGAAAATAACAAAAATATTTTTTATCATAGAATGTAAAGGTCCTTCTGCCAGGATATCTTTACAAGAACTAGGCTAAATAAAAATAAAAATTAACACTGTGAGAAAGCCCCAAAGTATTTATTTTGAGCTGTTTTTTGATCCTGTCGATGTTCAGAATTGGATTAACTTAAAATTATTAAAAAGGTCTACAAATTCACTTATTTTTTTATTATCAACGGTAAATAAGAACTAATTTGATGTCTTAAATAATTTAAAAGAACCCATGCACTTGGCCAGCTTATTTGTTCTTAATCCGATTTTTATCAAATACTTCCACATAAATCTAATATGATCTATTGATATACATAAAAAAATCAAATAAAATAAACTGACACGTTCTGGTGTGGCCACCACTTGACTTTACCATACAACCTGGCCCCTCACTTATATTTAATAAAATTATTTATAATCATGTAGGGGGGTTAGTTTTTGCATTTTTAGGCTTCTGGGGGCCCACTGATTATGTATACAAAATTTGGTTGAGTTTGCTCAAAACGGCCTAGATTTTTAATTTTTAACCCCAATCACCCCCCTTAATTTTGGGTCCATATGCACCAAAATTTAATCTGCTCTTAATCTCAATGCACCAAAACTACGTGTGAAATTTGTTTTTGAAATTCACACTAGTTTTGAGCTAGTTCTTCCACAAAAATTTGATAGCGCACAGACTAACAGCCAGACTAACAGACATTTTGACAAAACAGTTATTGTCTCGAAAAATATCATCATGTTCACTTATTAGGGCTCTTTTGTAGACCGAAATGCCGTGTTTTCGCTCAATTTTTTTAATTAAAATAGTTTCACCCGTTTTTGAGATATTTCGAGATATTTCGACCCTGTATGGTAAAGTAAACAAAAAATATACAACATCTAATCATAAAATTGTGATGTCTCTATTCTTAAAACAAGAATTTGATTAGATTTTGGTAATTTAAGTTTCATAATTTTCTCTGAAAAAATACATAAAATCAAAAACAAAATTTGAAAAGAAGCTTGGCCGTTTATTTACTTTTGTAACCGACCATAAAAAAAATATTAATTAATTTTAATATGTTAATTTAATTCCAATTTGATAGTTCAGGTGGAAAAACTTCGTTTTCTACACCTGCTTTGAATTGAGATAAGTGAACGATTGCAAATAATTGATTTATTTAAACGAATCAGCTGGAGGTCATAAAACTAATGAGATTTGTTCAGTCGGCTTAATAGAATTATCAGATTATGATTTTTTTTAATATATAAATCAATTTCTTCCATATGAGGAAAACTTTTTTCTTCATACAAATTATTTATTTTACAACTTCGATCCTTTTAATATATATTTTTATTTTCAATTATATAAAATTTTTACTTTATTTGGATTTCTTAATTATATATAACATTTTTTTAAATATAAATATCAATTTCTCACTTTTAATTTTTGTCAAATCGGTCATTGAATTTCATATAGGTCACTTAAAAGAAAATAAATTCAAGCGAAACACGATTATCATAGTAATATTTTTGCTATTTCATATATACTTACTATATAAGCATGAAATAAAATTCTTATATTTTTTAATATCTCATTTGAGATATGATTATTACTTAATTTTTATTTCTGTTTGAAATATTCAGACCATAAGGCAAGGCGCTCTCTTTGCTCCTTTTAAAATTGCCGATAAAAATAAAAATAATTTAGATTGATCATACTTAAGTAATTTTATGTTTCAATCAGACTTGCTTGCCAGTACATAACATATGTGAGTAGGTCATGTGAACTTTGGATGAGGTTTAAATTCATATCAGAAGTGCCAACCAGTTTGATACCCCTGTTCAATGAGTAAACAATGAAATAAAAATTTAAAAATAAAAATTACTATGTAGGATTCACAAATAAAAGACAAATTGCTTATCAGCTACACTCTATATAACTAGAGCTTCGTGCGTGCCTTCGGCACGCCTCAGCTCGGCCTCCGAGGCTGGTGCCCTGGCGGGCGGTCCAGAAATTTTATTCCTCTTAAAACACCACACTCCAAATGTATACCTGTAAACTCCCGAAAATACATAGTCTCTTAAAAGTTTCGCCTCATTTTCGTCCTGACACAGCTACAGAAATGAGGCTCTAGATATGAATCTGGAAGTATTTTTTTTTCTATAATCTACAGCATTATGATATTTTTTTGTGTGGAAATAGATTTATTTAAATAAGTGGGATCGTGTGAGGAGGAGGATTATATTATATCATTTTTTTTAAATTCGATAATGGATATCAGGCTCCAAATATTTAAAAGAGATCAGGTGTTGTTTGTATGAGAGACAGGCTGCTCCCTCCAGTATTGCAATGATAAACTCGGGCATGCGTGTCTTAAGTCATTCAATTTTGTAAAAATCCAAAAATAAGAATAACAAATTTTAGATTTTTAAAAAATTACAAAAAGAGAGCAAATTATTAAAAAATAAACAAATAATATATGTAATCTTTAAATCGATTAGGTTATAAATGATTCATTAGCTAGAAACTATAAATGAGTTTTATTAACAAATATACAATACAATTTATACAATAAATAATTAGAAGATAATCTTACCTATAAATGAAAAGATTATAAGACCTTTATCACGTATTTAAAGATGTACAATTTATTCTTATTATCTTCTATTTATATTAAATTACAAGTTCATTTTATATCTTAACCGAACTGACATGTGCATAGCAAGCCAGAGCTACTACCAACATAATATTTAATAAATCCCTAGAGGTTATAATAAGAGCGCTAAATTAGGAATAAGATATTATTATCTAATTTACACCTCCTCTGCTAGGGGGACTCTTTTTCTCATAAGGGGAAAAAGAGTAAGGTCTCAGCTTCCTACTGTTCACCACACTTTCCTTGTTTTTCTTATTACACTTTAGTTTATACATAGAGTTTGAAACTTTCTTGCTGATGATGAATGGTCCGCTTCTTATTTCTTCTAACTTGCCCCTGTTTAATTTATTTCCATTCATAACATATACCCATTCTCCTTCTTTGAATTGATGTTCTTTTTTATTCACATCAAATTTCTTTTTATTTTTGAGAAAATTTTTTTCTGAGTTTCTGAATGCTTCTTCTCTATCTTTCTCTATATCTTCTTTTTTGTGTAACTCTTCGGGGATAATATCAGAACTTTGTTCGTACAACAGGTAAGAGGGTGAGTATTTTGTTACGCTATGATTTGTAATATTATATTCTCTTACGCATTCTTCTGCTAATTTCGGCCATGCTCGTTTATCTTTTTCATTTATTTTACATCTTAATCTATTTACTAAAGTCTGGTTTAATCTCTCATTTAAACCATTAGATTGTGGGGAATCTATAGATGTAAATATTAGTTGAATTTTCTTTTCTTTTAGATACTTTTTAAATTTAATTGAATTTAAAGCACTATATTGGTCAACTAAAATCATTTTTATTTCGTTTTTATTTATAATCGGGTTTAGTAATTTAATGAAATCATCTGCAGACTGGGTAGTTGATGTCGAAATCCAAGCATATCTAGAGAAATGATCCACCAGCAAATGCATATATTTCTTTGTTGATCTATTACCACCAAAACCACCTATTGTGTCTATTGACATTATTTCAAATGGACATTTTGCTGGTCCTAGTTTTGATAATAGACCTATTTCTCTTGGACCCCTTGATTTATTCTTTATGCATGTTTCACATGTGTTACAATAATCTTTTATTAATTCGTCCATATTCTTGAAGTAATAAAATGGTCTTATTTTTTCTGCCATTAGATTATTACCAATATGACCGTAGAATTTATGTATTTTATCTATCAATTTTTTTCCAAATTCTTTAGATACATATATTCTTTTATTATTTTTTAATATTTTGAAATTTATATCACCGTTTTTAAAAGTCTTTTTTGAATTTTCAATTTCATCTTTAATAGATTCCTGATCATTAATTATTTCTTCTATCTTGATCATATTCACTATTTCTAAGCAATCTTCTTTATTTTCGAAATCTTCCAAAACTGGATTTCTCGATAAGGTGTCAGCTTCTATATTTTCTTTTCCTTCTTTGTAGACCACTTTAAAATTATATTGTGTTAAGTATAACATCATATCTCCTAGTGCTTCATCAGTTCTCGCTTTTGATTTTAAATTTACAAGTGGTTTATGGTCTGATGTGACTATGAATTCTTTACCTATTAGATAATGTTGCCAGTATACAATCGCTTCCTTAATTGCTAAACATTCCAAAAGCATTACTTCTTTCTTCATTTGTCCCGGTGTCAATTTCTTTGAGAAGTATGCTACTGGATGTAGAAATCCATCTTCCTGTTTTTGCTTTAGAACAGCACCCAGCCCCAATCGGCTTGCGTCCACTTCTACAACTGTGTCCTTATTTCTATCGTAGATTGCTAAAATTGGTGTTGTGCATAAATATTTTTTTATGTCTATAAAACAATTTTCGCATTCTTCAGACCATTTAAATTTTGGTTCTTCTTTAATAAGTTGTGTAGTGGTGCCAACTTATGTGTACAGTGGTCGATGAATTTTCTGTAGAAATTTATTTTTCCCAATATTTGACGAACCATTTTTGATTTTGGACGTTTAAATTCCTTAATCGAAATTAAATTATCCTTAGTTGGGTATACTTTCCCATCTTCAATTTCGTGACCTAAATATTTGACAGAGTGTCTAGCAAACATACATTTTTCTAATTTTAATTTAAAACCTTCTTTTTTTATTGCCTCAAAAAATAACCGAATGTGTTCTAAATGTTCATTAAATGATTTTGAAAAAATCAGTATATCGTCTATATAATTTACACAAAATTCGTTTTAAATTGTGTCGTCTGATTATACTTGCCAGAACTCTTTGGAAGATAGCGGGCGAATTCTTGTAACCGAATGGTAGTACCTTCCATTGCCAGTGCCCTCTTCTTGTTATAAAGGCTGTTTTTTCCCTGTCTTTTTCTCTAATTGGGATAGCCCAAAAAGCTGAATTTATATCTAATGCCGTATACCAATCACAGCCGTTAACGTCCACTACTAAATCTTCTATTCTAGGGAATGGCTGTGGTTCTGGCACCACCAATTTATTCAATTCTCTCAGATCTATACACAATCGAGTTCTTTTTCCCTCTACTTTTTTAAAAGCTAACGTCACCGGTGATGCAAAAGGTGAACTCGATTCTTCTATCAGGTCATTTTCCATTAATTTTGAAATTTGAGAATCTATTTCTTCCTGGTCTGGGAATGAGCATCGATATGGTTTCTTTGAGATATATCTGTCTTCTTTTAACTTTATTTTTACTTCTCCAGTTTTAACTGAACCGACATCATATTTATCTTTTGCGAAACATGATTGGTATTCTTGAATTAATTTAACGGTTTTCATTCTCTTTTCTTCATCTAAGTGGATCACATTTTCCTCAAAATTTTTAATATTTCTGTATTCATAAGCTGTAGGATGGTTACCTTTTATGGCTCTTTTCTTCATGTGTATGTTATTTGTAGCTTCTTCTGTTGTTTCTTCTTTTATTTCGTTCTTGTTCCTAAATATATCATCATCATTGATATTATCTATGTCTATTATTTTATCATTTATTCTTTGTTTAATTTTTAAGTTTTCATCTTGTATTAAATTGAACCTTTTTTATTGTATCCAATCCAATCAATAAATCGTAGTTAAAATTATCATTTTTTACAACTATTAAATTTAATTTGTCTTCTATTTCTCCAATTTTCATATGTAGAGTTAGCCCGGTTTTCAGTAAATTTCACACCATTTATGGTTTTTCAATATCACTTTTATTCTTTATAATTTTGTTTTTAATAATTTTATAAATTTTTCATTAATTAGTGAACATGTAGAGCCATTATCGTATACTGCTTGAATTGTTTTCTCTTTATTTACAATTACCTAATCTTTATTAATGAAAGTGGTGTGGGATTCCCTTGGCCAATTAGTTTTTTTAACATCATTATCTTGTAGTCATGTTTCATCTTCATCGTCTTCGTCTTCTTCAGTTATATTTATTTCATTTTTATTGATTCTTTTATTCCAACATGCCTGTATTGGGTGATAACGGTTTTTAAGACCCAACGATTCACATCTTGTGCATGGGGTCTTCTTAGTTTTTGAAATTTTCAATAATTTATCTTTAACATAATCAAATTTTTTTCTTCACTTTTCTTCGTTTCCCAATTCGTCGTTATATGGTGATAATCATTAATTTTCTTTAGTTCGTTTATTAAATCATCCATAGTCTTAATTTTCTCCCTTTCAATTTATTTTGTATTTCAGCCGGTAAATTAAACACAATTTGATAAATCCTAAATAATTCTGGTATATTTTTATCCGCTTCCAGTAATAATCGTTCTTTCTTAATTACGTATTCGATTAATGATCCAGAAATATATTTAAATCCAAATGCTGCGCAGATGGGAGCCCAATTTCTTTTTTCATAAGTCAGCAAAAAATTTTTTCCAACCATCCCAATCAGAAGCTGATAATTTCATTAAATTGGCACTATACCACTCTTTTATATTGCCCTCAACGAAGATTTTTAATATTTCTATTTTGTGTTATTATTACTAATTTCACACCTAAGGCACTCCTTTTCGAATGACTCCATCCAAACTGTTGCCTCTTGCCTTCCATTAAATTTTACAATTAAAATTTTTTTTCTATCTCGTTTAAATTTACTTGAGTATGCGATTTTAATTTAGTTTTTAGGTCATTGATTTGCTCTAATAGAAAATGTTCATTGGATGTTAACTCACCCTTTTTTCCTGTTGTACAATCAGTTTCCTGATATTCCTCCAAAACATAATCCTTCACGCAAAAATTTTCTTCTTCATCCAGATAAATTTTTTTAATTCTGGTTTAAATGTTACTCCTATTTTCCTGTATCCTCCGTTCTTTGTAATAGATTGCAGAGTATTACTAACCGTCCTCAAAGATAGCAGTTCGGGATGGTTTTCAACCTTCTTCAATTCTTCTGGAATTCGATACCATACCCTCTTGTCCAAAGATATTCCGATCAAGATGTTCTCCCTTTCATTCATCTTCATCAGATGTAAATGCAGTTTTGGTTGAGTCATTATTGTATCTTCTTATAATCTTTTTGTAATCTTTAAATCGATTAGGTTATAAATGATTCATTAGCTAGAAACTATAAATGAGTTTTATTAACAAATATACAATACAATTTATACAATAAATAATTAGAAGATAATCTTACCTATAAATGAAAAGATTATAAGACCTTTATCACGTATTTAAAGATGTACAATTTATTCTTATTATCTTCTATTTATATTAAATTACAAGTTCATATTTATATCTTAACCGAACTGACATGTGCATAGCAAGCCAGAGCTACTACCAACATAATATTTAATAAATCCCTAGAGGTTATAATAAGAGCGCTAAATTAGGAATAAGATATTATTATCTAATTTACATATATAAAATATAAATCAAATAAGATTTGATTATTTATTTTTCTGTGCGCAAAGAAAAGCCAATTGAATATTTAATTTTTGAGTGGTGAGGGGGGGGGGGAGGAATAATTATCAACATATTTTATGTTTCTTAATTTAAAATAAATTGGAGTCTTTCATTTCAAATTACAATTACAATTATATTTCAAATTTGCCGCAAAATATACTGAAATATAGCCTCGGCATCAGCGCTCCTGTCGGCAGCATTCTCTGAGCGTTGTTACAAATTAATCTAGGCTCTTATATATAATTATTATATTCTCAAACGCCTCCCCAATCAATTCTGGCTGATCCTTTTGTCTATAATACAAAAATCTTTTCTTCGTTCGCTAATTTAATTACTCTATATAATATTTCGGGTTACGAGTCGCTTCTTCAGGAGTACACATAGAAAACGGTTTTCTATGTGAACTCCTGAAGGACTCGTAACCCGAATATATATATAGTGTTGTTGATAAGCAATTTGTCTTTTATTTGTGAATCCTACTTAGTAATTTTTATTTAAAACTTTATTTTTATTTGATTAAATATGTTTCACCTAGATCAAGAATCTACACCATTCTCCCTTAACAAAAATATTCCGACCAATTGAGAACCTCCTTCTTTTTTTGAAGTCGGTTAAAAATGAGTCAATAATCGATTAATTCTCCTTTTTAAATTTTATAAACACGTTTCTTGCTAATAAATATGAGAGAAACTTTTTAAAAGAAAACTACCATTACACTTCCGTTTAAAAATCCACTGGTATGGGATACAATGATTTTACACAATATTATTAAACAGACGTTTCTGCATACGCATAAAATAGCTTATGTATAAAATTCAGTATCATTATTAATGTCCTGTATTCTTTTAATTGAACAAATTGTAAAATAATATTTGCAAATAAAGTTAAATTCCAGATTACTATGGAATTTAAAGAGAAATCTTATTTTGTTTCTCCCCCCCCCTCCATCTATAAAATTCGGTGCCCAATCTATTGTTCAATCTTAGCTACAGGTCTGCTATGTTTCTTTGATGGCCTAAACATGTGCTTAATTTGTTTATGTTTAATCCAGATAGATAATAATTAAGACAAATTATTTGCGAAGGCACTCGTTCTTCATCTTCTTGTCTTCTAGGTATATTATTAAATTGGGTTGGAGTTGATAACACCACCAACTCCAATCCAATTTAATTTTAACAATGTTTCACTATAAACCAACACCGCGTTCCCTAAATTCTAGGTATATGATTTTTATCACTTGCAAGGGATTTTTTAAGGTATAAATGGGTGGGCAACTGCCCTTCCCCTCAGTCGCGCGTTTTGCCCCCCCAGTGGAAGTCGTTTGCCCATATAGTCAAAAAGTTTAATTTTTTTATCATTGAACAATGTTCACAAATTTGATTCCTTTCTAAATTTGAATTTTTATATTTTTCACTATTTTAATATTTTTGGTCTCTTATGTGCTGTCTAAGGGCTATGTTTCCCAGGACAATAAATAAAAAAATATATTTTTTTGGCGCTACATAGCAGTGAACTAGTGTATGCGAGAAATATTTGGCACACATTTGTTCATACTGTAGACTCAGAGACGGATTACGACAGGCGAGCTACTGCGCAAAACTTGGTAAGCCGGTGAGCCCTACTTTTGTGTAGTCCTAACCTTTTTTGAGCGCGTCACCCAAAAAATTTCCAGTGTCCCCCAGTGAAAATTTCTTAAAAAATGCCATGTGGCCTAAGCATGTGCTTAATTTGTTTATATTTAATCCAGATAGATAATAATTAAGACAAATTATATGAGAAGGCACTAGTTCTTAATCTTCTTGTCTTATAGGTATATGGTATATGGCTTTTATCACTTGTCTAAAGATGGTTTTCTTTGTTTCCAGGCGAGGCGAGCCAGAGTTTTACGGAGAAGCAGCGGTTCGATGGCTGGTACAACAACTTAGCTCACCCGGCCTGGGGAAGTGTCGGTAAGTTCTCATCTCTCTTTTATCTTCTACTCGGATACGCTATGTCCATCCAACTTTCTCTTGAATTTTTTGTATATATACTTTTCATTAGATTAAACAGCTTCTCTCATATAATAATACTACTCTACGTGTTCATTCCTTTAAGGAATGAACTAAAGTATTTTTTAATTAACCTAAGATCCAAGATTGCCGTTTCTCTCTCATTACCTAAATTAAAAACTGTTTTTTACAAAGCAAATATCCACAAACTTAAAAAAATACCATACCGGATAATTTGCTAAAGACTACCTTGACCTATTTTATTTATAATCATCGATTACCTAAAATTAGTAAACACATATTATGCATAACGAGCTTTTCAGTGCGTGCCAAAGGTACGCCCTCGAAGCTCGGCCCTCCGGGCTGGTGCCCTGGCGGGCTGCGTCTCAATCCAAAAATTTTATTCTTCTTAAAAAACCACACTCCAAATGTATACCTGTAAACTCCCGAAAATACATAGTCTCTTAAAAGCTTCGCCTCATTTTCGTCCTGACACAGCTACAGAAATGTGGCTCTAGATATGAATCTGGAAGTATTTTTTTTTCTATAATCTACAGCGTTGTGATATTTTTTGTGTGGAAATAGATTTATTTAAATAAGTGGAATCGTGTGAGTGTCTTAAGTCGTCCAATTTTGTAAAATTCAACAAATAAGAATAACAAAATTTAGATTTTTAAAAAATTATAAAAAAGTGGCAAATTATTAAATAATAAACAAATAATATATAAAATATAAATCAAATAAGATGTGATTAATTTATTTTTCTGGAGGGTCGGGTAGGCTAGGCGGTAGCATGTCAGCCAGCTAACCAAGAGGACCCGAGTTCGAATCCGACTCGAGGCATCCGGCTAAAATCTGACCCCCGAGGTAGAGACACATTTAAATAAAATAATTAGTATCGTAAATGGCTTATGGCTAGAAAGGCCGAAAAGCCAAAAAAAAAAAATTATTTTTCTGTGCGCAAAGAAAAGCGAATTGAATATTTAATTTTTGAGTGGTGGGGGGGGGGAGGAATAATTATCAATATATTTAATGTTTCTTAATTTAAAATCAATTGGAGTCTTTCATTTCGAAATTCGAGTTAAAATAACAATTATATTTCAAATTTGCTGCAAATATACCACAAATATACCGACGGCATCAGCGCTCCCTGTCGGCAGCATTCTCTGAGAGTTGCTGCAAATTAATCTAGGTTAATATATATAGTATATGGAAAACAAAGTATTTTTTAATCATTTGGATGGTAAAAAGTGCAGTGCAAGTGTTTTTGTTGATCACGGTTCTCTAACAAAAAAGCCTGCTGATCTTTTCAAATGCTTTGAAGCTAGCAATTATAATAATTAATTAAAAGAGAAAGAATTTAATTTTTAGGACAAATTCTAAGATTTTAGTAGAAATATTATTAAAATGCGATATCAGAAGGGATTCATCCCCTCAGGAGTCGAACCTGAGAATTAACATGCTTTCAGGGCAGTCAGCTCACACCCTCGAGACAAAAACCTCTCTCTGAATCGCAATATATCATTAAGCACAGAAATTTTTTCACTCCATTCATCTATAATGGAAATTAAAAAATTCATCTTAAAATGAAAAAAAGTTTTTCATAAAGTCCTCTTATTTAGTTTTAACGTGAGGTGATTTTTTGAAAAACATTCCAGCTTTTTTCAAAACAAAGATGCTCAAATCTTTAGTTTTATAATAATTAATATTAAAACTTTGAATTTAATTATTTTGGGTGCTCTTACCCGAAATATATTTTCACAATAATTTTGGGAAATTTGCTAAAACAATAGAATTTTTCAGTTAAGTAAATAAATTCAGCATACAATTTAGAATATATAATAATAATATACATGCTCGACTCTGTTATAGGTACATTTTGTTTTTTCTCTTTGCAGTAAAATAAAAAACTTCCAAAGCAAAAGTAAACATTTTTTGCACTGATTCAATACATTATAATATAGATGAAAAAATGATGATTTTGATATGCAGGAGGGATGAAATAAAATTTAAATAAAAGTTAATTTATTTTTTTGCTAAAGCTTCGGCTCGGGCATCACTGCACAGAAAGTTCGAAAAAAAAAGGGAAAACACAAAATCCATTCTAAATATAACTATGAAAGATTAGAATTTAATTTTTGTTACCACAAAATACCAAATTTGATTTTCACCTCCCACCAACAACACATCGCTAAATTTTTGAAACGAGCTATGATGATAGTTTCAAATTGATTAAATGTTTTCACATTAGAATGGGAAACTAATTATTTGCACCATAGTATATCTAATCCTTTAAAATACAGCGAAAGATTAAAAAATATGCCTCTGCTGAAAAAAGAAACTCTATCGAACAAACATAGATGCCCCTACGATACAACTCTCCAAGTTTCTGGCTTGTATCAGCAGCTCAGAATAAATATCCAGTTTCACCGATTTCCAGATGAAAGTTTTTTTGTAATGGTCTTTCAAAAAAATTGACTTTTATTAAAATTTTATTTAAATCTTGCTGCAAAAAGAAACTGTCCTTTTCCGTTTATTTAATTAAAATTAAAAATAATATTAATATACCGCTTTTAACTAACACAAAAAATTGCCAAGCAATTCTCGGTCTGCCAGGTACTTATATAATTAAAGGATTAAAAAATTACAAAGAAAATAATTTATTTTTTATACGTAAACAAGCATTTGACACACATAAAATTTCTAAAGCAAAAGTAAACATTTTTACACTGATTCACGTTATAATATAGATGAAAAAATGATGATTTTGGTTTGAAGCAGGGATTAAATAAGATTTAAATAAAAGTTAATTTATTTTTTTGCTAAAGTTTCGGCTCAATAATCACTGCACAGAAAGTTTGAAAAAAAGGGAAAACAAATAATTCATATATCTATGAAAGGTTAGAATTTAATTTTTGTTACCACAAAATACCAAATTTAATTTTCTCCTCCCACCAACAACACATGCTATGATGATAGTTTTAAATTGGTTAAATGTCTTCAAATTATGATGGGAAATTAATTATTTGCACTATAGTCTATCTAATTTTTTAAAATACAGCGAAAGATTAAAAAATATGCCTCTGCTGAAAAAAGAAACCCTATCGAACCAAACATAGATAGTAACATTTAGGAAAGCGGTGTTGGTTTATAAAACATATTAAACACAGGAGTCCCTTTTTGTGAAACACCACTATAACCTGTCAAAAAAACTCCTGTGTTTAATATGTTACACTATAAACCAACACTGCTTTCCCTAAATGTTACTATCTATGTTTGTTCGATAGAGTTTCTTTTCAGCAGAGGCATATTTTTTAATCTTTCGCTGAATTTTAAAATATTAGATAGACTATGGTGCAAATAATTAGTTTCCCATCCTAATTTGAAGACATTTAACCAATTTGAAACTATTATCTTAGCTCGTTTAAAAAATTTGGCGATGTGTTTGTTGTTGATGGGAGGCGAAAATCAAATTTGCTATTTTGTGCTAAAAAAAAATTAAATTTTATCCTTTCATAGGATATATTTAATATGAATGATGTGTTTTCCCTTTTTTTAGAACTTTCTGTGCAGTAGTGCTCGAGCCGAAACTAGCAAAAAAATAAGTTAACTTTTATTTAAATTTTATTTCATCCCTGATGCAAACCAAGTTCATCATTTTTTCATCTATATTATAATGTATTGAATCAGTGCAAAACTGTTTACTTTTGCTTTGGAAGTTTTAGTGAAACAAATTAAACACGGAAGTTTTTTGACGGGTTATAGTGGTGTTTCACAAAGAGGGACTCTTTGTGAAACACCATTATAACCCGTCAAAAAAACATAGATAGCCCTACGATTCAACTCTCCAAGTTTCTGGCCTGTACCAGCAGCTCAGAATAAATACCCAGTTCCACCGATTTCCAGATGAAAGTTTTTTAATTTACCATACAGGGTATGGTCAAGTATTGTAATCGTGCATGAAAAAAGTGTTTTTTTTCCTTCCTTTTTTCGAAATATCTCAAAAACGACTGAAACTCTTTTGATTAAAAAAATTGAACGAAACCATGGCATTTCGCTCTACAAAAAAGCTCAAATAAGTGAACATCGAAAAAATTATATTTTTCGAGATAATAATTCTTTTGTCAAAATGTCTGTAAATCTGTCTGTTAATTAGTCTGTGCGTTACCAAATTTTTGTGGACGAGCTAGCTCAAAAACTAGTGTGAATATTGAAACCAAATTTCACACGTAGTTTTGGTCCATTGAGATTAAGAGCTGATTAGATTTTGGTGCATATCGACCCAAAATTAAGGGGGGTGGAGGGAGGGTTAAAAATTAAAAATCTAGGCCATTTGAGCAAACTCAACCAAATTTTGTATACATAATCAGGGGGACCCCAGAAGTATAAAAATTCAAAAACTAACCCCCCCCTTACATGATTATAAATAATTTTAGTGGTCAGGTTGTATGGTAAAGTCAACTGGATGGCCACATCAGAACACGTCAGCTTATTTTGTAATGATCTTTAAAAAAAATTGACTTTTATTAAAATTTTATTTAATTATTGCTGCAAAAAGAAACTGTCCTTTTCTTTTATTTAAAATTAAAAATAATATTAACATACCGCTTTTAACTAACACAAAAAATTACTAAGCAATTCTCGGTCTGCCAGGTACTTATATAATTAAAGGATTAAAAAATTACAAAGAAAATAATTTGTTTTTTATACGTAAACAAGCAATTGACACACATAAAATTTCTATTAGAGAGAATATCTATATAAAGAAGGTTCAAGTTTAATGGAACGCTAATGGCTTGTCTAAGAATTCAACGCACGATCTTATTGAGTTATTGAGTTATATAGATTAGGAAAATGGACCCGGAGAATATGCGTATGTAAAATCATACGGGTAATCAGCATGCACTTATTTAGAGATCAAATCAAGCAAAGACCTGAATAATTCAAGGATTAAGAAATAGCCATTTTATGACTTAATGGAATCCTTAACGCTTGGCTCTTAGTATCATATACCTATGAATAAAATTTATTTCCTAATATTTTAAGATAATTCAGAATGAAACTAAGAAATCGGTCTCAACTTAGACACACTTAAGCGTTGTTATCATTTATGAATTATTGAATAAATATGATTACTACAAATGGGGTATTCTATGCCAAATCGGACGGTTTGATTTCCTCCATTTTTTTACATTTGTTAGTACCCATCAAAAAACCCTTCTTGATAAATTTTGAATTTTTTTTGATCACTGGTTTAAGGGATATCGAATTTCAGGTTTTTGCTCATAACTTCTACAAATATGGTCCAAATTCAATTTTTTGAACGTGACAACGTCTTATAATTCGATGGAGCCGGATGCACGCTCAAAAAAACATGACTCGTGCGGCGTTACCTCGCTCTGAGGCGTTCCATTTAAGGCTTGAAGTGCAAGCGAGAGCGCGGAACGAGCGACAAAGATTGAGGCGGGCTTTTTAAAAGCTACAGTTACAAAAATTTTAATGATGTTTCAAATTTTAAATTTTAAATTTAAGATTTATGAACAATAATTTAATCACAGTTTATTCTTATAATAAATTATTCAAAAATTTTACTTTTTTACAACAAATTACAATTAAATTTGCAAAAATAATTAAGTAACTAATTGAACAACAACTTTTATTCAGTTTACTTGCTGAAAGAAATAATGTCAATACAAAATTTATTATTATAAAATAATAAAATCAAAAATTAAATTTTAACAATCGAGTAGAAATTTAAACAATAAATTTTATTCAAGTATTTTGTAAATTTAAAATGATTTTTCTGAACGAAGAATTTTATGAAAAAAATCGGTTGTCTGTAAAGTCGGTTTACTGACGATAGTTGAACGTGACAACGTCATAAGAAAATACCATTCCATCAGTATTTTCTTATGACGTTGTCACGTTCAACTATCGTCAGTAAACCGACTTTTACAGACAACCGATTTTTTTTTGAAATTTTTCGTTTACGTTTCGTCGTATATTTTTCGTCTTCTTCAGGCAATCTACAAAAAATTAATTTTGACCATTTTTGAAGAAGTTATGAACGAAATTCGTAATCTTTTAAACCGGTGATCAAAAAATTTCAAAATCTACCAGGAAGAGTTTTTTGATGGGTACTAAAAATGTCGAAAAATGAAGGAAATCAAAAATTAAAATTTTTCAAACCGTCCGATTTGTCGTGGAATGCCTCAAATATATTAAAAAAAAAACACTTTTATGATTCATCTCTAAACCTTGGACGCAAGCACTACATAAGCTACATGAAGCTAAAATTCTTATTTTTGACAAAACTAGGTACACTCCCATGCGTGTATTATAATATGTGTATAATTCCCAATAACTGAGGATGGCCCAATAAAATATAGACCGAAACCTCATATTCTGGGAGTTTTATTGAACCCGGTGCATCCCACTTGGCTGATATCTCCATTAACCCACTGCAAATACACTTATTTCTAAGTGCACTAAAAGTATATTTTTTTAATACTTAAAAAATTCAGATCACTAGTTTGCTGTTCGAATTTCAATATTTTATAATATATCATTAGTTTATTTAGAGATTAGATTGGAATTACCGTAAGTATTAATGGAACATGATAACATTTATTAAAATTAATTTATTCTTGAAAAAGAAACGTTTTTCAAAATCACATTTATATTCTGCACCAGACAAAATTACAAAATGGGAGATGAATTCTTAATTAACTAATGAATAAGGCCAAGAGTCAGGTTTTTAATGTTTATAAAAAAATAAATTATTTTTTTTTTATATGAAAATAAAGTACAAAAACATTAATTAACATTAACATTAATTAATTACGCGTTTACTTACTTGTATATTTTTTTATTACTATAAATCAACAAATATCAAATATAGGTAAATATATCTATGTATTAGTAGAAATGTTTGGTACATACTTACCTGAGAAAAATAAATATCGAGATTTTAACGTTTCAAAATTTGTAAGGGCCAAAAATATTTCTTTTTATATATGTATATCCGAGGGGTGAACCGCGACCTATATGCTGTACACCTACTTCCACTTGTACTTCCAAATATTTCCAAGTAATTCCAAATATTTCCAAGTAATTCCAAATATTTCCAAGTAATTCCAAATATTTCCAAGTAATTCCAAATATTTCCAAGTACTTCCAAATATTCCAAGTACTTACAAATATTTCCAAGTACTTCCAAATATTCCAAGTACTTCCAAATATTTCCAAGTACTTCCAAAATACTTCCAAAGAGGTGTACACCTACTTCCAATCGCGGATCACCCCTCGTGTATATCTTTATGGATGTTTTTTAGTAGCTACTTCATCGGCGTACTTTTTTAGTATTGTAAAATAAAATTTGATTTTATATTTTGAACAGCAAGTAAATTTAGATTTTTCATTTTAGTAAATTTTTGTAATTATGTAAGCTACATATTTTGATTTTAATTTTTATAAATATCTAATTAATCAAAATGTGTAAATAAATAAATAAATATTATAAATAAGTAGGTTAAAATTAAAGGCAGTCCATAAATTATTTAAATTTTATTCAAATTCCGACGTTTCGGAGACTTTTTATCTCCTTCTTCAGGGTATTGATGGGTGAGTATAACTGGGCTTCCATTTGTCTCTCTTTTCAGTGATATCATCAATAACTATTCATACCCTGAAGAAGGAGAGAAAAAGTCTCCGAAACTGTCGAAATTTGAAAAAAATTTAAATAATTTATGGACTGCCTTTCATTATAACCTACTTATTTTGCTTACCAGTCCGTCTTTCTAATAAAATTAAATATTATAAATATTAATTTGGAGGAAAAAGTGAAAACTTTTTCCAAGAGTCGGTACGATATTTTTACTCTTTTGATGAATATAGTAATACAAAACACACCTGTTCGATCGTTTATTATTTATTTTTTCTATAAAAACGTATTTAAATTTCAAAAAATAAATAATTTTTTCATTTTTTAACCGAAAGATCTGGAGCTAGAAATCCCAACATCTAATCAATTCTCCGCATTGGAAATATAAAAATTTAATTTTTATTTTTATTTTATAAAATTTACGCTCAAGAACGAACTTTATTTTTTCCCCACTTTCCCGACATTTTTCAACACAATTCATTGGACTCTTGCTCTTCAAAATATATAATTTTATTTTTATTTTACAATACTAAATAAATTGACACGTTCTGATGTGCTCATCAACTTGACTTTACCATACACTTCTGGTTAAGTTTGGTACAAGGGCCTAGATTTTAATTTTTTGACCCGACAACCCCCCCCCCCATATTTTGCACGGTTAGTTTTTGCATTTTACTATAATTAAATTCTAACCTATCATAGATATATTTAGAATGGATGATGGGTTTTACCTTTTTACTTTACCATACAGGGTATGGTCAAGTATTGTAATCTTGCATGAACAAAGTGGTTTTATTGCGACATTTTGACAAAACCGATATTATCTCGAAAAACATAATTTTTTCGATGTTCACTTATTAGACCTTTTTTGTCTTTAAATCCCATGGTTTCGCTCAATTTTTTTAATCAAAATAGTTTCTTTAGTCTTTAGTTAGTGATTTAAAGGTATTTTTGACATCTTCAGGGGTCGATTACCCCTAAAAACGACTCGATTTGGCAAGTAAGAATTTGAGTTTCGGGGTGTGTGCTGATCACACTACAGTATGGGATATGTTATTTGAGATATTTCGAAAATAAGAAGCAAAAAAACCACTTTTTTCATACAAGATTACAATACTTGACCATACCCTGGTAAAGTAAAAAGTACATCGATGAAGTCCCTCCCAAGCGAACCGATTAAAAATATCCTAGGGATAAAATTCTTTCTCGCTGAAGGAGGAAGCGCGTCTTATTTTGAAATCTTCATGGATCCCTGTATCACTTATAAAATTTATAATAGTGTCGATTTTACCTGTCGGCAAATTGATTATCTTAAAATTAATGATTATTTATGAAGTCTATAAATTAATAGAGACATGTGTTAAAGTGAAATGTTACGAAGTCACACTGACATGTCTCATCTAGATTAATAGGTTTGGCTATTGCATTTAATGTGTTGTAATCGGTTTCCTCAAACCAATCTTTAACAATTATATGTATTACGTTAATGTTTAAAATGAAAATTTAATTAATAAAATTGATAAATAAATTAAAATTTTATTTTTGGAAATTTTGATGATTTGGAACTCTTTTGTCAGCGAACGGTTCTAAGTAAAATACCAGACACCAAGTTGTAGGTCATTAATTTGATATACATCAAATTAATCAAAATAATTATATCAAATTTGAGCCGGCAACAGTTTTAGAGTGTCTAAAATAATGATTTGATTTATTTTTATTGAAATACGGTATTTGTTTTAATATAAAGCGAAATCAACTGGTGTGTTCACCACACGACTTTCACATTTTCATTTATTTGAAATCATTACGACACTACTAATTTACACCCCCTTCCTTTATTTCATTTTTTTTCTCAAAAATCTTTGTCGCTCGTTCCGCGCTCTCGCTTGCACTTCAAGCCTTAAATGGAACGCCTCAGAGCGAGGTAACGCCGCATGAGTCATGTTTTTTCGTGCGCGCAGCCGGCTCCATCGAATTATAAGACGTCACGTCAAAACGAAAAATCTTTCATGTAAATGTCCACTTCCGGTTTTCCGATTTCAATCAAAAGCTTGCTGTACTCTTTCTAGCCTATATCGAGCTTAAGTTTCCAATTTCATAGGTCTAAGACTTATTTATGGTTGCGAAACGCAGGGGGGTACATACGTACATACGTACATACATAAGTACGCACTGACCAATGGATTTTTGGCCCCTTTTTGGCCTCTGGGGACCACAATATCCGGTTTTATGTCCCAAATCCGGTTTCCAACTATTATGAGCATCGATTCCTTCCACCTAGAAGTTACAAAATGAAATTAACTTTTTTCATCTCTGAGATACAAGCTCTCAAAGAGTCAGGACCCAGACAGGGCATCGCAATACTTCCACATTATATTCTATGAATATAAATGTGAAAGTAAAAAAAAAGTGTTTTTAGTTAAATTATTTAATTTTAATTCATGCACACAAGGAGGCCAATTCGTTATTTTTGATTATGGACTTAAAATTTATATCCACTGACCTAAGAAAAATGCAATAATTTAATAAAACACTTATAATTGTAAGAATTGTATTTGAAAAATTCGAGAGTTGAAGATTTCGAGATTTAAGATTGAAAAAAAAAACTAAAATAGCATATTTTGAAAATAAAATGATTGACAAAGTGTTTTAAAAAATGCATTCGATATAAAATAATTCCAAATATAAATTAATTTATCTTTTCACCAAAAGTTAGCCCTGACCTAAAAACCATTATAGAAAAATAACTAATAAATGAAATATTACTAGAAAATTAGTCATTTATCTATTTCGCAAAGCTCAATATTACACTAAAACATTAAATGCATATAAATAAGTTTTATTATGTTTGTGACATAGATTAATTCAATTTTGAATTTTTACTTTAGTAATATTTCAATTAATAACAAATAAAAATAGTTATTTCTTCAATAAAAAATATCATTAAAAATAAATCCTATTGAAGATTTACGTTTTTGTAGTCTAGAAATTATGATTCAGCCGTACATATTATTTTAGAAAGGTGTGTTATTATATGCGAACTAGTTAGAGGTAGAATAATTTGTCATAGTATATATATATATAGGTATAATAACCTGAATGCTTGTCTCTAGGTAATAACAAGCTAACAGAAAAAATAAATATAGTAGAAGGTATACAAATCATATTGTGTGATTAAATTAAGAAAAATTAGGCGAATACAGATCATGAAAGAAATAATAAACCCTAGGGGGTATCTTGAAAAAATTACTTATTTTAAATTTGATCTCAAATTTTTAAATACCCATAAAATATTTTTACTTTACCATACAGGGTATGGTCAAGTATTGTAATCGTGCATGAAAAAAGTGTTTTTTCCTTCTTTTTTTTCGAAATATCTCAAAAACGGCTCAAACTATTTTGATTAAAAAAATTAAGCGAAACCATGGCATTTCGCTCTTATAAAAGCCCTAATAAGTGAACATCGAAAAAATTATATTTTTTGAGATAATTATTTTGTCAAAATGTCTGTTAGTTAGTCTGGTTGTTAGTCTGTGCGTAACCAAATTTTTGTGGACGAGCTAGCTCAAAAACTAGTGTGAATATCGAAACCAAATTTCGCACGTACTTTTGGTCCATTGAGATTAAGAGCTGATTAGATTTTGGTGCATATCGACCCAAAATTAAGGGGGTTAAAAATTAAAAATCTTTGAGCAAACTCAACCAAATTTTGTATACATAATCAGTGGGACTCCAGAAGTCTAAAAATGCAAAAACTAACCGCCCAAAATAGGGGGGGGGGGTGTAGGATCAAAAATGAAAATCTTGGCTATTTACCAAACTCAACCAAATTTTGTATACATAATCAGTGGGCTCACAGTAATCTAAAAATGTAAAAACTAACCGCCCAAAATGAGGGGGGGAGGGTGTAGGATCAAAAAATGAAAATATAGGCTCTTGAACCAAACTCAAGCAAATTTAGTGTACATGATCAGTGGGCCCCCAGGAATCTAAAAATGCAAAAAATAACCCCTCCCCTACATGATTATAAAAATAATTTTATTAAATATTAAATATAAGTGAGGGGCCAGGTTGTATGGTAAAGTCAAGTGGATGGCCACATCAGAACACATCAGCTTATTTTTGTTCAAAATAGTATTAATTCGACAAACTTCAAAACTCATTTTACTTAAACAATGAATTTTTCTAATAATACTAAAGTTTATTAAATACTTTATTCATGGTTAAAATAAGAAAAAATTCCTTATTCAAATCATATTATTAGTTTTATTTTAGGTTTTGTGGTCTTTCTTTAAAATGCAATAAAATTCGACCCATTTTTTTATTCTTGCATGTTTATAGGCGCATATCAAGAAAAAAAAACACTTTAAATTTTATCTCAAATTTCGAAATACCTATAAAATACTGAATTTTTTTTAAACAAACTTAATTCTTTAAGAATGATTTCAGATTAATGATCTAGAAAAATCATTCGGGTTTGACCACCCATTGTGAATTGATTAATTATCTAAAATTATCTATCATCACTTGGAGACTGTTTTAGAATTACAAGTTAAAATGTTGAAGAATCACTGGTCAATTTTAATTAATTACGGAATTTTCATCATATGTAAGGGTGGATCCAGGGGGGCGGAGGGAGCGATCACAGTTTAAATTATAATAGAAATGCTTTGTAAATTGTTACACATAAAATGTCATCCACTTCTTTTTAATTGCATCGACCTGTATATACCATTAAACACCTCCCCAAATTTAATTTATTATAATATACAACTAGGTATTAAGTTTGTTAAGGAGAAAATTGAACCTAAAATTTTGTGACACCTTCATTTTAGTATTTACATGAAGTGGGTACGTATTACTTAGAAAAAGCAGAATAGAGAGATCTCCTTTCCCAATAGCATATTTCAAAAAAGAGAAGGAAACTTCGGAGGTTATATAAAAAATAAAAATAGTGAATAGTACTTCTAGAATCATGAGAAATGCTCAGGGTCAGAGGTTATAACCCTTTTTTCTATCAACACAGCTTTGTACCATGTGATTTTACTTTTATGACAAAAGTATCATTGTTGAACTAAAAAAATTCTATCTCCTGGTTTCTTGATTCAATCTGTTCTAACCTCAATATTTACAATGGAATTTTTTCAAACGTAAGCACAACCTTTCTAATCTGAACCAATTATATGTATTTTCCACTGAGTCAACTCCTCCTAAATACTTGCTTCGTTTTTCAAACCCCCTTTTGTTACCTAATGTTGACTTAATTTAAGTTCGTCTGATTGACCTGTTTGTATTGGGTGTTATCTTATTCGCATAATAACATCTGGCCTATTAAAACAATACGGGCTCTGTTTTATATGCTTTTCTATTAGCTACTCTAAGCCTATAATTAGCTCACATTAGAAAACTAACAACAACGTTTTTTAATATAAATTATAAAATGTAAATGTAATTTGAAATTTACCTATTTTTCAAGCTTTCTCAATTATTGTAATTTTCGAATTTAAAAACTCTTGGTTCTTTTTCTCTTAGAGTTATCGCCTTAACTATCAAGCGAATTCTCTTCTTAATCTGAAAATAGTAGTAGAGTTTGGATCTCCATGGAAAATCAAGGGAGGCGGTTAACAATTAAATCCGAGGTGTTATGGATAATTTTTATTATGTCAGAAGATTGTATCTGATACTTCGGGAATTGAGCCATTATTCATATGCCAAAAATGCAGTCCGGCACTTGGATTGCGCTCCTAACTCTAACCGCATCTAACGTTTACCATGCGTAAAATCTTCCACTCAAAGATTTAATCTTCATCATTAAAAATGTTCCGTGTGCTATAAGTCAGATGTGGTTACACCTTGGAGGGCATTAAGCCACGTGCCATTCTTCCCTATACTGGGGTTGCAGTTAGGAGCACAATCCAAGTACTGGGATTGCATTTTTGGCATATGGGATCAATTCCCGAATTGTCAGATGCAACCCTTCTGATATATTAAAAATTATCCATAACACCTCGGATTTAGTTATGTTATCCACCTCCCTTGATTTTCTATAAAGACTCTATTAAATTGAATAAACAGCATAACGCCACCCTAATGCGCAAAGGTCTTAACTCCAAAATAGTTTTTTTTACAGAAGAACTATAAAACTGTTCTGTAGCAACTAATTACAAATTATTTAAAAGAAAAACGGCCTTTTCTAATTAAGTTTTTAGTCTAAAAAGACATTTTTTGGAGTTACAACTTTTTCTGTGGACCATCAACTGTTTGAATAATAAAAACCCTGGTAATTTATAAAAAGTGGAGTTACGACCTTTGCACATTAGGGTAACGATAATGTCTTTGGTTGTACAATGATTGTATGATCCTGAACACCCAGATCATGCCCATTGCTAGCAAAAGACTTCAAAACCCTAAAGTAAAGCAGTTCTTTAGAAATCTAAAGAAAATGACGAAAGATTGTCAAGTACTGAATCTGAGATGTAATGGATAATATGTAGATATTTATTATAGCTGTATTCACCTCTTAGAGAATCGAACCCTAACGCAAAAAATATAAGGGAACTTGGATTATCTTCCGAATTTAGATATTTCTTGAGCACATTAAAAAAAAGTAAGATTTTTAATCAAGTAAATACACGTCCTGTCCGATAAGTACTAAACAACAAAACACCGACATTCCCACGGCAATAATAGAGACTTTCCGATTTTATTCTACAAGTTCTGATACCCGTTTTCTTAAATTCTGAATTATAGTTATTTTATCTTTTTGCATCCCTATCAGTGTTATTGTAAACTATATGTATAGGTAGTAAATCATCTTTGAAAAATGATCCCTAAAGAGAGAATTATAACTTTGATTAAAGCGTTTAAAAATTGATATTAATGTAATATGAGGTCAGAGATTAAAACATTAATCATCTTATATTTTTCCTCTCACTTAAGTCAAAAAAATTAAACACAACATTTCTAACGCCCTATGTTAATTCCGTGAACTGTGATTCAATCTAATGAATATAAGATATTTAAAAATATCGATCAAAAAATCTAATTGATGGAGAGAAAAAAGAAAATGAAGAGCGATGACAATCTTAAAGGTTGATTAGTTTTTTTTTTCAAATTTCGCTTGTGAAATAGCTCGAGTGTTACTGAAGATTGCATGCGATCGTGCGTGATTGAACTAAGACCAGTGCATTATAGGGGGATACGATTAAATTTCAGAATTCCCAATTAATTATCAATCTCTCAATGGTTGACATCGACCCCGGGTCTGATGAAATCTCCATGTCACACTAACAATTTATTTCCATTGGTGTCGCGTCAGAATTAAAAAAACTTTCGAAATCTTGTTAAATGTCGTTAATATTGACGGGATTCACCGCAAACACGCACAAATAACTGCTATAAATTAAATAATATGTTTAATTAAGATCCATCTTGAATTCAAAATTTCAAATCCAAATTGATTTCGTAATGTAATACTACTACTAATGAGGTCTCTTTTTAATTATTCTAATTATGGTGGGCATATATAATTAAAAAAAGAATTGCTAAATAAGAGCTTGGCCTCGAAAAATGCATGAGAATTCGATACGGTAGTCAAATTGTATATATTTTTATCGAATTTGTATGAAAATAGCTATATTTCTTAATATACCAAAGTTTTTTATTCTCTTTATTAGGTTATTGGATTAAATGCATATTACTACTCGGCGCTGTAGGTGGATCTTAGTTAGCATATTGTATAATGTTCCTACCCTTTATATGGTATTGGCCCTAAAGCTTTTAACTTCAAATTGGGATTAGTTACTGGGAAGATAGAATAACTAATTTCAAAATGAGATTAAACAATTTGAAATTTCCATTCAAATTAATTCTCTTTTAAAAATGATTAATCTCAATTTGAAGTTGAAATGGTATACGCCTATACGAGGGGTGATCCACGATTGGAAGTAGTGGTACACCTCTTTGGAAGTATTTTGGAAGTACTTAGAAATATTTGGAAGTACTTGGGAATATTTGGAAGTACTTGGAAATATTTGGAAGTGCTTGGAGATATTTGGAAGTACTTGAAAATATTTGGAAGTACTTGGAATTATTTGGAACTACTTGGAAATATTTGGAAATACAGTGGAAAGTAGGTGTACAGCATATTAGGTCGCGGTTCACCCCTCGCGCCTATATTAGGGTGCTCCTTATTTTGGATATTTTCGAATATTTACGCTAAGAGGGGTTCATATGATTAGAAATAAATAAAAATAAACTGCAACGGATCGTTGCTAAACTTTATCCAAATTCATTTGAAATATTAATATGTTTATTCCTTTGTTATTAATCAGATATCACTTGCAATTTGCAGTTCATGTTGATTTTATTTTATTTATTGGGCCTCCGAGGAGCGGGCCGCCTCTTACAAGAAAATTTAAGATTATTACACAAATTTACCCACAAATCTTTCACACTTTCGGCTTCAGAACAAATTAATTCAGATTCAGAGCGGGTGGCTGAGAGAGCCAGGATTAATCCTGGCTCACATTTCACATTTCTTTTTTTTTAAGTCAAAAATAATGATCGATTCTTATCTAATACTTGAGGAATAACCATTCTACATTGGAATTTTGACGTTTCGGTTATTATTAGTAACCATTGCTGAAGACATGGAGGAATCGGCTTAAAATCAAAAATAACGATCGATTCTTATCTAATACTAGCGGAATAACCTTATTGCATTCCATTTTTGATGTTTTGACTATTAATGGCAACCTCTATTGAAAACGTGGAAGAATCGACTTAAAATCAAAAAGACTAAATTCTTTTTTGGTAAACAAATCAAGCATTGGATAAAGTAAAAATATCCCCCAAGTTTCAAGGCTCTATCTCAATTTTAACCTAGTGCTACACAGTCATTAAGTTTCCCATCTAAATAACATGGGTTTTTTGGAATTGAACGATCAATTTTTTATTCTGGCCAAAGTAATGGTTCAAAAAATTTGAAACTCTTTATCCTTATATTAGTACTTGTCCTTCAGAATTTTTACAGATTTTTAGCTATTACAATTTTGGAGTTACATCTAGATAAAATACTGCTATATCTTAGTATTAGTAAGTTAGAGACTCCAAAATTATAATAGCTAAAAATCTGTAAAAATTCTTAATCTTAATCCACATCATCTTTATTTTATTTATTTATTATTTTTTAAGGGCCTCCACATCTCTCCTTGTAGCCCTTCGATCCTCCCACACATGATCCGGATGAATGGCTCAGGGTGTGGCCACAGCAGAACGGTGTATAAATAACCCCTTGTGTACTGTGGGAGATTTAAGTGATTAATTCGTAAACAGTACGATTTTCAAAAATGCTTCCAGAACATGTTTCTAATTAATAAAATTGTTACCTTATGATGTGGAAAGAGATGTAAGAAATGATGCACCTCTTAGTTCGTTTCATTTTGTTTTGAACTGACCCGAAGAAAGCTCGCTAACTTATTCTCTTGTATATGTCTATACTAATAAGGAAAGTAGTTTGATATGGAAGATATTCATAAATCACCCATTTACCTCATTAACAATTATAGCCTAGATATCAGAGGCCTCATTAAAGAAAGAAAATTCAATCTTTAACATTATTATTTTAATAAATAATTAACCGGTGAGTCTTATTAACTTTTGTAGATTGAAACTATAAATCTTTGTATTGAACTATTTATCTCCAGGTGTTTTAATGCTTTGTACTTTACTACTTACTAATATAACATTTCGCATGATTTTATTAGAAAGCAAATTTACTAATATCTAATGCTATATTTGTAAAATGGAAATATAAAAAAGTATTATTAAGCCAGGTGAACACATAAATATTTATTGAAATAAATTATTTATTTCTCATGTCTACGTCACCATGTTTCTCAAATAATATGTCCAATTACATTAGGGTATAGATAAAGTTGATCTCAAATAGATGTGATTCAGTCAATATTTCCGGTACGCCTGCGAGGGGTAAAAGCTGGAAGGCCCTAGTATTGAATTTACTCAAAAAAATTTATTGCTCTTGGCTGAATGTCTGAAATATGGAGAAACATCATTTTCAGCCATTATTTTTTTTCTGTCTATGTAGGTTTCAGAATGTTTATATTTCCAAGGCAGAGAACTGATTAAATTTCGTACTTTCTAACTTTTATCATAAGCTTCGGGCTCAAAATTGCAGGAAATGTCTTTTTTTTGAAAATTTTATTCATATTTTAAGACTATGTTATGATAAAAAATAAACATCTAAAGAAGTTTAAGGGGCCGTCTATAAATTACGACACACAATAGGGGGCATCTCAGATTTGTGACAAAATGTGACAGGGGGCCCGGGGATCTTAAAAAATATGATGTCACAAAAGTTAAATTAAAATTTTTTTAAAATTTTCAAATTTATTTTTTATATTTCAGATTATTATTATTCCAACCTGAAAATATTTTTAAAATAAATCTATAAAATTTGGGAAAGGTGGTGTAGGTTTATAGTGAAACATTTTTTAAATTTTAGCCAACTACCTATTAAAATTTAAAATAAATCTAGATAAAAAATTATAAGCAAGCAATTATATAGTATATAAAAGTGATACTGTGACGTCACAATATAGGGGGTTCAATGAAAATGTGACAGAATATGACACAGGGGAGGAGGGGTCTAAAATTCTTGAAATTCGTGTGATGTAATTTCTGGACGGCCCCTAATTTGTTTAATTTTTTAAATAAATTATAATTTCTAAATTTATTTTAAAATCCCTTTATTGTTCAATACAAATAATATTACATATCACAATTAAAAAATTCAATATAACAAGATAATCAATTAAATCAAAAAATGAATTTTAATTAGTTTATTATTATTATTTTTTTAAAGGGCCTCCACATCTCCCCTTATAGTCCTCCGATCCTTCCACTCAGGATCCGGTTGAGTGACTCAGGTTGTGGTCACAGCAGAACGGTGTGAAACCTTAGTATGCTGCGACCAAGAATAAAATAATAATAATAACCAAAAAAAAAGGAATAACAAAAATAAATAAATAAATACACTGGGAAGAATAAATAAATAATCAAATAAATAAAACAAAAAATAAATAGAATATGTCACTGGCTTTGAAGAAATTTTGTTAAATTATTCTATATTTTAATCCTAGCTGGGTGCCATATTACAATCCTCCCACTACCATCTCAAAATTTGACTAGAGTGTACCGAGTCTTGAAAATTTTTTAACTTTTTCTTTCAATTAAGATTAATTTAATTTACTTATATGTATAGATATTTTTAGCAGATTCTTATTAATTAAAATCTTCAAGTCACTCATTTTTTTATTTAAAAATACCATGGTGCTTTTTAAATTTAAGAAGTTTTGAAAGTAACATTCAGATCAAAACAATGTTTTTTAATTTCTAAATTCAGCCTTTAGCTATTGAAAGGGAACTAAAAAATAATAATTCTTATATTAAGAAATCGTGAAATAGGATTCTTAATTTACTCTCCGACCACTCATGATATCTTCGAGGCATGAATTCAAAGAAAATGAGAAAGAAAGAGAAAGGATAGGAAAATATAAGATATTGTTTGTAGTTTATCGAGTATATATAGAGGTAGGTTCACGTTCACGGTTTCTGAATGAAGAAGAACGCTAGATGTAGGTGAGATAAACATTTTGGCATTTCCATGATTGATGAACGAGCGAGACCTGGAACATGGGAGAAGAAATTCTAGTGAACTTTGATAAATAATTGAATATGTCTTCTTACCTTCTTATTAATGACTAACAGAAAAACATAAATATAAATAAATCGAGCGGATTAAATACGACTTCTGCTTTCAACCTACCCATCTTTGTATGAGCAAATTTCACTTGAGAGGATTAGGCTAAAATACTCAAAAATATTAAAAGCTATTATAATCTATATACAGTGTGTCAATTTGAAAACTAACCAACCCTAATTAATTAATAAAGTAAAGGGTGTGTAGTTTCACAGTGAATGAAATAAAACTCAAAGAGGCTTATACAAACTCAATATATTTCGGATTATTAGTCCATCATCAGGAACCTGTAATGTTTTAACCTGTAAACTCCTGATGATGACCTGTAAGGTTTTAACCTGTAAACTCCTGATGATGGACTAATAATCCGAAATATATTGAGTTTGTATAAACCTCTTTGAGTTTTATTTCATTCACTGTGAAACTACACACCCTTTACTTTATTAATTAATATCATGTTTCACCTAAAACCTACACCACTTTCTCTAAGTAAAATTAACCAATTCTACTATCGCTAAACTGGCAAATTATTTCAAAAATCTCTGAGACACGTCAAATTTGTAAGGGGAAGAATTTTGACGCCCTCTTCACCCCTTGCCCCCCAGAGCCACCCCCCCCCCCCAAAAAAAAATCTTAAACGGGAAAGGGGGGTCAAGTGAAATTAAATTTTGCAATATTCAAAGACGCCTAACTTGGCAATGCAGCACTCAAATTTAAAAAATGGCACACCAAAATGTATAGAATAAAAAGCCCTTAAAAATGATATCTCACTCGATCCCCTTTCCTATTTAAGATTTTTTGGGTGAGGGGGTGGTGGCTCTGGGGGGCAGGCGGTTGAAGGGGCGAACTAATTTATACTTCAAAATTCTTCCCCTCGAATACAAATTTTACGTGTCTCAGCGATTTTTGAAATAATTTGCCAGTTTAGCGATACTAAGGCTGGTTAGTTTTCAAATTGACACACTGTATATATAAAATTGGATTTTGTCTGTACATTGGTCCAAATCACGCCAGATTTTGGTTGCACACTTTTCAAGCAAATATATGGACGAAAACACCCTCAACAAAATTCCTGTCGGTCTGTATGTATGTTTCCGTGGGTTCCGAGCAAATTTTGCTCACAATTCACGTAAAAACGGCTCAAGGGATTAATTTCATATTTGGATCAGATGAGATGTCTTCTAACTTAAAATCATTGCTATATAAGGTTTTGATATTTTGGAAATTGGGGAATATTCACACTGTCCGAAATAAATTATTTCATCTTTATAAATATGTCCAGGGGAGATGGTTAATTAATTTCCAATATCTCTTTTGCTAGGTATTTACTAATTAATTTTTAATTAATAGTAATATTTTGGCTTTGAATTGGGTTGTATTTGCTCTGTCAAATACAGGGTATTTCAGAAGGATTAGTAAATATTTTAGGAGGTTGTATAGACGAATTGCAAAAAAATGCCATATAACATGTGTCCAATTTTTATTGAGTACAGAGATACATCTGAGTTCAATGGATTTTCGTTTCGTGTCTTGGTACACCGGTTGGGATGGGTTGCTATGGGCGTATTTATCGAATGTCAGCAGTAGAGTGTTGATGTTCAAGTTGTGAATTTGTGCTTTAGTTTACATTGAAGATTTCATTGTGATTTGTTTGCCAAGTCTACTGTACTGTAGCGTGTAAACATGCCGCACGTATTTACAAATGCTAAGTATGCGATATTGGGTTACATACTAACAACTATATCTCTGTACTCACTAAAAATTGGACACATGTTATATGGCATTTTTTATTGCAATTCATCTATACCAAGAACTCCTAAAATATTTACTATTCCTCCTGAAACACCCTGTATGGGTATCAATTACTAGATAGGAGACTTAGATATAAGTGTCATTTTAGTTCTTTGACCGCTCGCAGGGTGCAGCACTAGCTGAATATTTAACCGGGGATATTACTATTAATTAAAAATTAATTAGTAAATTCCCAGCAAAAGAGATATTGGAAATAATAAACTATCTCCTCTGATTATATTTATAAAGAGGAAATAATTTATTTAGTACAGTGTGAAACTTCTCCAATGACCGATATTTTGACCACAAAAGGGGGTTGGGGGGGGCTCACTAATGGAAATAATCAAATAACCCCTAAACTATTGGGTGGGGGTCCAGGGGGCCTAGCCCAAAGACGGGCCTCGCAGCTAGTATAATAATAAGATTCAAAGATGAAAGATGGACAAAAATAAAACAGAATGGTGGCCTATAGAACAAAAAAGAAAAAAAGGAAGACAACTTAAAAGATGAAAGGATGAGTTTAAGAAACTATCGGATAATGAGTGGGCCAGAACTCCAAAAAGAAGATCCAATTGTTCGAAATTGTGAGAGGCCTATACCCAAAACGAGCCTTTTTTTATGATATTGATCTCTACACCAGAATGTGCATCCCCCAAAGGCCTGTGTGGGCTGGCCCCTCCATCGTGAAAAGAACAGAGTAGAAGGAAAGAAGCCGGAATCACGAGCCAAATCTCAGAAAGTTAGATACAATCCAATTTACTAAGTTTTAAGGGCTTCGAGCAGTGGTAAATTCTCCGCGCGATAAATTAGGTTAAATTAATCTCCCACTTTATTTTTATTACCAGACCCTATACTTACAGAAAAAATGTCTGGGTATAGCCGGGAATCGAACCCGAGACCTCCGGGTTGCCAGACAGAGATGCTGACCATTACACCAGGGAGGCGGACAAGAGGACGGAGCCTGGTACAATATTAACTTGTTTAATTATAAGATTCTTCCAAAACTTAGTGACTTATGTAGAATTTAATTTGATAAATTTTAGGGTTTATTTAGTCATACAAATTAAACAAATAGAGTAATTTCAGTTAATTAACACTATTAAATATATAATTTGCAATACAGTAGCTAATCACTTAATTTATTATTAAAAATATTTCCTAATCATTTTAAGAAATATTTTTAATAACACTATTTCATAGATTTACTAGACAATTTCGGTCACCACTGGTAGACCATCTTCAGTAGTACTTTCTTTTTTTTTTTTTTTTTTTTAATGATAATGATGAGAGAAGGAGTTACACCAAAAAGGTGCAACCCCTAAAGGCTTGGGTTGGCCCCTCCATCGTGAAAAGAAGAAGAAAGAATTTTATGGGTTGGGCGGGGGTCGAAGGTATCTGTGGATACGGGTCTTAAATAGCTGAAGGTTATAAGTCGCGGGAAAGATGGTGGCAGGGAGCGAGTTCCAGTCTCTGGAGGTCATATGGATAAAAGAGATGGCGAAAGCGCTTGTTCGACTTTTATCCAATTTGACAGCGAAGGGGTGCTGAGCGTTAGAAAACCGCGTGTTTCTCGTAAAGAGGGCATTAGGGGGGTTAATCGATTTCAGCTCGACTGAACAGACACCGTGATAGTATCTGTAGTACAGGGAAAGGGCAGAAACGGTTCTTCGGTGAGCCAGGGAGTCGAGTGAGTGTTGGTTAGAGCCGGTTCTCCTATTAGTTTAATTGCTCGCTTCTGAATTGCATCCAGTGTAGCAAGAGAATGCTTGGAGGCACCCCTCCACAGATGAGAGCCATATTCGAGACAGGGACGAATTTGAGCCTTATACAGCATAAGAAGTTGACTGGGAGTATAACAGCGTCTAGACCTAAATAGAAGACCAAGCTTGCGCGCTGCAGCTTTAGCAGTGGTTGAGATATGGTCATTCCATGAGAGGTCAGACCCTAGAGTTACGCCTAGCATTGAAATTTTATCCCTGAATTCTAGTGAGTTTGAGTCGAATGATATGTACTTTCGTTCAAGATTTGGAATATGTCACTCTGTACATATAACACATTTTTAATTTAACATAGATATTTCAATAAATTGAAAAAAAAAAACAACACTTGTCTCTGGTTTTAGAATATAATTTGATTTCAAAACGTAAATATGCTTGAAGTAAAGTACGGGAGTACTTTCTGTGAATCAATTTGAAAAATAAATTTTTAGTAATTTTTTCAAAAACTAATCTAAGACTTCACTTATGTGTTTTATCCGACCATATTTTTTTCTACTGATGTTCACATTTTATAGATAAAAGGATCATTTTAATTTTATTTCCAACCACACTTAAAAGGTTAGATGTTTGTGATGTCCAGTCACTGAGTGAAGTCTTATCTAATTAATTGCTTGGATGATTCTCTCTCCATTTTCTAATTGCTCCAGAAAAGGAGAGAATGAATCGTTGTTAGATTAAAAGAAAATTTTAATTAGTCTAACTAAAGCGTTTAATATACAATCATTAAAACTTCTCAGCTTCAACATTAAAATACTTAACCGAATGATTTTAAAGTGAATTATGACTTAACGTATAATGATAATAAAAGAAAAAAATTATGAGAAGATCCGTTTGTGTTATCAGTCAATACCTCAATTCATTATTAGTTATTAATTACGTATTATCGATTAAAAAACAATCGAAATTATTTTTAATTTTTTTAGCATTCAATTTAAAAGTAAAACAGGGTCCATTTAGTATCAATATAGTAATTTTATTAAGGGACGATGATGTGGGTTCTTGGTGAAACGTTTTAAATAAAGTAAAGGAAATTTTGAAAAATTTTAGAAGATTTTAAAAATTTAAAATATAAAATACTAGAGTAGGTTTCACAAAAATAAAAGATCAGATGATTGTTTATCACGACTCTATATACAATATTTCGGGATATTAGCCCATCTTCAGGAGTTCACAGAAGAAAGTTTCAACTTATACCCCTAAATATATATAGAGTGGTAATAAACAAGCATCTGATCTTTTATTTTTGTGAAACCTACCTAGTATTTTATATTTTAAATTTTAAAAATCTTCTAAAATTTTTCAAAATTTTTTTACTTTATTTAATATAGTAAGATACAAGCTAAAAATTTACATATTATATGTATTTATTTTTCTTGAAGTCAAAAATCATTAAAATTGCCGCGGCTATAAAAGCTTTCCTTTCAAAAATTCACAAATTCCCTTATTTTCTTCTTATCAACGACAAATAAGAAAGAATGTGATTTTTGGAAGATACAATCGACGGAACCTTCCGTGTCTGATTATTACTTGGCCGGCTTATAAAAATAAATGAATAATTAGGGGTAATTTTGAAATTTACTGAAATTTTCATCTACAATTCAGAGAACAATTTTTTGAAATTAATTTCTTATGCTTTAGGGGAATTCGGGACAGCTTATCTTTCTGGTTGATCTTCGAAAAAATCTTTTGTATTTCTGCAGAGTGACAACGTCTGCCTAATAAATTTTTTAATAAAAAAATTGTTAATAATAAGGTTAATTTCTAATAAAAATCTTTGTTTTGATAATATTAATAAAAAGAATATTGAGATAAATTTTTTCTCACTTATAATTACACGAGAGATTTTTTTGCCGAAGTAAACTTGACATTTTAATGAGAATTTTGTTGCCTGGCAACTAAACGAAAAAACTACCTGTGAAAAAATTACGAGTCCGTAGGACGAGTAATTTTTTCTGGTAGTTTTTTGAGTTAAATTGCCCAAAGGCAACAAAACTCGAATTATAAAATATCAAGTTTACTTCGACCCAAAAAAAAGCTTGAGTGTAATTCGGTAAAACAATTTAATGAATCAATACGTAAATCACAAAATTAACAAAATTAAGACATAAATTAGTTTATTTAATTTAGAGGAAAAGTACAATTGTTAAAAATACAATTCTTATAAACAACTAGATAAAAAAATAAATAGGAAAATAAAAATAAAAAAAATAATCGTATAGGATCTGAAATAAAAACATAAAATTAAATAAGATTTGTTTCCAAGCTATATAAAATAAACTGCAACGGATCGTTGCTAAACTTTATCCAAATTCATTTGAAATATTAATATGTTCTAGAGTAAAGTACTTTAAAATATAATTTTACTAAAAACTTTATTTAACCTTTTTGTGGTCCCCAAGGTACTTAATTAGGATATTAAATTTCATCAAAATTGGTTAAGTCATTTTCAAGATATTTAGAAAAAACTAAAAAAGTACTGAAATAAAGTACTAATGTTTGTGGACCGATATGTACCAAAAACTAATCAGCGCTTCATTTTGTTAAAAGAATGCTAGGTTTTCAATTTCATTTCAATCGGTGCAACGGTGTGGAAAAAATCGTGGGCCAAAAAACGATAACATCCATACATCCATCCATACGCACGCACTAAATGAAAAAATCGCACTTTTTGGGCTCTCGACGAGACCCCTTGTAATTTTTGGCAAAACCATCACGTGCTAAAATTCAACCTAATTGAATACTACAATTTGTGACTTTAATTGAGTCCATGGGTTCCGTAGTCTTTACCTGAGGACCCTTTGAAGCCACGCTTGCCCCGAGAGCGATTACAATACTTTACCCATGCTTTGCATTGGATAAAGTAAAAAGCCACTTGAACCACTTTATTTGTAAACACACCTGTTTTGTTATGATTTAGACACCTGTTAATTAAAAACAAACAAAAAATTTCTAATTTTAATATAATATAATAATATTTGCTTTAACCTATTAGTGGGTTTTAAAATTAAAAAACCAATTAATAAATAAAACATAATTGAAAAAATAAAGCTAGGTTCAGTTTTGTTGCTGGAAAAGTTAGGGTAAACTTTTTCGCATTCATAGTGACAAAAACACCGTTGCTTATGGGACTTTTAGTGTATGAATTAAATTGTCATTATAAAAACATTTATTTAACTCAAAAACGATTTCAAGAAATAGAGTTGGAATTCTATACTAGTGCTTTTGTTATATTCTGTTGGCTGCAAATAACTTTTTATTTTTACATTTATGAATAACTAATTAACTAGACTGTCAAATTTATTGAAAAATGTATCATTCGATTCATAAAAGTTGAATTATTGATCTGTATAAATTTGTTGAAAATTGTATAATTTATATAGAAGTTATAGCCCTTTTAAAAGTTCGGCCATTTACTTCCATGTTAAAATGACAATTTTCAATAATTTATTTCTCGGTAATGGACAAACGATCAACTTCAAATTTCGGGAATAAATGTTTAATACATCAATAATGATTCGATGCTAAAAATTTGAGAATTTTCTTATAAAAATGATAAACAGTCCCTAACCCCCTTAATAAGAAAATTGATGGATGTTAATTATTATTATTATTTTTGGATTTCAAGTCTTTTTGGAGCTATTTGAATGAATTAAAATATTTCACTCTGAGTGATGTGAGAGAGGGTTCATAAAGCAGATTTAACATAAAAGTATAATAATTTATATATTTGCACTTTTCCCAGCCGTCATTATTATCATTGTGCAAATTGAAAGTTTCTAAAACATAATATTAGCTAAACACAAAAGTAATAATGATATGAATTTATTATATTTATTCATTTTATGATGAAGAAAGGGCAACAGAAAAGTATTCATAAATTGCAAAAGATTAACTACTCTATATACTAATAAATTTTGTAATTTCTATGTTCTAATTAAGACCAACTCATAAAGAATTGTTAATATATCGTAAATTTAGCTAAAATTAATTTGGAACACTGAAATATCTCTCTTCTCTTAAAAGTAATACTATAAAATATCATTTTACAGAAAATTTTCAACCGAGTATATTTTTTTAATGGATTTCATAAAAAGCGATCCGACTATAAATCTTTTCAACGTCTAATTATCCGCAATATTAAAATCTTTACTATTTTTGGTTTAGGTATTACTAAATTAAAGTGAATTATTTCAAACATTCCTTAAAAAAAAATATAAAATAAATAAATGAAGCTCCAGTTACTGGTTGTAAATTATTAGTCTTAAATATCTTTGCAAGTAAATTATTCCATTGCGAGTTTTCAGGCCACATAGTTTAGGTTCTAATCACCAAATTTGGTTGCGGTATGCGGGCCATTAACTAACTGCTTGGAGAAAAAGAAAATACGCGCGTTTAAAGTACAAAGAAATTCCCTCATGATGTATTGCTGAGATTGCATGAATCGCAATTTATCTATATTTTTTTTGCAAGGATTCCTGAAGGCTTGTCTATATGTGTCTAAGAGCTCTGTGGATTACTTAATTTGCTGTAGCATCAGATACCTAAAGAATATAAATAGAGTTTATCATGAATATATATGTATATATTTTCTTATCTACTTTAAAGGAAATTCCAGAAGCCTCGTAATCAAAATAAATCCAAATAAAGAAACCCATGGCTGGAAGATTAATATCCCCATTAAATAAAAAATAAAGTAGTTTTTAGTCTTAAAAGGTTTAAAAATGGTATTGATCCAAAATTTTGATTCTATTTTCAAGGCTAAAGAGGTGAGAATTCGACCCATCCTTAAATTTCATAAATTTATTTAATTTTTTTTTCAATTACTATAAATTTAAAATAAGATTATTATCCCAATTGAATAAAAAATAAAGAAGTTTTTGGTCTTAAAAGGTTTAAAAATTTTATAGATCTAAAATTTTTATTCTATTTTCAAGGCTAAAGTGGTGATAATTCGACCCATATCCTTATATTTAATAAATTTATTTAATTTTTGTCAATTA
The DNA here is from genome assembly GCA_024734495.1 of Forficula auricularia. Taxonomy (NCBI): domain Eukaryota; kingdom Metazoa; phylum Arthropoda; class Insecta; order Dermaptera; family Forficulidae; genus Forficula; species Forficula auricularia. The sequence goes on along the minus strand of JALMQS010000621.1, from coordinate 1,868,381 downwards.
CTATAAATTTAAAATAAGATTAATATCCCAATTAAATAAAAAATAAAGTATTTTTTGGTCTTAAAAGATTTAAAAATGGTATTGATCCAAAATTTTGATTCTATTTTCAAGGCTAAGGTGGTGAGAATTCGACCCATCCTTGTAATTTAATTTTTTTTCAATTACTATAAATTTAAAATAAGATCCCAATTAAATAAAAAATAAAGTAGTTTTTGGTCCTAAAAGATTTAAAAATGGTATTGATCCAAAATTTTGAATCTATTTTCCATGCTAAAATGGTGAGAATTCGACCCATCCTTGCAATTTTATAAATTTATTTAATTTTTTTTAATTATTACATATTTAAAATAAGCCGGCCAAGTGCGAGTTAGCCCGATTTCACCAATTAAACTTAAACTAAGGTAAAATTTAAATTAACCTTCTATAATTTAAAGGTTTTTTAGTCACATATAATAAATAAATACAATAATATATATAGTATAAAGTATTTTATAATAACATATATTGGTAATGATTAGGAACTATTAACAATATCAGCAGATAGTAATTTTATATGAGATAAAAAAAATAATGTTTGAAATTATATTTGTCTATTATATGATTTAATTAAATTCCCATCCAACTTACAAAAAGAAGTGAAATCTCAACAAAAAAACTTATGTAAAAAAAGGACAAGTTCGATTAATAAAAACCGTTTGCCAAAAAAGTAGTGAGATCTAATGTGCTGCCAAGTTCAACATCATCAATTTATTAAATGAGTCCAGAATATATTTTAGTAACTTCAATTAAAACGCATGTTTTTCATTTCACATGTCCATCCATATTTTTTATTGATTTCACATTTTTAGTAGAAATTATTTTTCTAAAACTTGGTTTTTACGCATTATGTACGTTACCAAATCATGAGATCTTAATAAGAGAGGATGGAAGGGCTAAAAGGGAGAGGTGGAGACCCTTTCAAACAATAATAATAATAATAATTTAATGCGTAATAGCCAAGTTTTAGGAAAATAATTTCAACTAGAAATGTGAAATCAATAAAAAATATGGATGGACATGTGAAGTGAAAAACATGAGTTTTAATTGAAGCTACTAATAAATTTTCGACTCATTTAATAAATTGATGATGTTGAGCTTGGCAGCATAATGGATCTCACTAATTTTTTTGGCAAACGTTTTTTATTAATAGAACTTAGCCTTTTTTTACACAAGTGTTTTTGTTAAGATTATATTTGTCTAATATATGATTTAATTTTAAATAAAATAAAATATAATAATAGAAAGAAAGATTGTATTATAATAAGCAGCCAGACCAATTACTATTATAAGTTAGAATATATCTTTATTTTACGGCTTTTACTCGAAAATTTCAACTTAAAATATAAATAAAATATTGAATCATAATTAAATTGGTTTGAAATAAGCGGCACTTGTGCCAGGCCAACTTTATTCTGATTGGCCGACCCGCCGGCCGGCTGAGCACCCTGGTGATTTCTAATGCAATTTGGTTAAAACTAACCTCTAAAAGCATCTTCGGATTCCACCATATTGCTCTGTTTGTTTAAGACTAACCCATAATGGCCAACTTTGAATTCCACCATATTGCCGGACTTAACTAAAACTACCCTTTAATGCTTTAATGGCGTCTTCTGATGCCAGAATCTGAGCGCCGGAGTTTGAATTTTTTTGGGAGGCTCGAAAAAAAATGTAACGACAACGTAGAAATGAAATATTTTGATAAAATGAATACATTTTTAAATATTATCTTAGATAACATTATATAATAATTGAATAATATATTTAAATATTAAAAAAATAAATATAAAAAAATACATTTTAACAGTTAAAATAGCGAATAAAAGAATAATATTTAACATATTTAGAATTTTTTTTAAAGGAAAGTCTTCATTACAGAAAAATAGATGACATGGCCCACGAGTAGAAGAGGCTCAGCCCCCCCCCCAATTAAACTAAAATGTGTTGCCGTAAATCTAACAATCGATTCCAGTAGAGTTTTATACCCTGATTATCATCCACTTTCCCGATTTTTTACAACCGATCAGAGTTTTGAGATATTATCAGTCCAAACGACAAAAAAGGCCATTCTGACCTATTTTCGAATCCCATCAGATATTAAATTAAAATTAAACAGGAATATTTGAAATCAAAATATTTTATTGGCGTAATAGAAAACAACTTTTGTCTAAGACGACTGGCTAAATGGGCATTAGTTCCCGAGGCCAAGGGGTAGAAAAAAGAAAAAAAAAAAAAGAAAAGAACTTCCTCTTTGATTTTCAAATTACCACTTGAATTTAGCTCATTTAGAACTCGAGTTATAACGAAAAAAAAATAAGACCATATGTTTTTATCTATGTTTATTATTTCGTTTATAATCTTGTAGTTTTAGCTATTTATGTATAACTCTAGTTCTAAATAAGCTAAAAACAAGTGGTAATTTGAAAATAAAAGAGGAAGATGTTTGCTATTACATCAACAAAATATTTTGATTTCAAATATTTCTGTTTAATATCTAATATGACTCGAAAATGGTTCAAAATGGCCTTTTTCGTCGTTTTGACCAATAATTTCTCAAAACTCTGACCGATTGTAAATAAGCTGACGTGTTCTGATGTGGCCATCCACATGACTTTACTGTACAACCTGGCCCCTAAAATTATTTATAATCATGTAAGGGGGGGGGGGGTTAGTTTTTGCATTTTTATACTTCTGGTGTCCCACTGATTATGTATACAAAATTTGGTTGAGTTTGATAAATGGCCAAGATTTTTATTTTTTGACCCCCCCCCCCATTTTGGGCGGTTAGTTTTTGTATTTTTATACTTCATGGGGTCCACGGATTATGTATTCAAAATTTGGTTGAGTTTGGTATATTGGCCAAGATTTTCATTTTTTGACCCTACACCCCCCCCCCAATTTTAGGTGGTTATTTTTTGCATTTTTAGACTTCTGGGGGTCCACTGATTATGTATACAAAATTTGGTTGAGTTTGCTCAAACGGCCTAGATTTTAATTTTTAACCCCCTCCACCCCCCTTAATTTTGGGTCGATATGTACCAAAATCTAATCAGCTATTAATATTAATGGACCAAAACTACGTGTGAAATTTGGTTTTGATATTCACACTAGTTTTTGACCTAGCTCGCCCACAAAAATTTGGCAACGCACGGACTAACTAACTAACAACCAGACAACCAGACTAACAGACTTTTTGACATAACAATTATTATCTCAAAAAATATAAATTTTTCGATGTTCACTTATTAAAGCTTTTTTGTAGAGCGAAATGCCATGGATTCGCTCAATTTTTTTAATTAAAATAGTTTCAGCCGTTTTTGAGATATTACGAAAAAAAGAAGGAAAAAAACACTTTTTTCATGCACGATTACAATAATTTACCCTGTATGGTAAAGTAAAATCGGGAAAGTGCTTGATAATCAGCGTATAGAACTCTACCGGAATCCATTGCTAGTTTTACGGTAACAAATTTTTGTCGACCAGTTTTATTTTATAAAGTCAAAAAAACATTTTTACTGTTGAATTTAAAGTTTTTTTTTTTTATAATTTGTATTTGAATACAATTTCACTCTATTAGATTTGCTAATAGATTAGATATATCCCTTTCGCTACTGAAACTCTTAACTTGTAAATTATTCGCATTTGAAATAGGTTACTCCTTTATGAGCTTGAGCTTTTCTATTCTCAGCCATCATTCTATGCCTTGTTTGTAGGATTTATGCAAATGATCTATGGATGTTTTATTCGGCAGAGGGTTTGAGAAAGCCAACCTCTCTCTGCATGCAGGTGTACTGTTTGTTACATAAATTACTCTAATATTAACTTAAGAAATATAAATTATTTATTAACATGACTTTTCTATACAAATCGATACACAAAGATGATGATTGATTGGTGCTCTATAAAAGAAAAAAACCCAAGGATCTCCTTGTGTGACGTCATGGAATGCGCTCAGATTCTGAGAAAAGGAGACCGTCTAAGCAAGATCCGGTATTTACAAACTCATAACGTCACCAAATCTCCCGATATATATCCGGCTTCTTTTTTACTTTATTTTTTTTAATGAATATATTAAATTCTCTTAGACTAGTTTTAGTTTCTACAAACCCACAAATATAGTATTATTATAAATCGCAGGCAGGTAACCAGAAAATTTTTTCAATGCTGGGGCCCAATTTATTTTTTTTTATTTTATATTTTCAAAATATCTCAAAAATGGCTGAAACTATTTTGATTAAAAAAAAAATCGGCGTTTCAGTCTACTCGAAAACCTTACATAATGAACATCGAAAAATTTAAATTTCAAGAGATATCAATTATTTTATCAAAATATATTTTACTTTTAGTGAGTGTTTGAGTGCAATAGTGTGTAATCAAATTTCGTATACTCTCTATCTCAAAAACCATTAAAGGTATCGTAAGGAAATTATATATTTACATATTTTATATTCCGATTATAATGTGAAATGAATAAATATAGATGGACAAATAAAATGAAAAACATGCGTTTTAATTGAAGTTACTATATTCTTTACTCATTTATTAAATTGATGATATTGAACTTGGCAACACATTAGATCTCACTACTTTTTTTGGCAAACGGTTTTTACTTATCAAACTTGGCCTTTTTTTACACAAGTGTTTTTGTTGAGATTTTATATTCAGATTATAAGAGCTGATTAGATTTTGGATTCAATTTGATCAAAAATTAGAGGAGGGGGGGGCGATTAAAAATTTGAATGCTTTTATGGACCAAATTTTGCACATTCAATGTTTAAGATCCTGTGATAATTTAAGTAAATCTCGGTGAGTATGTCCCAAGTATAATATATAGTTAAAAGAGCTTCATGGTCATAATCTATATTAAAAAATAAAGAATCAAAAGTATAATAATAAATTGAAGAATATATCTTCTGCTTAATATAAGTAGATATTTTTCTTCTTTTAATTAAAAGAAAATAATTAATTAGAATTATTTACTTATCACAACAAAAAATAACACAATATAATTTTACGACGTTTTTATTGTTTTCAAGTGTAAGCTAACCGATTTTGCCAGGTCAAATGAAATATTGTCTAATATGTGAAATATAGTCACAAAAAAGTTAAAATATATACTAAGGAAAATCAAGAAATATGGTCATTAACACTTGATTTTCTATAGAAATCTTACCTCTGCTATTATCGGATTTTGTGATATATTAATAAGCTCAGAATGGGAAATGATATCCACAATTACTACCTTGATAGTACTCTTGATCTAGAAGATGTTTTCTAGACAGAATAATATTTTTTAAAGAATTTTAAATACAATAAGAGCTGAATAAGACATTTTCTAGAGCGAGTGTGCTATCAGGGTAGAATAGAGATTAAAAAAAAGTTTATAGGAACCGTGTGTCTTGACTTTAGCGCCAACTGGTGACGAAAATATAAGCTTTGGGGGGGATGATTATTAAACGTCCAAGACAAAGAGACTCTCTTACGGCCCTCTAGGCTCCGTGCATTCTTTTATCTATGATATATACTATAATACAATATTTGCCCCAATTCTCCCAAATTATTTGAATAAATAAACACAAGATAGCGCTACCTTCGGCAGTAGTGCTGTCTCTATGTTTAACGCACGGTCCCTATTGTTTCTATTTTTTCTAAAACGAAGAACGGAATACATTTTGACACCCAAGTTTTCATTAATTTTCTGCCTCTTCTCTCTAAAACTAGCTTAAGCTATCCGCTGACAAATAATTCGCTCTATCACGAAAATTTGTGGAGTTCGAACTCGAAATTTAAAAAAATGTTTTGAATTTTTTTTCTGATTTCATAGATTCAATCTTACAACTGTCAGAATAGTATGCTTTATCAATTTCTTTTATTGTTTTTTTTTTAATTTTTATTATTATTTTAAAGACAATAAAATTCCCAAGAATTTTTTTCTTTTCTTTTCTCATCAGCATCATCAGATTTAAAAATTTCCTCTTTAGGCATATCTAATCAATCTCATTAATTAGTTAATTAAAATGCTGAGCCCCACCAACTCAACTAAACTTGCTCATTTTCACTTTAAAGATCAATTAAGATTTTATTTTTTGAATAATTTATGAACATTAAAAAGCTCTTTCTAGTTAAGATAATTGGTGAATTTATTTAGATTTATTATCAATTTCAGAATAAATCGATGTTTTAATATAAATCTTTAGTTTATCAGTAGCTATAAATTTTCATTTTTATTGGTTGTGTGTATAATTTACATTAAAATATTATATATTATGTAACATTATATTTTAATCTGAATAAAATTAATTATTATAAAATGATAATTAATAACTTTTGAAATGTGATGATAGTTTTACTATTCAATTTATTTTTTAAACAATATTATGAATAATTCACTTTTATAATAAAAAAAGAGGGGGCATAGTAAAACATTTTTTATATTTTTATTTTTTTGATCATGTAACATTACTAATACATTTTTGTGGATTTTATTTTTTTTATATTATTTAATTAAATATTACATTATTAATATGAAACACGTGGAAGTATTTTGTAATCGTCCAGAGAATTTTTCAGATCTTTACTTAAATTTCAAGTCTCCTGAGTCTTAAAATTTTTTTGTATGTAAAATTTTATGTGCGCACTAACCAGAAATTTCAAATTTTATTTGCACTCTAAGGGGCCGTCCATAAATTAAGTCACGCGAATTTCAAGATCTTTAGACCCCCCTCCACCTGTGTCACATTCTGTTACATTTTCATTGAGCCCCTCTGTATTGTGACGTCACACTATAATTTTTATACCCTAAATTTAATAATTGTAGAATTTTTTTTTATAAATTAAACTTAACCAAAGGGATGTATAATAATATTTTAAGTTTAACTTTATTTTTATACATATAATGAAATCTAAAAAATATATTTGAAAATGTTTAAAATTTTTTAATTTGACTTTGTGACATCACAATTTTTAAGATCCCCGGGCCCCTATCAAATTTTGTCAAACATATTTAATGCCCTCTCTCCCCTTATTGTGTGACGTAATTTATGGATGGCCACTAACCAGAAGCGCTAGTACCTGGACTCCACAAAATAAATTTGAAAAGAGCTATTTCCTGTATGAAGTTCCGATACGGACCTAAGTACGATCATTTTTAGCCATTTGTGGCTCTGATACTCAAAACCAATTACGAATATAGTTGCTTTATCTGAAGTTAAAAGCTGATTATACCATACTCTGCTTGAAATCTGCGTATAGAAACTTGCTTTTAATATTTTTCTAAAAATAATTTAATATCATTTTGAGGATGATAACTAAATAAATATTTTTGAAGGGTCTTTAATAAGTCTCTTTTTTAATAATTAAAGTTTTATCATTTCTAATGAAAATGATATAGGATTGAATAATTTTATTTGAACTTTCAAGACTTTAAATTTTTTTCTCTAGAAATAGAAACATATTTAGTGAAGTCGTAACTATAGGTCTTGCTGCCCTGTAGGGGCCCTGAAAATGATATCAGATCAATAAGTATTGAGTTTTCTTATTAGCTACGAGAGCCAGAGAATCTGATTTCAACAATATCATATCCACCAAATCATCTTACTATATCATATTTTAATTTGATATTTTGTATTTGCCTTTAAATTGTAATTAATTCATTTTATATGCTCTTATTTATTTATTTAATGAAGAATGTATTCGTCTCTTCCTAAGTCACAAGTGCTCTTCGAGCTTTGCCCTTGTGGTTATTCAAAAAAGAAACAAGTAAAATACATTTTTTATTTTTTTATTTATTTATTTATTGTCACCGGGAACAAAGCCCATTTAGACACCACATCAGTAAAGTGTTAGTAGGGTTAGAAAGGAGCTGAGTTTTAGCCGGAAGCAATTTTATATGCTGGCCAGGCTCGAACCCGGGGTCTACCCGCTTGAACATCGTCATCAACGATGCTCAAGCGGAGCCAGCGCCTTTGCCAGCTCGACCAACCCGACTCCCCAAAATAAATAAAAGAGAAAGAATTTAATTTTTAGGACACATTCTAGGATTTTAGTAGAAATATTTTTATATTGCATTATCAGAGGGGTTTCATCCCTTCAGGAGTCGAACCTGAGAACTAACATGCTAAAATAAATAAAATTCAAACAAATTGCGTATCGAAAATCTGGATTTGGAAATTATACATGGCAATCGTCTTTCACTTTTTTCTCTCCCAGTAGTGACATTTTATGAAATTTATTTACCTGCCTAACGAATATCAACTCTAATCTCTACAACAAAAGACGGATTTAAAAGCACAATGCGGCTTTCCCACCATCTTTTGACCCGTATATACTGGTATTAAAATATATGCTAAAAAAATGATAAATTTACTTTCGAAGGGAACAAGAGTTAAGGTAGTCCGAAGAACTGCTTTGTCTTATAAAAGTAGTCCACACTTCAAAAAAGTTTTAAAAACGCTGGACTATTATAATACTTGTCATTATTTTATTCTTATTAACTTATTATTGATTCTTGAACTAGGCTCATAGCCGGCTATGCCTTAAGTATTTCAGCGCATCAGAGAAACATTTAGGGCCAGTTGTATGTCGGTTGGTAAAATATTTGCAAAAGTTGACAAAGGGTAAAACCTTAGAATTCACCTTGTGCCCGGCGGGATGGCCAATCAGATGACACGCACTTTGATCTGATTGGCCATCCCACACGGTGCATTCTAAGGTTTTACCCTTTGTCAACTTTTACAAAAGACTTTACCAACCGACATACAACTGCCCCTAAGATTATTATAAAGAGAAAGAAAGAGGTTGCACTCTGCTTGATGCAAATAAACATACACACATATATATGAAAAATATATATCTGTATATATATTATTTATTTGTTTGAGACTATAGTTTCCGAAGGCTTGGCCCTCATTGTCAGTCTTTTTAATTATACATATTTTTTTCATAGGATTAGTATCATTTGGATATTGTACATTTTATCCTTCTTTCTCAGCATGTGAGCCAGACAGAATTAAGCATAGGACAACCTCTTTTTTTCTCTTTATGAATCTACAACTCTGCTAGTCTCGGAAAAATAAAAACTTTTCAATTACATTAAGATTACGATTAAATACAGACAGATGTTATAATAATTTTTGGGCTGTTTGTTCTTCACCGCCGGACTGTAGCCCCTAGCTTAGGCCTACCCGGATCATTCTGAAATCGGCGCTTCTGGTATTTACCAGAACTGCCAGATGGTCAATCCGGGCCTGAGAGATATAGTAAATTGTAAAAAATGTTCATTTTTACTTTTTTTATAATAAAATAAGTATTTTCCTTTAAATTCAAAAATATTAAATTAAATCATAACTTAGATATAGATATAACATTTAAAGTTCATTTTATTGAAAAAAATCTATACATTATTTCCTAACTCTTTTTAAATAAATTGATTAAGGATAAGTGAAATTTTTATGAATAATAAACTTTGTGCAGGTGTGCTTAGATCTTGTAATCAAAAAGAAAAAAAAATTTAGAGAGTGAAAAAAAGCTAAAATTAGAACGGCGTTGGTTTAACATTTAAAAAAATCACACATGTCAAGCTCAATAAATGTGTAACCGGTCGCGTTGCAGAGACTTCAATGAGCGATAATGTTTTAATTAAAAGGTGGGAAAGGAAAAGAAGGACTGATGGTATTGCGCTGTTCAAGCCATAAATCATGGTGAAGATTGATCTTTTCAAAATTATTGTCAGAATAAATAAATATTATTGTCCCATAGGAAGGAAGTTATCGAAATACTTTTTGATGGTTTGAAGTTTTGATGCTTCTGGTAGTTGAGTTGTTTATAAGGAAAGATATTTCGGCTGAAACGATTTAGAGTACATATTTTGATGAGATAAACTCATAAGAATACACGTCGATTCGATTCTTATTTCTGGAGTCAGTTCAAATGCATGTTGAGGTCTTAGCCCAGCTACCACAAAATTGATCTATTTCTTGAGTCTTATTCAACTCTTATTGTCTTTAAGATGTCTAGAAGATCTCCTAGTATCTAGAAAACATGTTATAGACCGCCAGCTAACAGGGAAGATACTATAGTCTCTGCCGAAATTTGGCGCACATATCTAACAAGGTTTAACTTTAAATCTCGAACCATTCGCTGACAAAAAATTGCCAAATCTTGAAATTTGCAGAAGTTTTTTATATTTTCCTCCAATTATTTATTTTTATTGGCCTTCGGGAACTAAGCTCCATTTAAGCCATCAGTCTTAGTTGTGTGTTTGTGTGTAAATTGACGTCGAACAGTAGATCTCCCATAAGAATAATAACTTCCCCGTTAAGTACTGGCTCTAGTAGTTGCTGATTTTAGCCAATATTTATTAGCTTAAATCATCTAATAAAGCTAATATCGGTTAAGTGGTTAACAATCTAGAAATTGAACGAGACAATAAAAGAGTGTCTTCTGCTGGAATTATAAATTTTCAGTTTATTTATAACGAGACTATAGTTTCGAAAGCTTTACCTTCTTCCTCAGTCTATTTCAATTGATTCTCAGGAATTAATGTATGTAAGAAATCTAAGTGAGATTTACGCGTGATCTGGGAAAATTATGATTCATCATTTATAATTTGCCCAGAACACGTGTAAATCTCACTTGCATTACATACATTAATTCCTCTGTATCAATTGTAATAGATTGATGAAGAGGTCAAAGCTCTCGAAACTATAGTTTCGTTATAAATAAATTGAAAATTTATAATTCCATCAGAAAACGGACTCTTTTATTTTCTCCTTCAATTTATACAAATTCTGCTATTCTCGGCAAAAAGAAACTTTCAATTTTAATCTAGAAAATCTGAAATCTATAGTTCTTGGTTTTGGAAATTTAGCACCAAAAATAACTTTCTGTCTGGTATTGACTTATCAAAGGTAATGAAATCCAGACACATAGATACTACTCGTACCAAAAAATAATCCCTACCTACCAACCCTCTAATAACCACTCATTTTGGGAAAACACCAAAAAAAGGGGCAATCCCCCCATTGATGATAATAGAGCCAGGAACAATCCAGCCTTGGTCAACTACCCTAATATCACGCTTCAGCTATTCAGCTCTTATTGCCTTTAAGACGTCTATAAAATATCTTGGTGATTTTTAGATATATTCTAGAACGAGTGTGCTATCAGGGTAAAAATCATGATTATTTTTTCTCTCGTTTCAGACCCATAAATAACCAAAAAATAATTTGGAAATTTTTGAGTGATACTCTGACAGCCTTCCGAGCAAGCCAAGTAATGTAGAATTTGTCAAAACAATTCAATTTCGCATTGTATATTACTTGTCATGTTCCGTACATAATTTAATGTATTAGGGATCCGTGACTCATCTTTTCGCATCACTGATTTACTCTCCGGTGATACTTTGTTAGTCATAAGGAAAATTTCGATATGTTCCCTAAGATAAATATTATTGAGATGTCAAATCTTTTTCTCTGAGATCTATGATTAATTTTCTAATAGTTTCACGCAATTTCTTCACCATGAATTGTCCTGTGGTGACAGGAGATTTGTTTGTCCTTTTAATATGATGCAAATTTTAACAAATAGTATACATGACTTCAAATTAATAATTATTGTATTGTTCTTCAGCATAAATCTGACAAGTGGCTTTAAAAGGAAACCAGTTGGTTGTTTTGTTGTATTAAAATCTCTTGTGACAGCTAAAAGAATATTTCTTTCAGAAAGAATAGAAAAATTAAAAGCTTTTCTTATGTTAGCCATATAGTAAATGGATCATAATGTGGTTGATTATAATCTTGACATTTATGTTCTTCAAAGTAACACTTCTCAAACTTTCTGTTTTCAGTTTTATTTTTTAATTGCATAGATTCAAGAAGGTGCAAGACCTTATAAGTCATGAACTCATGATATAGACTCTCGTAATCTTTAAAAGAAGAGAATATTCATTGGGTTGGGATAAGTCTAACAGGTGATTTTGAATTTTTTAGAATTGAATAAGGTTGGATTAGATTAGGATTAGAGAAAACAGAAGTCATTGAGTTTGGGGCAGGGCTCATGGGATGAATAACGGCAACAACAAACCGTTTCTTATGTCAAACTAAACGTAATTAAATATATTTCATATGTTTGATCAAGAATTATGTTCTTTTTAAAATTCTTGAAGTACCTATTTGTTTTAATATAAAAAATTCCCACTAAATATTTTGCTTTGTGGAATGGTTTTAAAGTATAGGTATAGTCATTTGATAAGTCTTCGGGGTTTTTTTTATAGAGTATTCTAAGCAGTTATGCGATTGCAGAAATGCTGCGAGCGAAATCTTCAGTTCTCTGGCTAGTAGATTTCTTTTAAATTAAAACTATTTATGCATTTTTACTTTTCCTAATTTGTTTTAATTACTATATTGAATTTATATGTATGTTTAAATAAAATTTCTTAGGTAATCAAATATTATACAATTTTATTGATTATTTCGTCAGAAAATTTTTTAAATTGTACATTTTTAGGTATAATTCCAGTGTGATTGTATTGACAGATGGTCAGATTCGAATTATAATCCTCTTTCAATAAGAATTATTCATTGCAAAGTTTGTTATATAATTTGCACATTTATTCATTTATTAATCTAAATGAAAACAATCTAAGTCAGTTTTAGTAACTTTCCCCAAATCCTGATTAATGCATTAACAGTTAATCTTATAATCTTTGTATATACCTATACGTTCACCCCTTTTTAAATTAACAGCTTCGAGTTTACTCAAGATATTATCTGCGGAATTCAAAAACTAAAAGAAAGAATTAGATGATTTATAGCTATCAAGGTCTCGTAGGATGAGACTAATAAATATTATCTAGTCATCTAGTGAGCCCGTGGCAAGTACGGGATCCTGAGCTGAATGCGATAGGGTTTCTTTTCGCATGTTAAATAAAAATATTAGATTATAACTATGTATAACTTATTTTTTTTATAATAGTTTAAGTCTCTATCTTTGCTTTGGTGAAGTTTCAATACATTAGCGAGCAAAGTTTTTGAAAATATAATTTTTTTAAATGTAAACATTTTCTCAGAGTCTTACGGAAAATTAAGATCTTGACATGAATTATACTACTATTATTTGAATTGATAAAGTTTAAAAAACTAAAAATTAGCTTTTTGAAACATGCAGGTTTCTTTTTTGCAATTAAATATATCATTGACCGAGGAATTTACTGAGAAATTTACTTTAAAAAATCACATAAATGCTATGTTTGGATATAAACATCATAGAGTAATATAGAGTGGAAGGCTACCGTATATCGAAAAAGCGCTCTCTAGCGACTGCAGGACGAAAACTCTTACTTCTTAAGAGATATCCAAAGATCATAGAACATTCAAAACATTTGCCATAGATAAAAGATACATACCCTTTATGTTATATATATATAAACGCATTTTTTACTCTTGATAATGTCACCAAAATTTGCCCCGAAGAGAGCGGTTTCCGCCATTTTATTGCCCAATGATTTCGCCCTGGTTCTCGTATACGCTAAAATACATTGGCTCCTTATGGTGCCTTCCACTCTATATTACTCTATGATAAAGATAAACAGTATTAATACAACGCATTGGCAAATCATACAAGAGATATTATCAGCTGATTTGAATAAATCTAACTAACTTTTGTATTTAATTATTTTTTTTATAATTGTTTTTATGTCAAACATTTACGACTTTCATACTATTTATTTTTTAATTCTATTATTTTTCATTTGTATTTTAATTTATTTTATTAAAAATTAGATACTACACTTCTTTTGACTAAACTGGAGCGAAAGGACCTCCTTAAGCTTTTACTTTCTTTTCTATTTCTTACTGATGTAGATGAATGAGGAACTGTATAATATTTTCTTAATAATAATATCAATTATTAATAATGACTTGGAGATTACTGATTATTATTTATGGTTGTAAGGTGTGTTAGGATAATTTATGCTGTGTATAAATAAAAATTATAAAAAATTTTATTTAAAAAGTTTTTGTTATGCCGAGAGTAGCACAGTTGTTGTTTCATAAAAAAAACAATGAGGTGGTCCTCTGTTTGATGCAAATCAACATATAGGTACATATACAGGGTTGCAAGAAGGCCTCCTCTGACGTCAATCGGAGGGTTTGAAAAATTTTAATTTTTGATTTCCTTCATTTTTTGACATTTTTTAGTAGCCATCAAAAAACCCTTTCTGGTAAATTTTGAAATTTTTTGATCCCCGGTTTAAAAATGATCTTTTCGGTTTTTCAAAAATGGTCCAAATTAAAAATTTTGTTTTTTACATACTTTTTAGAAAAAAATACAAAAAATTATTTAAAGTGTTTTTATATGCGATTTTTGAGTTTGAAAATTTCAATCTTTTTTTTTGAAACTGTATACCTACATGCTAGGGTGGCCCCCCCAAAAATAAAATAATATTTTGTTATTTTTGATTTCGCATGAAAATATGATAATTTAACATGTTTTTAAAATGTTCACCATAAATCAGCTCGATTAAAAAACATTTTAAGAGGCCAATCAAGATTTTTAAAAATTTCCAAAATGTTAAAAAATTTAATTTTGTTTTAGTTTTTTTCATTTTTTTTTCTCTATATATTATTATTGTCTACAAATTATGTTGATTAATGTCCATTATAATTAGTAGATTAAAAATTCAGTTTATTGGACAAAGTTTTTTTATTGAAGTTCTTCTTCAATTTTTGTACAACGTTTCGTCTCTCTCGAGACTTTTTCAAGTACTCAATTGGCTAGAACAACATTGGTTGAAATAAAGATAAAAATAACTGAGACATAGTAGAATTTTTTCTTTCTAGATTGATACCATAAAACAATATAAGTTGTTCTAGCCAATTGAGTACTTGAAAAAGTCTCGAGAGAGACGAAACGTTGTACAAAAACTGAAGAAGAACTTCAATAAAAAAACCTTGTCCAATAAACTGAATTTTTAATCTATTATTGTCTACGTTGAAAATTATAAATATTCTGAAAATTTAAACTCTATAATATATCAATTTATAGAGGCCGCTCAAGATTTTAAAAATTTTTAAAGTAGTGTACTTTAGATGTTTTCCAGGGACCTGTAAATATAAATATTAAATTAATATAAATACATTCGAGTGGTGAACCGCGATTGGAATTATGTGGAATTATTTTAGAATTAATTAGATAATGCCCCTTCATCTATTGTCTTCTATTTGGAAATGAAAGTGGAAGTGGAAGTAGGGGTACATATTAGGTCGCAGTTCACCACTCGAATACACTATTTTAAAAATTTTAAAAATCTTGAGCGACCTCCATATATTAATATATCGATTTCAGAATATTTATAATAATTTACAATGTAAGCAATAATGATAACACATAAATAGAAAAAAACTCCTAAAATTTTTTAACCGAGCTGATTTTTGGTGAGCATTTTAAAGACATGTTCAATTAATATTTTTATATTCGTGATCAAAAATAAAAAAACATTGTTTTTTTTTTGGGCCACCCTAATATATACTGAAAATAAATGTGTTTATATATTTAATTTATTTGTAAGAGTCTTTATTTTCGAAGGTAATACATACATCATCAGTCTTTTAATTAGAAATATTTTATCTCTTATTACTTTATCCAATGCAAAGCATGGGTAAAGTATTGTAATCGCTCTCGGGGCAAGCGTGGCTTCAAAGGGTCCTCAGGTAAAAACTACGGAACCCATGGACTCAATTAAAGTCACAAATTGTAGTATTCAATTAGGTTGAATTTTAGCATGTGACGGTTTTGCCAAAAATTACAAGGGGTCTCGTCGAGAGGCCAAAAAGTGCGATTTTTTTATTTAGTGCGTGCGGATGGATGGATGGATGTATGGATGGATGGATGTATGTTATCGTTTTTTTGGCCCACGATTTTTTCCACACCGTTGCACCGATTGAAATGAAATTAAAAACCTAGCATTCTTTTAACAAAATGAAGCGCTGATTAGTTTTTGCTACATATCGGTCCACAAACATTAGTACTTTATTTCAGTACTTTTTTAGTTTTTTCTAAATATCTTGAAAATGACTTAACCAATTTTGATGAAATTTAATATCCTAATTAAGTACCTTGGGACCACAAAAAAGGTTAAATAAAGTTTTTAGTAAAATTATATTTTAAAGTAGTTTACTCTAGAACATATTAATATTTCAAATGAATTTGCATAAAGTTTAGCAACGATCCGTTGCAGTTTATTTTTCATATGGGTTCACTTACATGATTAGATATATGTAGATAAATTTGTTTTGTTGTTATAGCAAGCTAGCCACATAAGACATAACAAATATTTTAAAGAGTAAAGTAAAGAAAATTTTGAAAAATTTAAGAAACTTTATAAAATTTAAAATATAAAATATCTAAGTAGATTTCACAAAAATGAAGGACAAGATGCTTGTTTAGCATGACTATATATATTCCGGGGTATGAGCCTTCTTCAGGAGTTCATAAAAGAAACTGAATTCCTGAAGATGGGCTCATAGCCCGAAATATATATAATCATGCTAAACAAGCATCTTGTCCTTTATTTTTTGTGAAAACTACCTAGTATTTTATATTTTAAATTTCCTTAAATTTTTCAAAATTTTCTTTATTTTAGTTAAATATGTTTCACCAAGAACCATTCTTCTTTAATAAATTATTTGAAACAGTTTCCAGTTTTCCAGGCCGCCGCCAAGGTATATCACACTTGAAAAAATCACAGATCTAGTCATCAAAACATCGTGTATTTATGTTTTATATGTTTGCCTTAATATTTAACAGTGCATAATGTGGCTCTTATCAAAGCTTTTTCCATTACATTTTAAAATTTTGAAAAAAAACCCACTCGTCTTGATCCTTTCCAATTAAATTATATCTATTATTACTAAAAATACCCTAGAGATGCCAATAAATGCGAAATTTACCACTATATATAGAGTATAGTTTATTAACTTTTTTGAACGAAAATTGGTGAAAAGTTGGTAATTTAATTTGCTCACAGATATGTGTTCAACATCAATTTTGAATTCTGTAACTTATTTTTCGAAACCAGGATACATTTTTTTTAAAATTAATTTCGTCTCTAGTAATCAATCATTAACAATAATAATATTTTTTTTTCAAAATAAATACCAGGCTTCTGATAGAAAGTCATGGTTCGAGGTCAAAGAAATTAGTATTGAAATTAATTATTACCTATATTTTTGTTGCGTCTATAATATTGAATGCTATGTTTGTAATATATCGTATGCATATTGGAAATAAATCATTTGAAATGGAATTGAGGAAACAATATAAAATATCAGTGATAATGTTGTTACTGAACTCACCTATCTAAATTTTAATTTGGAAACCTTTACTCTAAACCTAAATTTATAGCTTCTAAACTTTATTTACATACGCTTCTCATTAATTTTATCAAAGAGTGCTATATTAGTCTTAGTCTAAAATTTCATTTTTTTCTTTTTCATGCTTAGAAATTTTTGAAACGTGGAGAAAAATAATTTTCAAGCATGTTTGCTGTGTTTCTATCATTATCTGAGCTCCGATACCCAGTGACGTACCTAGAACTTTTGCCGCCCGGGCCGGTCTCCAATTTGCCGCCCTTCCTAAGTTTATTAAATGGTGGTTTTTATAAATTAACTAGCTGCAAGGCCCGCCTTCGGCGGCCCTTCTGAAAGGGGCACGCCCCCCTGACCCCCAACCCACGAACCCTACTCCCCACCACCCCCCTAACTCACCCAGCACACTCCTACCCCCACCCCCCAGCACCCGTGCACAACCACCGACCCCACCCCACCACCACGTACCCCACCCCCCACCCCGCTACGCCTCTGGACCCTCACCTGATCCCCCCTCATTATGTCTCTGGACCTTCACCTAAATCCTCTACTCCACCCTGCACCCCTCACCCCGTGCCCCCCCCCGCACCTTACCCCCGCCCCCGCACCCATTTTTTCATTTTTAGCCTTCTAGTGACCCATATATTCTATATACAAAATTTGGTTAAGTTGGCTATTAAGGGTAAGAATTTTCATTTTTTGCCCCCCCCCCCCCCATTGGGTGGCTAGTTTTTGCATTTCTAGCCTTCTAGTGACCCACAGATTATGTATATAAAATTTGGTTGAGTTTGGTCCAAGAGCAAGAATTTTCATATTTTGACCCTCCTCCCTTTTTGGGTGGTTTTTTGGGGGAATTTTTTTAAACAAAACTTGTCAGAAATCACATCCCCTACAACTTTGCTCATTTTTAAATTTGCCGTAGAGTTAATAGTTTAGGAGTTATTTGATCATTTTCATTCGTGCGCCCCCCCCCCCAAACCCCCTTCTGGGGTCAAAATATCAAAACGTTATATAGCTAAAAACGTAAGTTAGAAGACATCTGATCTAAATATGAAATTTCATAATAATCCCTTCAGCCGTTTTTGCGTGAATAGTG
This sequence comes from Forficula auricularia, assembly GCA_024734495.1. Taxonomy (NCBI): domain Eukaryota; kingdom Metazoa; phylum Arthropoda; class Insecta; order Dermaptera; family Forficulidae; genus Forficula; species Forficula auricularia. Next base: position 1,849,886 of record JALMQS010000621.1, on the reverse strand, counting down.
AGCAAATTTTCGCGGAACCCACGGAAACATACAGGCAGACAGACAGGAATTTTGTTGATAACTTTGCTTGAAACGTGCGCAACCAAAAATTTGGCGTGATTTGGACCAATGTACAGACAAAACCTTAATTTTATATATATAGATAAACATAAATAAATAATTGCTTTCTATAAATATACAAAATACAAGATACTTTTTTAAAAGCCACAAGAAACTTACGGAGGCCGCAGGTTCCCCACCTATGGAATAAAACATATATCTAATTTACAAAAAAAAAAAAAATATTAACTTCAATTTGAGAGCTCCTTTCGCAACTAGCAGCACTGATAGCAATTGTTAAAAATTCTTAGCAAAATTACAATATTGGATACAGAATTTCCCATCTACTTATACTGTTGAATAAATTCTAGTAGATCAAGAGGACTCCTTCCTTTTTTTTAGATCTTTAGAGATAATATTTTCTTGAAAAGTTTTTACGTGAATTGACAAGTTTCTAAGTGAATTGACAAGTTTTTATTTTGCCGAGAGTAGTAGAGTTGTTGATTCATGAAGAGAAACAAAGAGGTTGTCCTCTCTGCTTGATCCTATTTAATTTAAATAATAATATTTGCTACCCCTACATTGACTTGGCGCCGAGGAAAACTATTCGAAATCATATAGTAATTCATAATTAGTGGAAATCGAATAGTAAACTTATGAAGTGAACAAGTTGTTTTTTACAACTATAACTAAATATAAAAAATGTCGCCCCAAAATATGTGCCCTCCAGTGCGGACCGTACCCACTGCACCTCTCTTGATACGCCTCTGCCGATACCTATAAAAGATCAAAACTTTGTAATTCTCGGTTGTTTTTTTTTTCAAAATAAAGAAATGATCAGATTTTCAAAACTTTTAGTTTAAAAAATGAAGAAAATAAAAAAATAAAAAATATCAAATTGGTATAATGGAATCTCTCGAAGTAGTGTTAGTAGCCTGCGAGCTGAAATTTGGCACACAGTAGTGTATTAATTTTTGCCAAATTTCAGCCTTCTAACACTACAAAAATATCAAATGCCTAATAATCAAAATTTGCAAAGATTGTACCGAATTTTGATAGTTTTCATTTTTTTCTTTTAAATCCTATTTATTAAATATAAAACTCGCTCAACTGTACATTTCATTTCAGAAAGCAAAGGCCTATGAACCTCGCTGCGGGGTTCTAAAAAGGTTTCCATCAACTATTAGCACCATTCTTTTCTTGAGGAAATGAATTTTGACTGACGCTATGATAGATTACATCTACAGGTAAATCATAGATAAATATGCTATAATTTTTTAAAACTTCTAGTTTGAAAATTTTCCCATACTTTATAATCTTTTATCCATTAGCATGACCCAATGAGTGGTCCTTATTTTGGGTATTTTCGAATTTCTACGCTGACAGAGGCTCATATGGTTCGAAATAAATAAAAAAAAATATATCCCTAAGTTTCCAAGTCTCTATCTCGATTTTAATCTCTGTCTCACAGCGATGCAAGTTTTCCATCTAAATAACATGGGGTTTTTGACATTGAACGATCAATTTTTTATTCCGACCAATATAATCGTTCAAAAAATTATTTGAAACTCTGTAGACATTATTCTTATAATAGCAGCTATCTTTCATAATTTTTACAGACTTTTAGATATTATAATTTTGGAGTTACAGGTAGATAAAATACTGCTATATCTTAGTAGTTAGTAAGTTATATACTCCAAAAATTATAATAGCTAAAAATCTGTAAAAATTCTGAGCGATACCTACTATTATAACGATAAGTCTACCGAGTTTCAAATTTTTTGAACCATTACTTTGACCGAATAAAAATTTGATCGTTCAATGCCAAAAACCCCAAGATGGGAAACTTACATCGCTGTGGGTTACAGGTTAAAATTGAGATAGAAACTTGAAACTTGCCGGATATTTTATTTTTATTTATTTCCAACCATTTGAGCCTGTCAGCGTAAAAATTCGAAAATACTTAAAATAAGGACCACCCTAATAATCGTATGTTCAAAAATGTGAATTATGAACGCCTTAATATAAGCTATTTTCTATTTTACTTTACCAAAATCATTTTTGAAAACACTGTTAGAATCAATAAATACTTTTGTTAAATCTGTTTCTGATGAAACAATTCACTTATCTGAATAATAAACACGACAACATTTATTATTAACAAGAACAACTCTGTCTTGATATATTATGTCATCTTAACCGACTTGAGATCAAGGAAACTAAAAGAAAGAAAAACCAGAGTAGGACTAAGATTTGAAAGTGGGGTCATGAATGCCATCCATATCTGTCTTGAAATCTCAAGACCGTTTAATAAATGTGAATAAAGAATTATACAAATTTTTCCACCCTCATAAATTAAAATTTATAATAAATGTTCATGGTTAAAAATATTTCTATTTCCCCTACAAATAATTTCCACCTTTTTTTCCCCCATCTGGGGGATCAAGAATTGTGTCTCTTCGTTGGAGCGAATCGGATATAAAGAATTGCATTCTGGATAAAATAAAAAAATGACGAAATGCTGACCCAACAGGTTGGCCTCTCCAGTGAAAAGAAACTTGTTGAAAATCAGCCGCCTTCATCTCGTTAACCATTCAGGTTTATATACTGGATTATGCACTATATAGATATAAAAGAGCGAAATGATTTTGCCTCAAGAATTAAAAGGGCCTAAAAATATAATTTAAGTACTTATTTCTACCTTCACATAATTAAGAAGCATTTAGAGAATAACAAAATATTTATAAAGCATTTATTAGCAAAATCGAATGAATCTCTGAAACCACTTACTTATATGGATAATTTTTATTTAAAAACTCATCAAAATTAACAACATTTCGAAAAATAATTCTGAGCATTGGCGCGCCAAGTACCTTTTGCGCCGTAGTTAGCAATCATGTTCAAACCTGTTGCTGTTTGCCAGTAGCAGCATCAGTCAAGGCATTTAATACCAACACCTCGTATAATGGGAGCACCTGCTATATAGGAAACTTATTTACCAGATGAGTTAAGGGTATAACTAATAGGAGCTCGTTATTTTGGATTTTTCGAATATTTATGCTGACAGGGGGTCATATGGTTAGAAATAAATAAAAAACAATATCACCCAAGTTTCAAGTCTCTATCTTAATTTTAACCTAGTACTACACAGGTATTAAGTTTTCCATCTAAATAACATGGGTTTTTTTTGGCATTGATTGATCAATTTTTTATTCCGGCCAAAGTAATGGTTCAAAAAATTTGAAACTCTCTAGATTTTATCCTTATAATAGTAGCCCTGAGAACTTTTATAGATTTTTAGCTATTATAATTTTGGAGTCTCTAACTTACTAATACTAAGATATAGCAGTATTTTATCTAGATGTAACTCCAAAATTGTAATAGTTAAAAATCTGTGAAAATTCTGAAGGATAGCTACTATTATAAGGATAATGTCTACAGAGTTTCAAATTTTTTGAAGCATTACTTTGGCCGGAATAAAAAATTGATCGTTCAGTCTCAAAAACCCCAGATGGGAAACTTAATCGCTGTGTAGCAGCACCAGGTTAAAATTGAGATAGAGACTTGAAACTTGGGGGATATTTATTTTTTATTTATTTCTAACCATGTGAGCCCCTGTCAGTGTAAATATTTGAAAATATCCAAAATAAGGAGCACCCTAATGACTACCTGCAAAATAGGCGCAAGCCATGTCCCATTTTTACTTTATCCATTTACATTCCTTAAAAATTAAATAACTCCGTTATGGTTTTGAAGTGAAATTGATGGGTATGAATTATGTTCTAACTGAAGATTATTGCAATTATTGTACCATTATCGTGGTATTTATTATGGATAAGTATGCCAGCTGGTGTTAATGATGTCCATTTTGTGAAAACTATTTGTACTTACTGCTTGCTCTAGGATGCAAATCGAAACATCTTGAACAAAATATTATTATTATTATTAAATACTTTTTGTATGTTTCTCAAGTGGATCGTTTCTTTCTTTAGTCTAAGTACCTGACATTATTTTCAGAAAGTTTTTGTTTTTGGATTTTAAAGGGAAAATAAAAAAAACTTCCTGTAGACAAAATTAATGATATGAAATTTAGTTTATTTTATTAAATAAATAAAAAAATATAAAAAGTCATTCTAAAATTTTTCACACTTGCTTAAACTATCACTTCCTTGAGAAGAGTATTGGCCAATATGTCAAATGCTAAGAATCCAAAGAAATACCTAGTATAAAAATTAGTATCCATAGAATTACTTAGGTAAATAATAAATATTTTTTTAATCTAATAAAATTTATACAATTTGATATTTTGTTTAATTAATATTTTAATGTTTTAATAAATTTTAATATGAGTTGAATATTCACACATTAGGCGAACATAGCTGAGTTTTTTTTTCGAAGATATATCAAATAGAAAATATTATATTTTTGTGTTGCCGAGAGTAACAAAATTGTTAATTCATAAAAGAATGGATATCAATGAGGTTGTCCTCCGCTATATGCAAATAAACAGACTCATATACATATCGTCGTCTCAGAGTGTAAACCTGCTAAATCCATTTTTTATCATATATGACATATTAATACCGTTCGAAAGAAAAAGAGATGCAACATCGTCCAAGTAAAACCACTACTTAAAATTACGATCGTAAGTTGTAGAAAAAAAATGTGAAAAATAGTTTCTTTCCATAACAATAATATTAATTTTTTTTTCTGCTCTGTAAAATGTCTTTGTTGTGAGTTAGCAGGCTAACGTCTGTATATCGAATATAAATATGTAGGTATATAATTTATTTATTAGAGACTATGGTTTTGAAGATTTGACCTTAATCATCAGTTTTTTAATTAGAATGTATTTACATGGGTTCGATTATCCGATTGGATATAAATAAAAGATTACCAACAATAGTCTTAATTCATTTTCGTGGTCCTGTAGTGCCCTGACTATTATTAGTAAATTTAAACACCTTAACCTATAATAAACTCTTTTCTTTATTCTCTATTTTAATTTAAGGCCCCGTTGTGATTGCTGGCCAAAGAAAAAATAATAATTTTCAAACTTTGGGTGACGTGATTAATTGGGAAGTTTTTGAATATATTTTCATCCATTCGTTGTGGACCGTTGGAATTTATAAATAAGAGAGAGAAAAATAATTTTCAGAAATTATCTTTTCTCTGACGTTCTAATCCAATACTAAACTCGCTGAAAGTTAGAATCTGCATTGGTATTACATATCACTTTGAGCCTATACTACTAATTAACCTTACCTTCATCTTCAGACTAATATAAATATCGTGGTTTCAGTGAAAAAAGTGCATCGTACTATCTTAGTTTATTATCCCCATATAAAAGGGGCTTAAGCATGGGAATACCTGCTTTAAACACATCACCTTTTTAACGCATAAAGGGAAGAAAAAAATTCATTACAAAATAAACTGTGTTAGTTTAATAAAATAACATTAACCAAACGAAAATAACATGTATATAAAATTGTTTTTGTAAGCAATAAGCAAGCTCAACAAAACGAATTACCCTCCGGCTATTTCTGATAGGGTTCCTAGTTTCTTTGTTCGTTCAAACTAGAGAAAGGTTTTATGAATCAGACTTAATTATTCAGTGCTGAATTAATGTCTTTGTTTTTGTTACTGTCTACAGATGTATCTTCTTTTGGTAATTTTATATGCATGAGCTTTCATACCTGAAAGGTCTTCTGAATTTTCGAATTTTTGAATCAAAAGAGAGTTTTAAAAATATTACTTTTTCGGCTTAAAACTAATTTTTAAAACTTATCTTTCAGGTCATTTTCAGAATCGTGGAATCTTTCGCTCATCGGGTATTTTTCGAATAGATATGTTGTGTTTTAGGTTGATTTCATTTTTTGACTTACCTCTTCTTCTTTGAAGGTCTCTAAAATATTTTAACCAATCAAATTTAGGAACGCGGTGTTGGTTTATAGTGAAACATTGTTAAAATTAAATTAGGTTGAGTTCGTGGTGTTTCACAAGGAGAAAAATTAAAATACAAAGATTTTTTATAGTTTTACTCTATATATTTCGAGCTCATAACTCATCGTCAGGAGAACATTGACTGAAGATAACATAAAATAATGAACAAATTTATTTTAATATGATGGACAGTTATTTATGACTTCGTCAAATATGAAAGAATTATCAGGGGATGGGATGGCTTAGAGCCGAAAGAACAGATGGAGCGAACAGAGGGCTAAACTGAAGAATGAAAAGATATTTCTACTTGGAAGTTGTCGAAAATTATGTGTGTGCCATAAAGGAGGGCAATAAACTTCGATGAAGTGGGAGATAAATTTAACCTAATTTATCGCGCGGAGAATTACCACTGCTCAGAGCCTAAAACCTTACTAAATTGGATGTTGGATTATATCAAGTTTCTGAGATTGGCTCGTGATCCCGGCTTCTTTTCCTTCTCTCTGTTCCTCTTCACGATGGAGGGGCCAGCCCATACAGGCCTTTAGGGGATGGACCTTCTGGTGTATCTCCCTTCTCACATCAATTTCATTAAAAAAAAAACTATGGAATGTGATGAGGTTGCATAGATGAAAATTTCCATCTCTATTTTCTATTTAAAAATAAAAATAAAAATAAACCCACCATACATCCTCATCACATTCCAATTCAAATTAAATATCATTGATTAAGATGTCAATTATTGGTGAAGTTTGATGTCTGTTTGATTGTTCAAGATGTTTTGATTAAGGTGTATGGCCTTTTTAATTTCAGCTGACTCAAACAAATCCGATTTCCTACTTTTTGAAATGAAATGTAAAGGGTTCGATGAAGGTGAATGGTTGTGGTCAAACAAATGATCTGCAAAAGCAGAGTTATAACTTAATTAATTTTTCTCCTTGTGAAACACCACCAACTCCAACCTCATTTATTTTAACCAAGAATTAAAAATAGTATATTTCTGTGACAGGTGCTGTAATATATGGATTAAATCAGCGGCGCCTTTTTACAATACAAATTTTTCCATGTCTCCTTACCCTAATTAAAAGTACATATATCAAAACAATTATCTCTATTTGGTCTCTCTAATTATCATGTGTTAGAATGTATAAAAATATCTTGGGAATTAATAGATTATTTTCTATGAAATCAAAAATTCAGACCGCAGGGGGGGGGGGACCCTTTGTATCTATTTCAGATTTTTTCGAGGGTATCAAAGTTAAATTTTTCAACTTTATATCAAAGCAAATAGCGTATTTGTTCTCCCTAAATACTATTGTATTAGAATAGATAAAATATCCTTGGAATTAATAGTTTATTTTTCTATGTAATTCCAAGATTCAAACCACGTGGGGGGACCGTTTGTATCCATTTCAGATTTTTTCGAGGGTGTCAAAATTAAATGTTTTCGCTTTATATCAAAACAAATAGCGTATTTCTTATCTCTAAATACTAGAATCGATAAAAATATATTGAGAATTAATAGTTTATTTTTCTATGAAAATCAAAAATTCAGACCACAGGGGCGACCCCTTTGTATAAATTCCAGATTTTTTTCGAGGTGTCAAAGTTAAATTTTTTGCTTTATATCAAAACAAATAGCGTATTTGTTCTCTCTAAATACTATTGCATTAGAATCGATAAAAATATCTTGGGAATTAATAGATTATTTTTCTATGAAAATTTAAAAATTCGGACCTCTGTATACATGTCAAATTTTTTCTAGGGTGTCAATGTTAAATTTTTCTGTTTATGTATATGTCTAATCGTAAGTAAGAGATAAAAATGAATAATAAATAAATCTTTAGATTCTCACTTTGTTTTTTGTCAAGTTAGGCCAAATACAGATAAAATAAATAAATATATGCAATATTCATTTACTATGAGTTAAGATTTCTAGAGTCACTTGTTTCACATTAAACATGTTAATGTGAAACAAGTGACCTAGAAATCTTAACTCATAATAAATGAATATTTCATATAATATTTGATCTACTTTTATCTTTGTTATACCAACACCACAATCCTATTAATTATTAGGCCAAATGTCTTGCTTCAATTAACTATTAAGCTTCGCGGCGCACCTGTGAAGAGGCTGCGGCTACCCGGTGCGCCGCGGCGCAACCTCTGGATTAAGTGATTCATCGGCGTTTTAAATTACTCTTGTAATTTTGAAATTTTGTACTATCCTTCCTCATGAGAGACGGATTTCAAGTAATTTTTCTCTAAATTGTGAGCTATTAGATGAAAATTTACCAATTTAAAAGGGTAGATTTTGTTTCTCGTTGTTTGTGATCCTAATTCGCTTTGTCTGGAAGAAGAGAAGCTTGAATTTTATTAGCTATCCCAGACCGCTTACATTATACGATTATTTTTTGTTCTTTCATAAAGCTTTAATGAGATTTCATGGATCATTATAAATTCAATCATTTAAGGACATAAATATACTGTGGGTTTATACATAAAACTTTCTAAACCTTTATAAAATATTGAAATGACAATTGCATCAATACATATAAAAATTTTTCAATATGAATGACAAATGTTTTATTCCTGGCTTACTACCATCTCTTGAATTAATTTGTTAAAAGCAGATGATTAAAAAAAATATTAAATTCTAATAAATTAATTTATATATGTAAATATTTACATGAATTATACCATTTATCATCTCAATAAATAATTCAAACTGATCGATCATTACTACTTCAACTTTTTCTTTTTTAAAAATGACTTGCATTCGACAATCAAACGAGTTTGCTACCTGCAATGTGAACTATTTTATTAATAATTTAATTATATAATAACACAGGTAATTAATAATTAATTAATAATTACTTAATTTATCAAATTGAAATGTAAAAAAATAAATAAATATTAGTTTAGTTGATGAATAATGAACAGATCCAGATTATATGAATTTTACTAAAATCAATATAAAATAAAAATTATAAACTGTTTTATTAAATATAAATAAACTGAAAAACATAATTAAATAAATAATTAACGAAATATAGAAGAAAATTTATAAAACGAGAGCTATCCAAAATTTGAATTCCTATTTTTAAATCTGTAATATTTAACCCCTATCAATGTCCATGTCATAAGTCACTATTTCGTTTCATTCGAAATTTTTAAGTTTTTTTCATTGACATTTTTTGTATCAGGTTTATTATTTTTATTCAACTCCTACGACAATATTATTAATATTATTATTCAGACTGTTTTAAAATTATCCTGTCACGTATGACAGGAAATGATTATTTAGACAACTTTCTTGCCCTTTTTACCTTTCGCAGTCTCAGGGCTTGTACATTTATTATTACGTTCTTTCTTAGGCGTGGTCCATATGAAAATTTTTATTTTTATTGCTTATTCGTGCTTAGAAATGACTGAAACGTAGCGAATAATCATTTTCAAACATACTTTTTTTTCTATTTATGTATGTGTGTCGATATGGAATCTCATACGCACCATATCTAGACAGTGGCGTACCTAGAACTTTTGCCGCCCGGGGCGGTCTCCAATTTGCCGCCCTTTCTAAGTCAATCAAATGGTGGTTTTTATAAATTAATAAACATAAATAAATAATTGTAATTGAGACAAACTATAGGTGGGGAACTTTTTTACCATTGGATGCCATATTTAAATTAGGCAGTAATAAAGGAGGCCGCATAAGTTGATATACCTATAAATGCAACTTTTATAAAAATACAAGATACTTTTTTAAAGGCCACAAGAAACTTACGGAGGTCGCAGGTGGCCCACCTATGAGACAAAACATATACCTAATTTACAAAAAAAATTACATTACTATTAAATATTTTTTTATTTTATATTTATAAATAAATAATTTCATTTCTTTTGGATAAACAAATAAATTGTATTCATATGTATATGTGAAAATATATTTATATACTCTAATATTTACTCTTTTAACATTCATAGTAGAAAAATCGTGTATAATGCTCTCAAAATTTATATTATTTGTAATTTCTTGCTCTTTGGACAATATTGCAAGATTTTGTAGTCGTAAATCACTCATTGTGGAACGAAGATAATTTTTTATCAACTTTAATTTGGAGAAAATTTTCGAAATCATATAGTAATTCATAATTCGTGAAAATCGAATAGTAAACTTATGAAGTGGACAAGTTATTTTTTACATCTATAACTAAATAAAAAAAAATTCTGCCCCAAAATATGTGCCGCCCGGTGCGGACCGCACGTACCGTCCCCCTAGGTACGCCACTGTATTCGTAAAAAATTCATTCTGCGACCAAATTTTTTTCTTTAGATATTTAGGTATATGCTGAAAACAAGTTTATATTAATAAACTGCTACTTTGTGTCAACTTTCAGCTCTCTAGCTAAACCGTCACTTTCAGAAAAATTACCAAATCACAGAGTGTGCCGAGTCGTAAAAATATTTTCATTTTTTCTCCATTTATATTTTGTTAAAGTTCTAATGTTAATATCCTTCAAGATTACCATCCCTGACATATGTAACTTTAAAAATATGAATTTTATTATTATGATTAAATTATTTTTATACTGAAATGACAGGAAAATAGATGAGAAGCAAAGCCTTAGGGTAACCCACCTTATAATTAAATTTCATTAATGAAATCTTAAAAGTGGCGATCAACGCTGATGGCTATAAAAAAGAATAAAATTCAACACGACTTTCATAAAGTTCATTTTAATTAAAAGATATTAATGATAGCTTGTTATTCAAATTTCTAGTGATGTCAATTGGCCTGCTACTTTCTTATAGTATCGAGGAAAGCGATTAAGCTTAGTTATACTATATATCTTTCACTTGTTTTTTATTTTATTTTAAATCTTCTTTCTTTATTAAAATTGAATGCAAATAACAAGCGTAGGTTTTGATTTATTCTCTCAACTTTCAACTTGTTATCTTTATTAACTTTTTCAATCACTTTTCAGCTTATCAGAATTGCATGTATGAGCTCTACTTCATGAAAGTGGTTTACATTACAAAATAAATATTTTTCAAAATAAAACAACAATCCTGCTAAATGATATTGGGACTTAATTAGCTTGCTAACAGTAGAATAGGTCAAATTGATAAAATATTTCAAATAAATAGGACAGTGACGCACCCAGATTTTTTTTTTTTTTTGGGGGGGGGGGAGGCTGCGCTTTTTTCGGGAGAAGTGCAAGGGAGTTGCAATCTTCTAATTATATACTGATACTAATGAGATGATTTTTTTTATCATTCTCTTCTACTTTTACTAGAATGTCATATTTTTTTATCCAGAACTATCAGCTCATTTTTTACGGTTAGCCAGCCGCTCGTGATATTTTCCCATTGTCGTTTTGTCTAGTTCAGGAATCGGAGAGGGCGAATTTTTTAATTTATTGTAGAATTTTAATTTTTGTTTTTTTGGTTTTCTATTCATGTTTACACATATATAGGTATATGATTTGCGAAGAGCATACCGAGTCTTTTCATTTTTTCTCCAATTTTATTTACATAAAGAGGGGACATTTTTTGATTTGTGTGTATTAGAGTGGGCCTTATTTTGGGTATTTTCGAATTTTTATGCTCCCAGAAATAAATAAAAAAATATCCCTCGAATTTCAAGTCTCTATCTCAATTTTAACCTTTGGTGAACAGCGATATAACTTTCCCATCTAAATAACATGGGGTTTTTGGCATTGAACTATCAATTTTTTATTCCGGTCAAAGTAATAATTCAAAAAATTTTAAACTCTTTAGACATTATCCTCTTAATACTAACTATCCTTCGAAATTTTTACAGATTTTTAATTATTATAATTTTGAGAGTTACAGCTAGATAAAAATACTGCTATATCTTAGCGATAATAAGTTATAGACTCCAAAATTAATAGAATATCTAAAAATCTGTAAAAATTCTGAAGAATAGCTATGATTATAAGGATAAAGTTTACAGAGTTTCAAATTTTGTACAAAATTTGAGATCGATCGGACAACGCGAAGAGGTGGCTGAAATTTTTAGAATTTCGCGCTATTCGATTACTATAATATATTTTGTTATACGTCGTTAAATTGAAACAAGGAATTAAAACATCTATGACCATGAAATTACTAAATATTATCTTCTGGAATCCCGCACCTAACTTCGTCATTAAACCATTATTATTATACACATAGACAAAAGAAAAAAAGATTCAAGTGAATTCAATATTTTGCCTAACTCCTAGGCGTACACTCGAAAATTTGAAAATGTATCGTTTCTAAGCTATAATATTTCAATAATATATTTATATATATTAAAATTATTAATCAATTAATTAATATTTATAATATATTAATGTTTTTCTTCACAACAAGTCTTATTTCTCTCTGAACTCTGAACTCTAAACCCTCCCTGAGAAGTGAAATTTCATGGTCAAAAAATAAGGTCCAGCCTAAGTATCCACGATATTGAGTTACCTTACAAAGCCTGAATAAAGTTTGTTTTGAATGGTTATAGAAAATTAGCAGAAATTTATCACGAAAGTTCGGATTAATAAGATGTACATTTGCACCTAAATTCAGTTTTCTAGTTCAAAAAAATGCTAAATCACTAAAATTCATAGAGAGCTTATACAGAGTCTTGAATAAGTTTTCACTTTTCCTCTAATTTTATTTATTTATGTATATAAATTTAATACATATGTTTACTTATTATTACATTAATCAACTTACTTAAGCTATAAATAAGAAGAAGAAGACTATTATTTATAATTTATAATACAAATGTTGAAAATAAATTATATTCTAATTAGCTACGAATATATAAACTATTGTAAAGCAAAAAGAATAAAAAAGTGAAAACATGAGGATACTACAGCATGAATAACGTTCAAAAACAGATTTAAGGACAAGTCACTAATAAAAAGACAGAGCCTCTTCCCCCTTGAGGTGTGCGTGCTTGCCAACACATCGACATCCGCCAGCGAAAGTTCCTCATGCCTTATTAACGATGCAGACTTCTCTTAGATGGGGTCTCAGAGCCCCGGGGGCAAATCTGAGCCGCCCTTGAGACACATGGACCTGGTCTGGCCCGAACTAGCTGCAAATCTGGGGCGTTTCGTCATTTTCACACTGCATGTATATAATATATTGATAAAGTACAAGTTATGAGAGAACTGTCGCAATGAAATCGCGGGGGCCTATTTGGAGGCCAGGTATGTTGAAGGGCCTACCTGAGGAGGGGATCTTGACCGAGAACAAGGTGCGTCGCATTCGAGCTTACAACACACTCATAAATCAACTTAAATATGTTCTACTGTATTTAACCTGATCTCAAGATGGTTAGAAAAAAATATTAATTTAGTTTTATTATTATGTGAGTTCTTAGAAGGGCAAAAGATTCCGATATTTGCCAAAACTATGTCCAAATAATGTTTGATCATCATGGATTTTATTTCTCAACACTGATGATTAATAAATACTGCTACCCCAAGTTTCTTAAAATTATATTTCTCAACATCTGGTGACTAACTTAACATGCTACCCCATTCTGTTTTCTAAAATTTTCAAAACCTATCACAACATTCCGAACAGTATACTGTGCGAGAAACTAAAGATAAAACGATTATCCGAATATATCAAAGAAAATATTATTAGTTCACAGTTTTCACAGGGGCCAGGTATGTTTAAATGGTCCACCTTAGGAGATCTTGACCGAGAACAAGGTGCGTCGCATTGGAGCTTACAACACACTCATTAATCAACTTAAATATGTTCTACTGTATTTAACTTGATCTAAAGATGGAGACAAAAAAATATTAATTTAGTTTTATTATTATGTGAGTTCTTACAAGGACAAAAGATTCCGATATTTGCCAAAACTATGTCCAAATATTGTTTGATCATCATGGATTTTATTTCTCAACAACTGATGATTAATAAATACCGCTACCCCAAGTTTCTTAAAATTATATTTCTCAACATCTGGTGATGAACTTAACATGCTACCCCATTACACCTATCACAACATTCCGAATACTAGTATAATGTGCGAGAAACTAAAGATAAAATGGTTATCCCAATATATCAAGAAATTATTATTAGTTCACAGTATTCACGGGGGTCAGGTATGTTAAATGGTCCACCTTAGGAGAGATCTTGTCCGAGAACAAGGTGCGTCGCATTGGACCTTACAACACATTCATAAATCAACTTAAATATGTTCTACTGTATTTAACTTGATCTAAAGATGGAGACAAAAACATATTAATTTAGTTTTATTATTATGTGAGTTCTTACAAGGGCACAAGATTCCAATATTTGCCAAAACTATTTCAAAATAATGTTTGATCATCATGGATTTTATTTCTCAGCTATGATGATTAATAAATACCGCTACCCCAAGTTTCTTAAAATTATATTTTCTCAACATCTGGTGATGAACTTAACATGCTACCCCATTTTGTTGGGGGGGGGGAGGGGGGTCGGCTTGGCATTGTATCAATTATTCCACTTCATAAAAAACACAGAATTTTTCTAAGATGTTGCGCGAACGTAAAAACGTATATTATTGATCAGAATTTAATTTATTTAGGCTATTTAGACCATAAAACAAGCATAAAAAACTAGTATGTTTATTTAAAAAATTTTATCTAATAGAAAAAAATTACAAAAATATTAATGATTTTTGCAATTTTTCATAAGTTTCAAAGTTCGATGCACGAGCGAAAGATGTTAACCGATTTTAAGTTTTGATTTATGCCGTTTTTCTTCTTATTACAATAATAGTCAACTTTTTCGCACTATAAGTGTTTTCGAAAAAAAATTTCAATTTTTTTCGAACCACCCTATTATACATAGTTGTTTTATATTTTCTTTTTTAAAGCAACTATTTTTCAAAATTGATAAAGGGATAATTTCTCCCAAAACATTTGGATTTCTAATAAACATTTTGAGATTGTTTTATAAAAATAATTTGTATTTACAATCAATTAATAAATTAGTTCAATATAATATATGTATATTTATAAAGAATTACAGAATCCAGGCATCCAGAAATAAAAAAGAGCTATTAGTCCAAGAGCTGGTGGCACATTTTTGAGTACGGATTTGACCCGACTAGTATGGCTAATCGCGTGACAGTACCGTCTTTGATAGAAGGACAGGGTGAATGGCCAGTCTGGCTGGTCTGCCACGGACTGGGGTACCAGGTACGGCGCATGATGCTATTTTTTTTTGCATGTTGTAAAAACACGACTGGGTGGTTCTGGTTCTGAGTCCCACCACTCAAATGGTCTGGATGTGAAATATATACATGTTTATAATTGATTATGCCAATTATAATTTTTATAACCTCATTGTGGCGTCCAAAATAGTTTTTAACACATACGTATTTTTTACCACACTCGCTATCATAGCGTGCGGTACCTGGAACCTCACTCATGCAGGGACCAGCCAGACTGGCCATTCCTTGTACAACTATCGTTATAGACGGTACGAAGACGCATTATTTCTAGTTGGGTCAAAACCGTACTCAAAAATGTGTCACCAGCTCTTGGACTATATAGGAAAATTCATCTACGATAATTTATCGAAAATGTCGATGAATTGTTGTCGATGAGCTGATCGTCAACCAATAGGGCGTCGGTCTATTGCCTAGTCGAGAATTGCCTAGTCGATGAATTATTTTTGATGAATTATCGTCGATGAATTTTTAAGAAACCGATTGAATTTTTTCCCCACTATCCATCAATATGCATTTTGATTAATTATATTTTGTAAATATTACCAAATATTTGTTATTTATTCCGAGACTTGAAGAGGAATTTTATAACTAACGAAATTCATTGGTAGGTAAGATTCAATGTTGACTAGCGAACCTAAACAAATCATTTTTAACTAGTGACTCGTAAATTAAGATTCTGAAAATGTCTAATTTATTAAAATATTAAATAATTTTGAAATTTCAATAATTCAATGTAATTTTTTTCAATACCTTTTTACAAATTGATCATTCCTCAATTATTTTTTTATAAGTTATGTCTGATGTTTTCTTCTCTCTCTTTGATGTTGACATAAACATGTCTAAATATTTCATTTTTAAATTTTAAATTTAAACATTTGCAATTTAATAAGGATTCTATTTACTTATTTCATGACGTGGCTGACCTTTTAATGGGTAACTATAGAGAGAATAACATCTACATATTTAATAAAATTTGGCATCGCTAGACTACGCGTTTGATAAATGATATAGTTAGGAAAGAATTATGGAAATTGAAAAATAAAAAAGCTCTGAATTCAGTGGCATATTCAATAATTTTTTAATGGGATGGGAGGGGTGGCATCCTAGCTTTACATCAAATAAATAATGAAATAAATTTTAGCCAGTCGTCCCAATTTGGAATGTGTGTGTGTGAGTGAAAGAGTGTGTAAATTAGTGTATAGATCAGATTATATCCGGGCAAATATTTATAGGTCAGCCGGGCTTGAACAGAGGCAATCATAGGTAATTTTCGGGTGTTAACTAAGGGCCGGTTGTATGTCGCAAAGTAAATGCTTTTACCACTATCAAGGGTAGATGGTAAATGGAGGGGCTGGGATGGCCAATCAGATGACAGGAACTTTCAGTGCCTGTCGTCTGATTGGCCATCCAACCCCTCCATTACCATACTACCTTGATGTGGTAACAAACATTGCGCATTTGATTATCCTAAGACACAATCTTTAAAAGGATCGTAGGGAGTTGGACAAGAATTTAAATCAAACGCAAGGTTTCTTAATTAAATGGGCCAAACGTTTCGTCCCTGATTTGTGACTTCCTCAGTGGCTCATTTGATAAACTTATTTGTAAGAAGTTCCAACTATAAGAAAAAACATTTTTAAATGGTATGTCTTTTTCCGAAACATCAATAATTTGTCATTAAAACAAAGATAATACATATAAAAAACAATTAAGATTGTGTCTTAATATAATATTGTTATTTAGTTAAGATTTTAACAAAAAAGTAGTCCAAGTAAACGTTCAAGTCAACAAAATTTTCTAGAGAATGAGATAGAAATCAAGTTTCTAGGAAAACTAAGATTTTTTGCAAAAAATTGCATTTTTTCAAAATTTCAACCTCATTGCAGCACGGGTTACCATTATCCAATTAATATGAAACTTTATTAAAATTGTAGCAAATTTAATCTAGTTTTAAAATGTATAGTCTTCTTTGTTGATAACGTGATCGAAAAAAGTGTGATGGTTATTCATTACCTGGGGCTGTTTTTGGATCCCCATTAAAAATCGAACTACTTGACCAATTTTGCATTTCTTTTTTTTAATCAACGCAAAAATTTGTCCTCTTAAATTTACTACAGAACGGTTATTTATAACATATGAACTGTTTTCGAGTTATAAGCGAAAAACTGGAAAAAGTCAGAAAATTTCGAGTTTTTCGGCCGCCAAAAGTTGTCCACCAGACTTACGAGGTCGCAAACTTAGATTTGGCATACTCACACCATACCAAACGACCTTAAAAATCTTTTCCCGCAATTAATATAAGCTGAAACCACCCTATTTACTGGGCTATATGGGAAGATAATTTTTTTGAGATCTACATTTTTCAATTTGTATTGATTTTTTAAGAATAAAATTAATCTCATAGCATAAATAGTTATTGAGATATTGACTCGATTTTTCTAGGGGAGGGGGCCGGCCCCAGTGCCCCTTGCCCCCCCACACTTAATTACGCGCATGATGTTCACACTTGAACATCGAATTACTAATTGTATTAAGTGCCGATCAGACTACGCATGAGTGCTAAGAAAAAATAGTACTGTACGTATGAATAAATATTCAAGTGTGGGCCTAGCTTAGAAAAGGACCTTAATTGATTGAGTGCGATTTGGCCATGTGAAATATTTCAAAAATTTTAAACAACGAAGTGGGAAGCCATTAAGACGATACTCCTGATCAGAGTAGGTTGTTTATGTTTCTAAAAGATATAAATCTATCTGTTTGTGGGAATGTGGGTGTATTGCGACATGAGAAAATTTAAATAGGATATAATATATAATGTTTCTCCAGATTGAGAACTCTATAGGAAAAACTTTTTTGACTATTTTTATGAGAAATTTCGTGCTAGAATTTCATATCTTATTATATTAAACGAGCTTTTCGTGCGTGCCCTCGGCATGCCCTCGTAGCTCGGCCCTCCGGGCTAGTGCCCTGGCGGGCGGCGTCTCGGTCCAAAAATGTTATTCCTCTTAAAAAACCACACTCCAAATGTATACCTGTAAACTCCCGAAAATACATAGTCTCTTAAAAGTTTCGCCTCATTTTCGTCCTTACACAGCTACAGAAATGAGGCTCTAGATATGAATCTGGAAGTATTTTTTTTTTCTATAAACTACAGCATTGTGATATTTTTTGTGTGGAAATAGATTTATTTAAATAAGTGGTATCGTGTGAGGAGAGGAGTTATATTATATCATTTTTTTAAAATTTGGGATCGATAATCGATATGAGGCTCCAAATATTTAAAAGAGATCAGGTGTTGTTTGTATGACAGGCTGCTCCAGTATTGCAATGTGTATATTTAATGTTTCTTAATTTAAAATCACTTGGAGTCTTTCATTTCGAAATTTGAGTCCAATTTACGATTTAATTTCAAATTTGCCGCAAATTTACCGATGGCGCTCTCTCTTGGCAGCATTACGTCAGCGTTGCGGATAATTAATCTAGATAAATATATATAGTATGAGCAATTATTGTATATATATACTATATATAGAATCGGTTTTTCGAAAACGGCTCTAACGATTTCTCTAAAAATTGGTGTACTTTCAAGTCTCATTAGTTATTAGTCGTGTATAAATTTTAATCCGTTTGAATTAAATGAAGGGGTGTAAATTAGTCATGTCGCAAAATAAATATTTTAATCGTTCATATCTTGTCTTCGGTAAGTCACAGAGCCTTGGAATTTGAAACTTAAGCTATTTAGAGGCAAAAAGCTACCGAGCATCGCTCGGTGCTCCAGGCACTTTTTGTTTAATATACAACAGGATCATCCGAGAAGTCAATAATTTGGAAATATCTTAAAAAAGATATTATTTTATAAGCCTGAATATCAAATAATGTTTTTAGAAATAATAAAAGGTGATTATAAAGTAGTCTCAAAAATTTGCACATAGGGTGTAAAAAATATTTTCAATTGAAACCTTCTACATTTATTGAAATCAATCAGCTTAGCGGTCCATTCACCTATCTTGAAAATTCGTAGCATTCAACAAATGCCCCATTCATTAAATATATATTATAAAAAAACTCCTTAAATGACTTCATATCTTCAAAATATGTTTATTGACCTCTAAAGCCCCCAATAAATACCCTAACAGGCGGGATCATTGGATCTGACCTCGAGGATTTTTTTCCACTGGGATCACCTGAAACAGAAATTATACGATGACGACCAACATTTTTTGAAGGAAAGAGAGAGCTTAAGTTTGAGACATAAGGCATTGAATTTCTCATGCCAGTATGACCATTTAAAAAGAAAAAGAAAAAAAGAGGTTTGAAGGTATAAATCCATATCCCTTAAGGTGCAATTTCGCAGCGATTGCCTAAAAAATCCCTAACAATGAAACAAAGATAGCCTTGTGGATTTAATTCTTGAAATTTCAGGAAGTTTAAATGCTAAAGCGATTAATTACATCATAGTCTGTCTATCTCTAGTATTTTGAATTACAGTGAATACTTCAAGAAACCTTGAGTTCCTGCTGAATAATTAGGGATCCCTTTCGATTAAACAAGGCTCTAGTCTTAGTACTGCTTAAAGAATCCCAAACAATGAAACAAAGATAGCCTTAACTGTGGATTTAATGCTTGAAATTTCAGGAAGTTTAAATGCTAAAGCGATTAATTACATCATAGTCTGTCTATCTCTAGTATTTTGAATTACAGTGAATACTTCAAGAAACCTTGAGTTCCTGCTGAAAAATTAGGGATCCCTTTCGATTAAACAAGGCTCTAGTCTTAGTACTGCTTAAAGAATCCCAAACAATGAAACAAAGATAGCCTTAACTGTGGATTTAATGCTTGAAATTTCAGGAAGTTTAAATGCTAAAGCGATTAATTTCATCATAGTCTGTCTATCTCTAGTATTTTGAATTACAGTGAATACTTCAAGAAACCTTGAGTTCCTGCTGAAAAATTAGGGATCCCTTTCGATTAAACAAGGCTCTAGTCTTAGTACTGCTTAAAGAATCCCAAACAATGAAACAAAGATAGCCTTAACTGTGGATTTAATGCTTGAAATTTCAGGAAGTTTAAATGCTAAAGCGATTAATTTCATCATAGTCTGTCTATCTCTAGTATTTTGAATTACAGTGAATACTTCAAGAAACCTTGAGTTCCTGCTGAAAAATTAGGGATCCCTTTCGATTAAACAAGGCTCTAGTCTTAGTACTGCTTAAAGAATCCCAAACAATGAAACAAAGATAGCCTTAACTGTGGATTTAATGCTTGAAATTTCAGGAAGTTTAAATGCTAAAGCGATTAATTTCATCATAGTCTGTCTATCTCTAGTATTTTGAATTACAGTGAATACTTCAAGAAACCTTGAGTTCCTGCTGAAAAATTAGGGATCCCTTTCGATTAAACAAGGCTCTAGTCTTAGTACTGCTTAAAGAATCCCAAACAATGAAACAAA
Organism: Forficula auricularia; assembly: GCA_024734495.1. NCBI lineage: Eukaryota > Metazoa > Arthropoda > Insecta > Dermaptera > Forficulidae > Forficula > Forficula auricularia. The sequence continues at coordinate 1,829,208 of JALMQS010000621.1, read as the reverse complement.
GATAGCCTTAACTGTGGATTTAATTCTTGAAATTTCAGGAAGTTTAAATGCTAAAGCGATTAATTTCATCATAGTCTGTCTATCTCTAGTATTTTGAATTACAGTGAATACTTCAAGAAACCTTGAGTTCCTGCTGAAAAATTAGGCATCCCTTTCGATTAAACAAGGCTCTAGTCTTAGTACTGCTTAAAGAATCCCAAACAATGAAACAAAGATAGCCTTAACTGTGGATTTAATTCTTGAAATTTCAGGAAGTTTAAATGCTAAAGCGATTAATTACATCATAGTCTGTCTATCTCTAGTATTTTGAATTACAGTGAATACTTCAAGAAACCTTGAGTTCCTGCTGAAAAATTAGGGATCCCTGCCGATTAAACAAGGCTCTAGTCTTAGTACTGCTTAAAGAATCCCAAACAATGAAACAAAGATAGCCTTAACTGTGGATTTAATTCTTGAAATTTCAGGAAGTTTAAATGCTAAAGCGATTAATTACATTATAGTCTGTTTATCTCTAGTATTTTGAATTACAGTGAATACTTCAAGAAACCTTGAGTTCCTGCTGAAAAATTAGGGATCCCTGTCGATTAAACAAGGCTCTAGTCTTAGTACTGCTTAAAGAATCCCAAACAATGAAACAAAGATAGCCTTAACTGTGGATTTAATTCTTGAAATTTCAGGAAGTTTAAATGCTAAAGCGATTAATTTCATCATAGTCTGTCTATCTCTAGTATTTTGAATTACAGTGAATACTTCAAGAAACCTTGAGTTCCTGCTGAAAAATTAGGCGATCCCTTTCGATTAAACAAGGCTCTAGTCTTAGTACTGCTTAAAGAATCCTAAACAATGAAACAAAGATAGCCTTAACTGTGGATTTAATTCTTGAAATTTCAGGAAGTTTAAATGCTAAAGCGATTAATTACATTATAGTCTGTTTATCTCTAGTATTTTGAATTATAGCGAATTCTTCAAGAAACCTTGTGCGTCTGCTGAAAAATTAGGAGATCCTGTCGATTAAACAAGGCCAGTCTTAGATATTATTTTTGGTCTAAAAACGTGTTTTTCAGTAACATTATATGAAATGTGATTGGACAGTAAAATACACTCCCAACCCTACGGTCAAAGCCAACTCCTTGAACAGCTTGACTTCTTGTTACTTTCCATTAGCCCGTGTATGGGCTCATGTCACGGCCACCACTGAAGCCAACAAAATCGCGATATTCAACAATGAGACCTGAGGGGGTTGAAAGGCTGGATCCCTATTGGGGTCAATCTACCTCAATTTCCAAAGTTGGAGCTAAAACTAGATAGAAATTACGGAACAGAGATTTTTCGCTCAAACTTGAAAAATCCATGAAAGTACAGGAAAATTTGTTTCAATATCAGGAATAATAATATCAGAAAATAAATAAGTTCGTTTCAAGCTTAAATGTTATTTTTTTTTTTTACTTTTGAATTAATCGGAATCCTAATTTTGAACAAATTTATTCCTAGTTCCAGAAGTCTAGTCTTCTAGAACTTAAGAAAGATTTTCATATTCTGGAAAATATAATGTTCGAAACCCTCGGTCCGTGATCCTCGACTTGGCATCATGATAAGCTTATCTTTTATGCTTAGAAATGTTCGAAATGTGGGAGAAAAATCCAAATTTTCATTTGTTTCTCAAGGGTGCATTTTGGGCCTTCTGGCTTCTACAACTCGCACTTAGAAATGCAAAAAACGGCTGGGCAGACAGTGGGGCTATCTCATCTAAGTTAAAATGAGGTCTCACAAAAAGTTAGTAAATATTAATAAACCGAGAGCCGTTCGGCTCTTCATCTCATACTGTTCGCTTAGAAAATTAGGCAGCTGAAAATACCACATATAATGTGAGTACAATATGTACCGGACTCTAGATTGGGACCCATTTCTCTTACAACTCTTAAATATGAAAGGTGTTACATTTACCGATAGTAATAGAGCCAGAATTTACAAGAGGATCATATAGTTGGTGACATCTATTAAATCCGATGGAATGGAATATTTTAAATTATATGTCAGAGGGGTTGTTTTTCACCCCCGCGGGAATCGTAAATGGGTGATGCCAGATGGCCCGGATTGCTGTTACTGGCACTCGCGCTCGATTTCCCGAGGGGTGGAAAAACAACCCCCTAACATAATTAATGCAAGACTCCATTCCAATCGGATGGTAATAGATGACGTTTCCAACTTACGATTTTCTTGTAACTCTTAAATAATCTACACCATGATGAGGTCATAACATAAAAATAAATGTTGAAGCATCATCTCGCATCCATAATAGATATTAATGTAAAACAGGAATAGTAGGGACTCGGAACAATAAATAAAAAACAGAGTTTTTGATTAAATGGACCAGACGTTTGCAGCTGTTCTATTTATTTCTGACTTTTTTCAGTGACCCAGCTGATCACTCTTCAGGGCCAGTTGAAATGTGTCTATGCTTGTGTAAATTCTTTAAATTTTTGCAAAGGGCAAAACCTCAAAACTTAAAGTACCTGCCATCTCGATTGTCCAGCTCCACCAAAGGGCGCAAGGTGAATTTTGAAGGTGCTTACCCTTTGCACAACGTTTAAAAAGAGTTTAATCAACCGACATACAACTGGATACCTTAGTCAAAAGACAATGTTACTATGAGACGAAACATCTATAGACATACAGTATATAGCTTTGACAATCAATAATTACTCAAACAATCTTGAACTTTTTTCCTTTTTTAACAAATCAAAAAACTGCAAAAAATCGGATTGCTAAAAAAAGGGGGAAAAGTTCAAGATACTTTTCATGGAGTAACTGAGGCCAAGCAATGTATTGTAGAAATAACAAAAAAGATTAAACATGTTTCATCGCATAGTGGAATTTGTCTTTTGACTTGGAGAGTGATATAAAAAGATGGGCTGATTGAGGAAGCTCGAAATAAATCGACGCAAACGGCTGGCACCAAGGGGTGGACGGCGGTAGGCACTAGGTGTGCATTAATGCCTTTGGAATTATGTGGATACTATTTTGGCACTCATTGTGATAATGCCCCTTCATCTATTGACTTCTACTTGGAAATGAAAGTGGAAGTAGGTGTACAGCCGAGAATAGAAGTCGCGGTTCACCGCCTCGCTCTGGCCCATTTATTAAAAACGGCGTGTTTTTTATTTAGTTGGTTTCAATTCCCTGAACATTCCTGTTTGAATGAAAAATAAAATAAAGCTTATATTTTTAAATGATTATGAAAAAACAATTTTTATTATAGACAAATATTAAAACAGAAGCAAAAAGATGTCTGATAGAACTTTATTGAGAGACAAAAAGCAAGATAAAGAAATAAAACCCTACTACTAAAAGAAAAAGTTTACGAAATTCTCTACTAGTTTTTGTTTTGTTTTTTTCACTTTTATTATGCTATTTTTAAAAATCCACAGTAAAAACGAAATATATAATGATTTTAAAAAAGGTTACATATCCGTTTTCAAAACATATATCTGAAATGGCAAGAAAGAAGGCCTTAAAATGATAAAATCAGATGATAAAAAGCCAAATAATTCAATAACAATAAGTCAAAACCACAACTGAAAGTCAAATGATTAATTTCAAAACTATTAAAAGTTTATGTACTTATTATAGGGTATCAAAACTCAGCTTTCACTAAATTGGGTGCAAACATGTGAAAAGCAATAAAAATAATATTACATTAGACTGAAAATTACAATTTTTAAGAATAAACAATTGATTATTTTATTTGTACTAGAAGAATTTATGTGGATGAATATAGATAATGCATTTTTATAACTACTAATAAAGCTATTGGGCTATTTTTGCCCTTGTGATAAAGTGGCATGACATTACTGCTACTGTTGCAGGAACACAGCCAAATCTTTAACTTTGAGTTAGCAGGAAGGAAATATAAACAAACTAAATATTAAAAATTAAAATTGATGGAAAAAAGCGTATCTTCTACCTAAGATGCTCCATTCTTAGCATCTCAGCTTACAT